>OY992538.1:30451956-30691604 GCA_963921195.1 Pegoplata infirma | reverse complement strand
AGCCGACCTTAATAATCTTTATCATATGTGTTAAAATTGACATTTGATGTTGTAAATTTAAAACAAATAAATTCAGAAAAGTTTTTCTAACAAAAGACTGGCATTGTCTAATTTTCCCCAAGTTGGGCGCCAAAAATTTTAAAATTTTAACAAGATCAAATTAGTGAATTTTTATTTAAAAATAATTGTTTATCAACAAATAGCTCATATTGTCATATTGGGTTCAATATGGACGTCAAATCTTTAAAACTTGTTGTAATCCTAAATAATCTGTATTTTATGCATTAAAATACACAAAGAACATTGTAAATTTAAAATTTTTAAAACAAATAAAAACAGAACAATTTTTATAATCAAAAGAATAACATTTTCTTATTAGCCCCATATTGGGCGCCAAAAATTTTTAAATTTTAATTTAAAAATACCAAATTTTAATATCAAAATACTGTAAATTAAAAAACCTATTAGAAAAACTTTTCTTAAAGAATGAATTTTTTTTAAAAGAATGACATTATCTAATTGGCCCTAAGCTGGGCGCCAAAATTTTAAAAAATTTAACTAGTTCAAAATACTGAATTTCAATATGAAAATACTGAATTTCAATATGAAAATAATAACTCATATTGTCCTATTAGCTCCAATATGGGGGGCCAAATCTTTAAAACTTTTTGCAAGAACAAAAAAAATATAAAAAATTCATTAAACTTGAAGTGCAATGGTAATCTTTAATAATCCGTATTTTATGCATTTAAATAGACAAATGACATTGTAAATTTTTAAATTTTAAAACAAATAAAATCAGAATAATTTTTATAATCAAAAGAATAACATTGTCTAATTGGCCCCATGGCACAGTGCCACATTTGGCCAATCTAGCACGACAAAAATCAAAAAAAAAAGTTCCCCGATTTTTATGATTTGTTTGTATGTATTATAAAATATTCCTAATAACACGGAAATACTTATATAAGAACTATAAGTCTATTAATTATTAAGATGTGGGGTGCATAAAGTTGCATCTTGTAAAATCCTGAAAGTAATTAACTCGATTTTAAACTGTTGTAACCTTTTTAACAAAAAAAGATATTTATACACTCTTTTTGGTAATTTTAAAGGATATTTAAAGCTTTAAGTCATATCTTTTCTTCTTTTTTTAAAAATTTTTCTATTTTTTTATTAAATTTTTAACATAATAAAAATTTTTTGAAAAGAAATTTATATATTTATTTTTTTTTGATGGAATAGAACTTTTGTGTTTGGTCTCTATTGGTCGCCGGACTTTTTCAGACATATTGACCAATATCCATAGTACTTATTTCAACGGCTAACTTTTGCGACCGTCTGCGACGCCGACTACAGTGGGGCGATATGTAAACCTTGTTTTTACATGTTTTTGAAACATATTTTTAAAAAGTGGGCGTGGCAGTTGTCTGACCGCCCCCTTTTTTTGTGATATTATTTTTACAGTCCTTCATAGTATATATACCAAGTTTAAAGAAATTACAACCAAAATTAAACATTTTTTTAACAAGTGGGCGTGTCCGTTAACTGGCCTCCCATATTTTTCATAATGTTGTTTTTGAAGTCAAAACGAACATTTATATCAAATTTCCAGTCAACATAAATAAAATTGGATTTTTGTCGTCCTAGATTGGCCAAATGTGGCACTGTGCATGGTGGGCGCCGAAAATTTAAAAAAATTGTACAAGATCAAAATACTAATTTTTAATATCAAAATATTATTATATTGTTAATTGAAAAAACAAATCAAATCATAAAAGTTTTTCTATTAAAAGACTCACATTGCCTACTTGGCCCCAAGTTAGGCGCCAAAAGTTAAAAAATTTTAACAATATTAAAACAATGAATTTCAATTTGAAAATAATTGTTAATCATCAAATTACTTATATTTTCTTATTGGTTTCAATATGGATGCCCCTTATCAGACCCGGACATTCACACTACAAGGTCTTCACTAACTCCTCCACTTCCTATAACTTCTACAATAGTCCCTAAGAAATTACGATACGCAAAGCCATTTAGCTGATTATACAGTATCCTGCCAGTACTCCCACTAATAGGCTAACCGTTCGTTTGGCACAAAAGTAAGAAGGATTTTTGTCTTATTAGGATTTGGCAAAAGTGTTTGTGATATCCTGCACGTTGTCAGTGATATCCACCTATCCATCATTATATTCTATGATATCTTACCAATTCCGTCCATCAATTCCTCCATAGGAACCGAGATGTCAAGTTCCACCCGTTCCCCCACCGACTCAGAGCCATTTCCCTCACATTCATCAGTCAATTCGTTCCCAGCGACCCCACTATTTCCGGAGAGCCAGATTAGCTTGATTGTGTGCTGACTGATTCGAAAAAGGGGTTGTATACAGTTCCTAACGATTCCCGCTTTTACATTGTTTGATTCTAAGGCCCTCAGAGCAGCAAAACTCTTCACAAAATGTTATCTTCTACGCGGCTTTATCAATTTCAAGTACCTTAGCTTAGAACACACTACACTTGCCCGGAAGTCTCAATTATGCCTCACATTCGATCTCTATCTTCGAACCGTCCTTAAAGATTGAGATCGCATTCTCTGTCATAACAGAGTTTTCCACCCAGTCTTCCCTAGTTGATATTTGGACTTCGAAGGTTCTGTCAAAGTTCGTCTGTGATGAAATAGAGACGGTTTTCGGTTCCAGTTCCGTCCCGCCCTTTATGTAAGAACTAAATACTAATTTGCATTACATTTCTTAAGGCATTATAACCAAACATATGAAAAATAAGATCAAAATAATTTTGTCAATAAAACGACTCACATCTTATGGGGCCCATGATGGGCGCCAAAATTTTAAAATCTTATGCAAGGAAAAAACGAAATACTAAATTAAACCAGAATTGGTGTCCTATGGAAAATTTTATTTTAAAATAAATTAGAATAATTTGAAGCATCAAAAGACTCAAAATTCTTAAAACCCCATGTTGGGAGCCAAAACTTAAAGACGTTATGCATCAACAAAAAAACTTATTTTAAAATAAATTTGAACTTAATAATAAAAAGTTTTCTTAAATCTTTTATATTATAAAGAATTACAACTTTGCAAAGGGCACTATGAACCGAACATGGAAAAATTAATAAAATCATTTAATTTTATCAAAAAACTCACAAAGACTTATTAGCCCTACAATGGGCGCCAAGGTGTTGCAACTTTTTAATTTATATCCTTAAACATAACAAAAATGTTAAATTTTGAACTTTCCTTTGAAAACGATCTTCCAATTAATTTTCTGATTTGCAGCCCAGACGTTACAATTGCAATTCATCTCAGTTATACTGTGAATATTGTATGCATATTGTATATTTTGTAAACATGTTGTTTTTTTATATTTTAATACCCCATAAGATGAAGTTGTAAATATTAACCAAATTTGTCAAGCTTTATAACATCATACAAAACGTGCCTAAAATGTATAATTACCAAATGCACCAGTTAAATAGTAAGTAAATGTGAATGAATTATTTTTTTTTTATGAAATTAATAATGATTTTATAATTTTAATAAGATTTCGAAAGAATCAATTTAAATCAAATAATTTATATAAAAGTTTAGCATGGATTTGTGTTAAAACAAACGGTTTTAAGATACAAACTTGTTGAAAGTGTAATAAAAACAAAGACAAGTTATTTAAAAATAAAACCTAATAAATGTAAACAGTTAGAATAGAACAGAAATGACTTGCTAAAACGTTTAATTAAAAAACTAAATTTAAATTATATGTCTTTTTTAATTATTATATTTCAATAAAGATTTTTATTTCAGCGAGTGATTTTACATGGAAAATAAATGTTAAATATAGTGAATCAAAAAATTTTTCAAAATTTTTAAATTAGTGTTACACTCAATAACCTACAAATGTATAAAAACTGAATTTCTGCATTTTTACTAAAATGCATGTAAATTTTACAATTTCTAATGAATTTTCTTAAAAATCCTCTTTTAATCTTTATAAAGGATCAGGCTTGAACTTCAAAAAAAGAAATTTTATAATTTTTTTTCTTCCTGATATTGACAACAGAATTTACTATTTTTTCCAAATTTTGGTAAAGTTGAAGTGGAATTTTCGATATTTAGATTAATAGCTTCTAAGTTGATACTCAGATTTAAAAATGTCGCATATAGAATTGATAAAGCATTTAATTATCTTTATTTTGAAACCAAAACAACTGAAATCCACCTACTTGTTCCGGAGATATTTTTATTTAAGGTTTTACTTTTTTTAGTTTAAAATTTAAAAAGTTAGCAATATCTCCAAAACTGTTCGACTTTTGAACCTTAGGAACTTAAATTTCGAATTTAGCCTAAGACTTTACATGGAAAATCGTGGATAACAATTTTTTTTTAATTTGTAAGTTAGTGTTATTAGATTTTAATCAATTGTATAAAAAATATTTTTAAACAAAAGACTTGAGACACAAACTTTAAAGGAATTTTCAAATGGAGGAGTCTTCGACTGCGCCATTTATAGATGTGAAATATCTATTCAAAATTTTAATTGTTATTATAAAAATTATTACATTTTTAAAACGAATAATGTGTGGGCGGTAAAATTTTATGTTTCCTAAACAAAAGACTTAAGGCACGAACTTTAATGAAAAATAAAAAAATTATAATTTAATAAATTAAAAAAAAATCTATATATATAATTTCCCTATTTGTGTGTTCCTCTTTTTTTGTCTATCCAGAGCTTTTTGAAGCCCACTGATGAGCTACAACGCTGAAACTTGGCATGCTTATAGTAAAACACCTGGGGCAGATCCTAACGTAGCCGGATTTTCGATTTTTTGCCTGTGGGCGGAGAAATAAGCGGGAAAGTGGGCGTGGCAAAATGCAATTTTTTGACGTTTTTGCTTAATTTAAAGCCCCCAAATGACTTAGGAATCTGAAAATTTCCTAGAATATAGTCCTAACGATGCCGCATATCCCCAAGTAGTCGGATTTAAAATTTTCGCAATGTGGGCCGAGAATTGATGGGAAAAGTGGAGTGGCAAAATTTAGATTTTTTAACATTTTTACTTCTTTTTTTCTTTTTTTACTTCCCCAAATGACTTAGGAAGCTGAAAATTTCCTAGAATATAGTCCTAACGATGGCGCATATACCCAAGTAGTCGGATTCAAAATTTTCGCAATGTGGGCGGAGAATTGAGGGGAAAGTGGCGTGGCACAATTGGGATTTTTTAAAATTTTTACTTCTTTTGAAGCCCCCAAATGACTTAGGAAGCGGGAAATTGCATAGCATTTAGTTATAACAATGAAGCATATCCTGAAGTAATCGGATTTAAATTTTTTAGACTGTGGAAGGAGAATTAAGAGAAAAATGGGGCGTGGCAAAATTGTGTTTTTTAATATTTAATTTGAAGATGAAAATTGGCATTTTTGCTTATTTTAAAATCCTCTAATGACTTAGGAAGCTGAAAATTTTCTAGCGTATAATCGATGAAGCATATCCTGAAGTAGTCAAATTTTAAATTTTTGGACTGTGGGCGGAGAATTGAAAGGAAAATGGGGAGTGACAAAATTGAGATTTTTAACATTTTAACTTCTTTTGAAGCCCCCAAAGGAAGCGGAAAATGCACAGAATTGGCATGTATATAGAAGGTTTCATGTGGAAGATCAACACGAGCCTGGATTTTTGATATCCAGTGTATGGGTGGAGAATAAGAAAGACAAAGGGCGTGGTAAATTTATTTCCATCTATTTTCTGAATATATATTTTATTTGTTTGTGTTTCTCTTATTTTTTGTGTATTCAGCGCCTTTTGAATCTCATTGATGGACTTAAAAGCTTAAAATTGGCATGTATATAATAAAACACCAGGGACAGATTCTTACGAAGTTGGATTTTTTGCCTGTGGGCGGCGAATTACGAGAAAAAGGGGACTTGGCAAAATTATTTTTTTTTAACATTTAAGAGTATTTTTAAGCTCAGCCCCAATAAATACGGAAGCTGAAAATCCCTAACATGTAGTCCTTACTATGAAGTATATTCTAAAGTAGTCCGATTTAACATTTTTGGAATGTAGATGGAGAGTTGAGAGGAAAAAGAGGGCAAGGCAATATTGTGTTTTATTTTTTTTATTTGACTAACTTTAAAGCCCTAATGACCTACGCAGCCGAAAATTGCAAGCATATTGTCCTGATACTGGAGCATATCCTTAAGTAGTCAGACTTAAAATGTTTGGACTGTGGACGGGGAATTGAGAGGGAAAAGGTGCGTGGATACGAGTATAGTACTAACGATGGAGCTTATCATAAAGTAGTCAGATTTAAAAATTTTGGAATACACAGAAAAAACAGTTTAATTGTGCCAGCCGAATTAAGAGCCAACTGCATGGTTTAATCACAACAACTGAAATTTTCGGTTGAGATTACCGAAATTTATTTGGACCCACAGAAGTTAAATTTTCAAAACAAATTTTGGTTATGGCATCCGAAAATTTTGGTTGTTGTTATTAAACTATGCAGTTGGCTCTAAATTCGGCTGGCACAACTAAACTGTTCTCTCTGTGTAGGGACGGAGAATTAAAAGAAGAAATGGGCGTGGAAACATTATGTTTTTACATCTTACCTAATTTTGAAGACACCTTATGACCTTAAAAGATGAAAATTAGAATACATATGGTACGGACTATGGCAAAGATCAACAAAGATATCCAGTGAAAGGGCGGAAATACAAAAAATCCGTTGTGAATTTTGTTCAGTTTGTATATATAATCTGTAACGTAGCCGGATTTTCGGCCTCTAAGTCAGGGGGAGTGGCGGAAGACGGCGAAATTTAGTTTTTAAATATTTGAACTATTTCTGAAACCCCTAATGACTAAGGAAGCTGAAAATTGTAAAGCATAAAGTATTGACAATAGATTATATCCTTATGAAGTCAGATTTAATATTTAAACTGTGTACGGAGAATTATAAGGAAAAATTTAAGTGGAAAAATGTTTGTGTTTTTTAACATTTTAACTAATTTTAAAACCCTTCATGATAAAAAGAAAGATAAAAATTGCCATGTATATAGGAGTGACCATGGGACAGATCCACACGATGGATTTGCTAAATTGAGTTCTAAAATTTTATAAAATAAAACCTTTTATACTCATTAAATGTTTTTCCAGTTAGGGAAACATATTGATGTAACTCAATCTAGCAATATTAAATTTTTGAAGCACAAACATCATTTTTTATAAAGTTTGGTAAAATATTAGAACTATTGAGAAAAGTGATTTGGTGTTCCGCCTGGCAGGGACAGGCTATTCGACTAGTATATATATATATATTTTACTTTATAAATATTAGTCTTTATTTAAAATTCCAAAAAAATGGGTTTTGAAACAAAAAACTAAAGACACAAATTTAAATGGAAAGCACCATTTTTTAACCATTTTGTAAAATAATTTTTTTTAAATTTTTTTGAAAACTTCATTATTTTTAATTTAAAATATCAATTATTATCTTAAAAGATTTTTGTACAGCATTCATTTACTTTTTTGTATAAAAATATTTTTAAACAAAAGACTTAAGACACAAACTTTAAAGGAATTTTCAAATCGAGGAGTCTTTGACTGCGCCATTTATAGATATGAGATATTTATTAAAAATTTTAATTGTTATTATAAAAAATATTAAAGTTTTAAAATGAATAATGTGTGGCCGGTAAAATTATATTTGCTAAACAAAAGATTTAAGACACGAACTTTAATGAAAAATAAAATTTTATAATTTAATACATTTTTGTAAAAAACATTTTACATTTTACTTTATTAATTTTAGTTTTTGTTTAAAATGCCCAAAAAAATATGTTTTTGAAACAAAAAATTTAAGGCACAAACTTAAATGGAAAGCACCAAAAAAACCATTTTGTAAAATACATTTTTTAAAATTTTTTTTAAAACTTTTTTATTTTTAATTTAAAATATCAATTAGTATCTTAAAAGAATTTTGTACATCATTCTTTAACTTTTTTGTAAAATTTTAGTGTTATTAGATTATAGTCAATTGCATAAAAAAATATTTTTAAACAGAAGACTTAAGACACAAACTTAAGGAATTTTCAAATCGAGGAGTCTTTGACTGCGCCATTTATAGATGCATAATATATATCAAAATTTTAATTGTAATTATTAAAGTTTTAAAATGAATAATGTGTGGTCGGTAAAATTACATGTCTCCTAAACAAAAGACTTAGCACACGAACTTTAATGAAAAATAAAAATTTATCATTTAACACATTTTTAAAAAAAAAAAAATTGTATACAAATTCTAATTAATTTTCATTAAAAAATTAAAATTGTTTTATTTGACTTTAAAATATTATATTTGGAGTTGGTTTATTCTAGCTCGAGGCCATAATTTCCTTTACTTATTAAAACTATGATATTATCATAGAATAATTTTCAAGAAAATTATTTTTCTGTTCTAAATTTATTTATGTTGGAATTTACCAGATTCCATTGTCAAGATTATTTAGCAAATATGGGAACCCTAAACTTCAATGAGTAAATTGATTTTATTGACAAATCGATTATCAAATATCTCCAATGGGAGTAGAGTCGAATATGTATTAATATTTTAGTTTGATCATTAACGATTTGTCATTATAATTTCTTTGATACTTGTAGTATATGAAAATTATTCTATGAGAATATCATAGTTTTAATTTGTAAAGGAAAAAATAAACCTACTCAAAATAAAAAAAAAATATATTTTACTTTATAAATGTCAAAAAAAAATATTTTCTTAAACAAAAAACTTAAGACACAAACTTTATTAAAGAGCACATTTTTTTTAAAACAATTTTGTAAAATATATTTCTTAAAATTTTTTTGAAAACTTAATTATTATTTTTAATTAAAAATATCAATTAGTATCTTAAAAGATTTTTGTGCATCATTCTTTTACTTTTTTTTTATAATTTTAATTTAAATAAATTAGCAACAAAAAAACCCAAAATAAATTTATACTTAAAAAAAAAACTGCCAGTTCATTAACCCAAAATTGGAATTTTAATCAGTAGTTTTTGTCACCATTTATGGTAATAGTAAATAAAACCACTTAAATAAATACAATTTGAGAAGTTTTTTTTTCTTAAAAATAAAAATTAATTAATTGTAACACAAAAACCAGTATAGCACAAACTACCCACCAACAGATGTCAAAATATATTTGTTGTTAAATTTAAAAAAATATATATATTTAGAAAACAAATATAAACCAAATTATTTAAAAAAGGAAATTGAAGCAATTTAAAATGTTCTGTCATAAAAAAAGTCCAAAATAATTTAATTAAAAAAAGAAAGTAAAATAAAATCGATTTAAAAAAAATTTCGATTTAAAAAAAATGTAAAACAAAGATTATAAAAATTTCAACACGTTTTATTTTGGGGTAAAAAAAATATTTAAACAATTCCTACAAATTGTGTTCTACTAAATCAATTGTAAATTCCTCCCATTTGTTTTAATTTAAATTATTTTAATAGTATCATTTAATTGAAATTAACAAATTACATTCTTACATGATTTAGTTCAATTTTGTATTTGTATACTATAGGTATTCCAATTGTAACTGGCACGATTTTACATTCATACATATTATGACGTAGTTGTAAATTGTCTATATGTATATCTTTGTATTTGTTGTAACTACTTTTGTGTTGTTTTAGAATTTTCACTCTTGACACATATTCGATTTTGAATATTAAATTTTAGTTTGAAGTTTTACAACAATTTATGTCTAGATCTACACCATTTATAGATGTAATTCGAAATCGTTTGAAATTCCAAGATTTTACTTGTAATTCAAAGATTTCATATTTAATTTTACTTGTAATTTAAAGATTCAATTTGTAGTTCGAAAACTTAGAAAGATCAATTGTTATTCACATTAGATCAATTGTAATACGAAAAAGATCAATTGTAATTTCAAGATTCCAATTATAATTCAAATTAGATCAATTGCAATTCAAAAAATATCAATTGAAATTTAAAAAGGACCAATTGCAATTCGAAAATGATCAATTGTGGTTCAAAGATTCCAATTGTTATTCGATAAAAATCAATTTTAATTAAAAATAGATCAATTGTAATTCGAAAAAGATCAATTTTAATTTGAAGATTCCAATTATAATTCAAAAAGATCAATTGTAATTCAAATTAGATCAATTGAAATTCGAAAAAAATCAATCGAAATTTGAAAAAGACCATTTGCAACTCGAAAATGATTAATTGCATTTCGATGATTGCAACTTTAATTCGAAAAAGGTCAGTTTTTATTTAAAATAGATAATTTTTTATTCGTAAAAGATCAATTGTAATTTAAAGATTCCAATTATAATTCAGAAAGATCAAGTGTAATTCAAATTACATCAATTGCAATTCGAAAAAGGTCAATTGAAATTTGAAAAAGATCACTTGTAATTCGAAATTGATCAATTGCAGTTCGAAGATTCTAATAGTAATTCCAAAAAGATCAATTTTAATTCGAAAAAGATCAATTGTAATTCGAAGATTCCAATTATAATTCAGAATGATCAATTGTATTTCAAATTAGATCAATTGCAATTCGAAAAAGAACAATTAAAATTTGTAAAAGATCAATTAAAATTCGAAAAAGATCAATTGTAATTCAAAGATTCCAATTATAATTGAGAAAATTAGATCAATTTCTATTTGAAAAAGATTAATTAAAACTTTAAAAAGTTCAATTATAATTTGAAAAAGATCAATTGTAATTCGAATATTCCAATTATAATTCAGAAAGATGAATTGTTATTCAAATTAGATCAATTGCAATTCGAAAAAGATCAATTGAAATTTGAAAAACATCAATTATAAATTGAAAAAGATCAGTTGTAGTTCGAAGATTCCAATTGTAATTCGAAAAAGATAAATTTTGATTTAAAACAGATGAATTGTAATTTTAAAAAGATCAATTGTAAATCGAAGATTCCAATTATAATTCAAAAAGATCAATTGTAATTCAAATTAGATCAATTGCAATTCGAAAAATATCAATTGAAATTTGAAAAAGATGAATTGTAATTCGAAAAAGATCAATTGTTACTCGAAGATTACAATTTTAATTCAGAAAGATCAGCCGTAATTCAAATTAGATCAATTGCAATTCGAAAAAGATCTATTGAAATTTGAAAAAGATCAATTGTAATTAAAAAATGATCAATTGTAGTTCCAAGATTCCAATTGTAATTCGAAAAAGATCAATTTTAATTTAATACAGATCAATTGTAATTCGAAAATATCAATTGTAATTCGAAGATTCCAATTATAAATGAGAAAGATCATTTGTAATTCAAATAAGATCAATTGCAGTTCGAAAAATATCAATTGTAATTCGAAAATTATCAATTTTATTTCAAAGATTCCAATTGTAATTTGAAAAAGATCAATTTTAATTTAAAATAGATCAATTTTAATTTAAAATAGATCAATTTTAATTCGAAAAGTATCAATTCTAACTCGAGAAAGATCATTTGTAACTCGAATATCATATGAGCATTTATTGATTTTACGAATTACAATTGATATTGTTTGAATTGCAATTGATCTGTTTCGAGTTACAATTGATCTACATATTTTGAATTACAATTGATCTTTTTCGAACTATAATTGATCTTTTTCGAATTGCAATTGGTCTTTTTCGAATTACAATTAATCTATTTTGATTTAAAATAATTTTTTTTCGAATTGGAATTGATCTTTTTCGAATTACAATTGATCTTTTTCGAATTACAAGAAAGAGAAAGATCAATTGTAATTCAAATAAGATCAATTACAGTTCGAAAAAGAACAATTGTTATTCGAAAATTATCAATTTTATTTCAAAGATTCCAATTGTTATTCGAAAAAGGTCAATTGTAATTCGAAAATGATCAATTGTAATTCGAAAAAGATCAATTGAAACTCGAGAAAGATCATTTGTAATTCGAATATCATATGAGCTTTTATTGATTTTACGAATTACAATTGATATTGTTTGAATTACAATTGATCTGATTCGAGTTACAATTGATCTACATATTTTGAATTACAATTGATCTTTTTTGAACTACAATTGATATTTTTCGAATTGCAATTGGTCTTTTACGAATTACAATTAATCTATTTTGATTTAAAATAATTTTTCTTCGAATCGGAATCGATCTTTTTCGAATTACAATTGATCTTTTTCGAATTACAATTGAGCTTTTTCGAATTGCAATTGATCTTTTTCGAACTACAATTTATCATTTTCAAATTAATATTTTGAATTAAAATTATTTTTTTTGAATTGGAATTGATCTTTTTCGAATTACAATAGATCTTTTTCGAATTACAATTGATTTGTTTTTGAATTTATCTTCTTCGAATTACAGTTGATCTTTTGATCTACATGTTTTGAATTACAATTAATTTTTTTCGAATTACAATTGATCTTTTTTGAACAACAATTGATCTTTTTCGAATTGCAATTGGAATCTTTGAATTACAATTGATCTTGTTCGAATTACAATTGATCCACATATGTTGAATTACAATTGATCTTTTTCGAACTACAATCGATGTTTTCGAATTGCAAGTGATCTTTTTCGAATCACAATTGATCTTTTTGGAATTACAATCTGTCTTTTTCGAATTATAATTGATCTTTGTGGAATTACAATCGATCTTTTTCGTATTACAATTGATCTTTTACGAATTTCAATTGATCTTTTTCGTATTACAATTGACTTTTCTTCGAATTACAATTGATTTTTTTCGAATTACAATTGATCTTTTTCGAATAACATATGTAAATGGTCTAGATCTAGACAAGTAACGTTTTGTAAAACATGTGACAAATTCAAATCACGGTAGTTTCTATTCGTTACTTTTGTATTTGTAGTTTATTTTTACTATTTGTTGAAGGTAAATATATTTTTGTTGTTACTACACAAATGAATAAAAATAATAGTAATAATAATAATACTAAAACAAAACCTCATATTTTAACCAAAGTACAAACTTGGCAAGCATTTGTAAACACTTAGTTAAATTTAAATAAAGCCAGCTTAGTTTTAAACCCAGTTTGGCACGGTCATTCAGATGAAATTGGAAAAAATCGGTTTATGTTAAGACCTAGCACCAATGCAAACGTTAAATTTAAATAAAGCCAGCTTAGTTTTAAACCCAGTTTGGCACGGTCATTCAGATGAAATTGGAAAAAATCGGTTTATGTTAAGACCTAGCACCAATACAAACGTCCCGTTTGAATTTGGCTCAAATGGCTCTAGTAACCGTATTTAAATAGGTACACTCAAAAAAATAAACTGGTAAAACGCCTGGTGAAATGCCTTGTAATCCCGTTCTACCAATATTTAACAATTTTCCTTGTTTTTTGACAAAAAAAAATGTACTTTGCTCAAACGAGAACTACAGTTTTATTGGTAATTTTACAAATTTATTTTCGTAATTGTATTCTACCATTTTGAAAGGTTATTTTACAAAAAAAAACTGTAATTTTACAACAAAGTTTTTATTACGAGGATTCTAGTTGATTTACAAAAAAAACTGTTATTTTACAAAAATTATGTTATACTAAGATTTATGTTGTTTAACCAAAAAAAAAAAACAATTTTTCTTTTTTGTAAATTTTCTATTTTTTTAAAAAAATTTCCAAGTCCCGAACTATTTTTTTATTATTGAAAAATTTAAAAAAAAAAAAGTTGGAAAAATTTTGAAAAATTTATTACGAGGATTCTAGTTAATTTAAAAAAACAGTTATTTTACAAAAATGATTTAATTAGGAGGATTTATGGTGTTTAACAAAAAATTTTTTTTTTGTAAATTTACCATTTTAGTTTGTAAATTTACCATTTTTTTTAAACATATTTACCAATTTTTCTTGTAAGTTTACCATTTTTTTTTTATTTTTCCGGTTTTAAAACAATATTTTTACCAATAAAATTGGTTATTTTACCAATTTTTAGCGCATTTAAAATTACGAGGAAATCCTCGTAATTTTACGAGAATTTTACCTACGTCCTATTTTACGAGAACAGCCTCGTAAAATCACGAGATTTTTTGGTAACTTTACAAGGTTTTTTTTTTGAGTGTAGCCTTTCGAAACTTGGTAGGTATTTTGTATTAATAAATCATCATTTCAAATTTAAAGGGAAACGGACCAGTTCTACTTGTAGTCCCCATTTAAACCACCCTCCCGATATTGACATAAATCTCTGAAAATTAATGAAAAAATTAAATGTTTGATTAAAATTTTTTTGCAGGTGTTTAACATGTGCTTTTGTAGTCTTATCAAATCTAATTATAATTGGATCATTTTTGGACTTACAATTAGTCCCATATACAAATTTCGCCCGATATTTAGATAAATCGGTCAATTGGCAACAAAAAAACGACTATTTCACTCAAATTTTGTTTTTGTGTGTTTGCTACAGTACACTCAGAAATTATGTAAGTTACTACATGTTAGTTATTTGTATACTTTACAGTAGTTAGTTGTTTTCAACTAAAAAGTCAGTTGTTTTTGTATGAAAAATATCAAACAACTATTTCTGTTAGTTATTTTAAGTCGTTTTTTTGAATAACTAACAAAAAAGTACTGTAATGTAGTAACAGTTATTTAAAGTTGTTAATTTTATTTTTTTAATCTCTGAAAAATTTTGAAAGTTTTTTTCCAAAAAAATAAAAATAAATTTTATTTTTTTTTATTTTTCACAACTTTTTTTTTTTTTTTTAACTTGGAAAAAATTGGGTCTTAAATTTTTTTTCTGAAAAATTAAAAAAAAAAATATATATTGATTATCTTATTTTTACTACATTTTAGTTGTTTTGACTTCAAATGTATGTAAATAGTTTTTACTACATAAGTCAGTTGTTTTTTGTCAGTTAAAATAACTAACATTGTTAGTTGATTTAACTGAAAAAGTAGTTGACCCCAAAACAACTTACAAAGCAGTTATTTTAACTGACATTTTCAGTTGATTTTACTAACATAATTTTTTGAGTGTAATTAACATAAATTCATTCTATTACGTCGTTCACACTTGCTGTTTTCAAGTGTTCAAGAGTGAGATGTTTAAAAAAGTCTTTGTTCTGTGTCCATTACTTTTTATACCCTCCACTCTAGTGATAGAGGCAGTGACGGTCCGTGAAGTTGTCACTGGGTGTTCTCTAATTTAAAAAACAGAAAATTTAAGTATAAAATTCGTGTTTTCCTGGACCTAACGCGTTCCAGAGATAGGTAAAGATGGGATGTTACTAGTTTTGTATATTTTTAAATAACATGCAGCCCAAATTCTATTTTATTGTCATTTTGTTGCCTCACCACATCGACAATTAACAAAATGCATTATTTCGCAAATAAATGGAGCACAAAAAATAATTTTGGATGCATGTCAATTAAAAATAATAAAACTGAGGCTTTGTCTATCACGGGAACGTCTTACGTCCAGAAAACATATTTTATGTACATTATTTTTATATTTTAAATAAGTAGAGAACACCCAGTGACAACTTCACGGACCGTCACTGGATAGAGGGTATATATAAGTTTGTCATTCCGTTTGTTACACCTCGAAATATTGGTCTAGGACCCAATAAAGTATATATATTCATGATCCTCGATCGATTTTAAGACGATCTAGCGATGTCCGTCCGTCTGTCTGTCCATCTGTCTGTCTGTCTGTTGAAAACACGCTAACTTTTGAAAGACTTTACGGAGGGTCCTGAAGTTTGGCATATATGTTGGGCATTTACCTGGTCAAGTAAGTATTGCAATCCAGCGAAATCGGTCCAGTGGTTCAAAAGTTATAAGCAAATGAGGCAAGGGTTTTTCTGGAATTTACGAGATAAAACACACGGTAACTTTCGAACGGAATTCTGAGGGTGCTGAAGTGTGGCATATATATTTGCCGTTCCTTTTGGCTGATCAGTATTGAATTTCAGTCAAATCGGTCCAGTGGTTCAAAAGTTATTAGCAAAACGGTAATTTTCTGATTCGCCTCACGTTAAACATGTTTTAAAAATATTGGTAAGTCACAAAAATATTTTACAACGCATTTTTGTCACTCAAAAATATTTTTACACTAAAAGAAAAAAAAAAACACTCGAAAAAAATTTTACACTCAAAAAAAATTTACACTCAAAAAAAAATTTAGTAAATTATTTTTTTTTTTTTCAAAAATTAGTTAAAAAAAAAAGTTTTTTACACAAAATAAAATATTTCTAATCAAAAATGTTATTTTTTCACTCTAGAAAATTTACTATAACTTAAAAAGGTCATTGTGGAGGGTATTCATAGATTCGGCCAAGTCGAATTTAACTTATCGGTTCAAATTTGGACTTGGGATCCATTTTCGGGAAACACTGGTGTAGGGTATTATATTTAGACAGAAGAATTTTAAAGTCCTCCATTTGTAAAAAACGAAAAAAAAATATTTTTTGCCCGCCCCCTTCTGTGAGCGTGAATACATACAATTTATTTTAATAATGATAAAATTGTGTTTAATATATGCCAGATTCATTATAAATTCATTTGACAACAATTATACCAATGGGGAAGTTGTCTTCTAACGTTCGTTCTGTCCGTCTGTTGAAATGACGATCACGCCCAAACTAATAGACAGATATGACTAAAATTTAACATATTTACTTATTGTTGCTTCGAAATATTTGGTATTGCATTTGAGCGATATCGGTTGAGCTGTTAAAAAGTTATTTGTCTTGAATTTACGAGATAAAAAACACGCTAACTTTCTAAAGGCAATTCTGAGGATGCTGAAGCTTGGCATATATATTTGTCGTTCCCCTGTTCTGGTTAGTATTGAATTTCAGCCAAATCTGTCCAGTGGCTTAAAAGTTATTAGCAAAACCGTGAATTTCAGATTAGCTTCACCTCGTGTTGAAAACCCGTTAAACATGTTTTAAAAACGTTGGTGTCACAAAAATATTTTACAACGTATTTTTGTCACTCAAAAATATTTTTGTACTAAAAAAAAAATACACTCGAAAAAAATTGTACACTCAAAAAATATTTTACACTCAAAAAAAAATTTGTAAATTATTTTTTTTTTTTCAAAAATTAGTTTAAAAAAAGTGTTTTTACATAAAATATAATGTTTCTAATCAAAAATTTTATTTTTTTCACGTTAGAAAATTTACTATCACTTAAAAAGGGCATTGTGGAGAGTATTCATAGATTCGGCCAAGTCGAATTTAACTTTTCTACTTGTTTTTATAAACAACTAGTGCCTTTAATTAAATTTCATTGACTTTATACATCTATTTTCAAACCTGAATGTCATTGTTTGTCTTTATTTATTTGTTATGTGTACTTTAAAGCTCATCATCACCATCATTGTCATTACTGTATTTGGTATGCAACTCAGGTTAAAGTGACATTGATTTTCGTTTATATAGTTTGAATAATTTTTTTATTTTTTATAATTTTATTATTTTGGGTTTTTTTTTCTCTAAGTTTAAAGTAGTTTTTTATTTAAATATATCTAAAAAAATTTATTATACCAACAAAAAATAAGATTTTATCTTTTTTTTTTTTGTATACTAAAACAGTGGGATTTATTCTGAAATCCCCAACACCAGCAAATTCTTAGCTAGAAAGTACTCCACTTAGCAAAAAAAAATAAATCTTAATTAAATTTATAAAAATTTTGGTTTGTTTTGTTTATTATTCAATTTCCGCTAATATTAGTCATAATTCTTTTAAAAATAAAATTATATTCTCATCTTTAAGTAGATTTTTTAATATCAATACCATTCATAACTTCCTTTATAATTAAACTTTTATTGGTCTTTTAATCATCATACAAATCTTTAATTATATTTAGTCCTTCTATTCTTAAAAACAAAAACTTTTACTTTTTGTTTTTTTATATTTTGAAATTTTGTATTTTTAAATATTCAGTATTCAAAATTTCACTTTGTGAACAGTTAATTTTTAATATTTATTATTTTAATTGACAATTTTGATATCTTAGCAACTTGTGTCATTTAAAGAACAAGTTCTTTTTTTGGAATAAAAACTGGTTAAATTAATTTATAAAAATTTATGCAAATTAATTTTGACGTTGAACAAGTTTTATTTTTAATATTGTTCAGAGTAAAAACCATATATAAATATATATTTTTTTAATTTAATTCTTAATAGCAAAAATTTGTGGTTTAAACAAGTAAGAGTGTTTAATTTAGATTAGTAATAATTTTTTATAAGCAACAAATCATTGATTTTTAAATACATTTTTAGTATAAATACTTAATTCGTACTGATTGTGAACTTAATATGCGGTTAAAACTTGATTTTGTTTAAAATTGTAGATTACAACTCATTGTCATAATATCTTCAAAAAGTTTTTGTAAATGGGGACAGCCTGGGATTCTTTATTAATTTTGAGAGTGTGCAATACACTTAAAATAATAACTCTGTTAAAATATAAAGATACTCTGCTGAGATAGCCGAAAATATCCTAAATTTCCAACCTGCAATAAATTTTGTTGTTTCACAAAGAAAACTCTGTTAAATTATGAATTTGAAAAATTTGTAAAACTACAAAAAAATCCGTGTTTGGGTCCAGGAATTCCCGGGTCGGATTTCCCGGAAATTCCCGGGAAAAGACTGACGGGAATTCCTGCGAATTTATTAAATTTTTCCCGGGAAATCCGGGAATTTCATAAAATAAACCATTTTACATAAAAAAACGTTTATTTTAATTTAATTTTTAATATTTTTTTACATAAAGGTATAATTACATTTGATATTTTTTGTATTTTTTCTATTTGGAAGAACAGTGCAAATATATGGACTTTTGTCCTTAACTTTTAACGCTTGTGATATTTTACTAATTTCGCAATAACATTTTTATTTGTAAACTAGGTGATACCTGTGAATGTAGATATGTTAAGGGAACCATAATGAGTAATTCTGCAAAGGCACAGCGCAAATAGTCTCATTATCTCATGGTATGGAACGTGCAAAGTTGAAAAATGTAAAAAAATCGCTTGATACTCTCATGAAATTTTTCGTTCAAAGTTCCATATTGTTGGGTGCGTTAAAGCTATTGCTCCAAATTTAATACCGTTTAATCAGTAGACTTGGGCAATTATTTGGTGTAGGTTCAGTGGATGTGCCATCAATAAGAAAAAAGTTACATGGACCTAAATATTTGATACCAATTTTTTTTCAATTTTCAATTTTTCGAGGTTTTTTGATTGTAGCTTTTGGTGCAAACTGTAATTTTAAAATTCAAATACACATGGTAAAAGCCCTTGTAAATATTCACAATCTGAGACTGATTCGAGTGATGTGCTCGCAATGGTTACGAAGCTGCAGCTCTCCAAAGATAGGAAGAAAAAACGTGAATTTTTTAAAAAGTCTGTTTTTTGCAAGGCACACTCCCAGTTTTATTCCGAATGGTTCCGAATGCTTTGTGAACTTTATAATTTACCATTTCCCACTTAATTTACAAACGCACCCAAAAAAAATTCAATTGCAAAAATTTTATGAACTTTTTAAATTTTTTGCAAAATTTCGATATTTTAGTTTTGCATTATTTGACAGCCAAATGTGCATGACTGAAAGTTGAACATGTAGAAACAATGGTATGTGCAATAGACTGGCCATAGCGTTATATAGAAAAATTAAAAAATGTTATATCCATAAGTGTTCGCACTGAAAAATGTGAGGTTGGGGATAAAAATAATTATGCATATTTAAAAAAAATTTTTTTTTTGTTCCGAGTACCTCCGGGTTGAGCCTAAAGTTTGAAAAACGGATTACAAGGGAAAAATATGACTTTTTTTTCATTTTCTCAATTTTTTTGATATTTTAAGTACAGTTTGAATTCAAATGGTCACTGAATTTTGATTAAGAGTTAATTGTCTATCAAATAAGGTGTTAAAAATTAAAATCGGTTGAAAATTAGCCGAGTTATGACAACTTCCCCCGGCAACTAACGTGTGGCAAACCACCTGATCAAGGAATTCGAGCCCCATTTTTGAAATTTATTGAAATTATCTACTGTAATTAATTTTTTTTATTCCTCAAGTTCCAATGTACTAAGAAGATACATATTTTTTATATTGCGTTTTGCTAACTTGTTTTAAATAAATGCTAAAGTGGTCTGAATTTTTCAACACTATTTTCAAATCTCCAATTTTAAATTTTTATTTTTTTTGTTAAAGAAATTTTAAAAAATCGGCTATTGGAGTTTAGGGATTTGTTAAGCACATATAAAGGAATAAAAACCCAAAAAATTGTAGGGTTTGCTGTTTTCATTTGGCTATTACAGTGATGTAATTTCGGCGGATTTCGGGAAAGTAGTAATTTTTGGCCCTTTTTTAGCTTTTATTTTTTTTTTTTGGTTTTTTTTTACAAACTTGATATGTTTTGGACCGAATTATATCAACACGAGATAGAATACTTCAATTTGCAAAATTAGGGCAAAATTGACATACAAAAAATTGCCCCTGTTAAGGGTCAAAGGTCAAATTTTAGAAAATTTTTAATTTTTAAACATTAACAGATTTTCTGAGTGGAAATATATGAAACTACTTGATGTCATTTTAAAATGTCTTAACATATGTCTTTTTATTTAAATTCAGAATATTAACCCTTTAGTGATGGTGGGGCCTATTCGACCATTTGAACAAAATACACTTACATTATCTCCATTAAATTAAAAAAATTATAGGCCCCAACAGCACTTAAGGGTTAAATTTTTAAATTTTAATTATTTGCCATATAGTTTAGACCAATTAAAATAACATCGAGTAGATTCAGCAAAATCCGCCCAGCAAATCTGTTAATGTTTAAAAATTAAAAATTTTCTAAAATTTGACCTTTGACCCTTAACAGGGGCAATTTTTTATATGTCAATTTTGCCCTAATTTTGCAAATTGAAGTATTCTAACTCGTGTTGATATAATTCGGTCCAAAACATATCAAGTTTGTAAAAAAAACCAAAAAAAAATAAATAAAAGCTAAAAAAGGGCCAAAAATCACTACTTTCCCGAAATCCGCCGAAATTACATCACTGTAATAGCCAAATGAAAACAGCAAACCCTACAATTTTTGGGGTTTTTATTCCTTTATATGTGCTTAAGAAATCCCTAAACTCCAATAGCCGATTTTTTTAAATTTCTTTAACAAAAAAAATAAAAATTTAAAATTGGAGATTTGAAAATAGTGTTGAAAAATTCAGACCACTTTAGCATTTATTTAAAACAAGTTAGCAAAACGCAATATAAAAAATATGTATCTTCTTAGTACATTGGAACTTGAGGAATAAAAAAAATTAATTACAGTAGATAATTTCAATAAATTTCAAAAATGGGGCTCGAATTCCTTGATCAGGTGGTTTGCCACACGTTAGTTGCCGGGGGAAGTTGTCATAACTCGGCTAATTTTCAACCGATTTTAATTTTTGACACCTTATTTGATAGACAATTAACTCTTAATCAAAATTCAGTGACCATTTGAATTCAAACTGTACTTAAAATATCAAAAAAATTGAGAAAATGAAAAAAAAGTCATATTTTTCCCTTGTAATCCGTTTTTCAAACTTTAGGCTCAACCCGGAGGTACTCGGAACAAAAAAAAAATTTTTTTAAATATGCATAATTATTTTTATCCCCAACCTCACATTTTTCAGTGCGAACACTTTAACTTTTCAAAAAAATTTCTACTATGGCCACTCTAATGTGCAAATATAATAAATCATGAAAAGCAACATTGATCAAAAGTTAATATTGGCGAATTCCGCGGCGTTTTTCTGTTTTTCGTTTTTTGTAAGGCACATCCAGGCCGCTTATCGAAATTGGTCAGTGAAAAGCGCGTTTGGTAGTATTTTTAATGCTTTATCTTCAATCCATTCGCACCCAAAAACAATTGACGTTTTAGTGGTTTTTGGTGGTTTTAAATTTTTGATACTTTTAAATTTAATGGTTATATTAAATCTTACATTACTTAAAATAAAGTAGAACAGAAATGTATTTTGATAGATTTTGACATGTCTTATTCGAATAATATTTTAAAATTAGTCCATTGATTTTTGCAGTCGCGAAAATCGCGAAAAATCGCTAAAATTTTTTATATCCTTAATAAAATTAGTAATAACGTTTAAATATTTCGTAATAACCTTAATATTGTCATTATTAATCATACTTTGAATAGTTTCAATATTCAGTGAAGGACAACACTGTAAAATCAGACATTTAACATTAAAAAAAAAAATAAATTCAAAATTATTAAATTTTTTTTTCAAAAATGTTCCCTTTAAACCACTGCTGTTTCTTACCTATTAGAGATAGAATAATGGTGTTAACTAAGAATTTGTTGAGATTTTGTTAATGCATTTGGTAATATTTTTCTAAAAAAAATAAAACCGCTGGAAACATTTTTATTTCCAAAATATTGGAAAATGTGCCGAAAAAATTTGGTTAAATGCAAATATCTCGATATTTAGCAAAGATTTTATGCATGTTTGAATATGTATTTTAGCTCTGGGTAAGCATAATACAAAATGGTACGTTTGGTTAACTTCGGATAAAAAATGTAATTTTGACAATTTTTTTAAAAATTTTAACTTTAAACCGCCATAGTTTTGGGCATAGAGAAACATAGAGGCGAAGGTGAAAGAAAAAACAATATTGCTATCTTTTTCTAATTTCTCACACGTACGTTGTCGATGTGAATTCACCACACAATACATGTTTACAAGTCGTACTTTGTCAACAAATACATTTAAACAAGTTGTACTTTGACAACTCAATTTTGGACGCCTTCGCCTCTATGTTTCTCTATGGTTTTGGGTGCGATCGCTCAAATAAATGCACGCGAACGGATTTGAATTACTTATTTATAATGTTATTTACCTACAAAGTCTTATCAATGTGCCACGAAAAAAAAATCGCAATTTTTTTTTTCTTAAATATTAAAAGTTAATGACAATTGCTCATATGTATATTCATAGGAAAACTGACCAAGTGTAAAAAGTATGACAATATCATTAACAAATTTAAAAAGTCAAACAATATACGTCAGTTAATGATAATTTTGCTAAGACTGTCAAAAAAATATAAAAATTTTGAACCTAGAATTTACATTTCCAGAACAAATGCTTTTGAGATATGGCAATTTCAGTTTTAAGCAGTGTTGGCTACCGTTACCCTTTCAATACCGTTACCGATTAAAAACCCTTTAATATTGACTACCGTTACCAATACCGAAATAAAAAATTTTAAATACCGTTACCGATAAAATACCGTTACCTTTTTTTGGATTTTTACCGGTATTATATCGGTTTTGTTTCGGTTGCATTAATATTACTTATTTTAATTTTTTTGTGGATTAAAAATACTTAAAATAAAAAACAAATTTTTGTTCATTGCCAATCCAACCAATGATCACATTCGCAATTAACTAAATTCGAATATTGATCTTGGACCTCATTAAGATTTTATGTTATTGGTCAGTGATCGATTGTAAGTAGAGATGGGCGCGTGAGTGATTTTTGACTCACACTCACTCACGCTCACGACAGGAATTTTTGAATCACGCACACTCACTCACGAGCATATTTTTCTACTCACACTCACTCACAATCACGTGAGTAAATTTAATACAACTCACACTCACGTTGACTCACACTCACGAAACACTTATTTATACAAAAACAAATTTCAAAAACTAAAATTTCAAAAATCATTAAAAATTTTCCGTAAAATTTAAAGTTCAGCGAAATTTTGCATTTTTTTTTGCTTTTTTCGGGACGAAATATGAAATTAAGCCATATTTTAAAATTTTTTGTTGCTTTTTTTGGTACAAAAGGAAATATGAAGAGAAAATAAATCACGCAAACTCACGCAAAAAAATCGACTCACGCACACTCACTCATGAAAAAATCTTACTCACGCACACTCACTCACGCAATTTTTTTTTCCACTCACACTCACTCACAATCACGTGAGTAAAATTGAAATCAGTCACACTCACGCGTGATTACGCGTGAATCACGTGAATCACGCGTGAATCACGTGAATCACGCTCTAATCTGCTCATGTGCCCATCTCTAATTGTAAGCGATGTTCGTCTTTCCTTCTTTAGAAGACACGATACGGCCCAACATAAACGTGCTACTCTGTTGGTATGAATACGTCTTATGGTCATAGGCTGGTTAAGTTCCGAAATGGGAAAATCGGACCAGATGAAAAAACTTACCCCCTGAAAAACTTACGAAACCCCAGAAAAACATATTTCATTTAATTTTTATATCCTCCAACTACAGTATGGGAGTATACTCACTTTGTCATTCCGTGTGTAACGCATCAAAATATTGGTCTAGGACCCCATAAAGTATATATATTTATGATCACCGCCCCCCCCCCCCCTTTTGTGGGAGTGGATTAAAATTTTCTTTTTTCAAATAATGATAAACTTTTTTTAGTGCAAAAAGCAAAAGAATGAATTTTTAAACTTATATTTTGAAAGGAAATTTGCCTCCCCCAATTACCACTAACGACAGAAATTTGTCAAACCGCGTCAGCTATTATCAGCAGATTTCTTAAATGGCTCACAACGCAGATTTTTCATATGTCTCAAAATGCAGATTGAATTACAATATCGCGTGAATATTTTAATTTGATTATGAGTTAATTCATAGTATTTAATACTAGTACAAATGTAATTATGTATAAAAAATGTACAGAATTAAGCCGTTTTTTAATTTTTTTTTAAACTAATTTTTTATTTATTAGTTGTTTTTAACAAATTTGTGACTTGTTAACATTTTATTTATAATACCGGTACGTACCGGTATTGATGTTTCGGTAACGGTTCACCGATACCGACATAATCGAAAATACCGTTAGCTTTACCGTTACCGATATAAAAAATATGTAATACCAATACCGATACCGTTATTCGTTTCGGTTGCCAACCCTGGTTTTAAGACTTTATTTTTAGGACCCAACACATTTTCACATTTAACAGTGAGTGAAAATATGAGATAAAAAAAAAAAATTGGTCCAAAAGAAAAAAAGTCTCAAAAAAAAAATTCTCAAAAAAACTTTTTTTTTTAAAAATCATTTGATTTAGTCGCTTCAGAGTACAGTATTTTAAAATATTTTTAATTCTAAAATACTGTACTCGTTTTTTTTCGTTTTTTCTTTATATTGCAAGCATAGAATACATTATTCATTCGTTAGGATAGTGTCTTTCATTCTAAATTTTAAGAATGTCTCTAAACGACTTTTAAATGCATTCGTGCACATGCCTCTAGTTCGGGAATTATCGAAATTTTTCCGAAGGTTCACAATGTTTCATAAGGGGACAACGAAATTTTTAAACACTGATATGGCCGATAAGCCGAGACAACCCAACCTTAAAATCGTCTTATTTATGTATGTATATTTTAAGTTTCAGGAAAATCGGTTTATATGAGTTGAGATACTTCCCTTGTTAGACAAAATCCACCAGAATTTAAATTCTGTGAAAATTACAAAAAAAATATCTGAAAAATTCCGGAAAATTAGAAAATTAGATAATTTTTAGAAAAAATATTTTCAAACATTATTTAAAAAATTAAAGAAAATTTTGAAAAAATAGAAAAATTCAGAAATGTTTCAGTAAAAATCTGAAAATTGCTAAATTAGCAAAACTGATTGACACACTCAAAAAACTATGTTACAACTGAAAATGTCAGTTAAAACAACTACTTTGTAAGTTGTTTTGGGGTCAACTACTTTTTCAGTTAAATCAACTAACAATGTTAGTTATTTTAACTGACTAAAAACAACTGACTTATGCAGTAAAATCTACTTACATTTGTAGTCAAAACAACTAAAATGTAGTAAAAATAAAATAATCATTATATATTTTTTTTTTTTTTTAAACATTTTTCAAAAAAAAAAATTGAATACCAAATTTTTTCAAAGTTTTTTTTTTTTTTAAAAAAAAGTTGTGAAAAAGAAAAAAAAAAATATTTTTTGGAAAAAAACAAAAAAAAAATTTTTCAGAGATAAAAAAATAAAATTAACTACTTTAAATAACTGTTACTACATTAGTACTATTTTTGTTAGTTGTTCAAAAAAACGACTTAACTAACAGAAATAGTTGTTTGATATTTTTCATACAAAATCAACTGACTTTGTAGTTGAAAACAACTAACTACTGTAAAATATACAAATAACAAACATGTAGTGACTTACATAATTTTCTAAGTGTATTAAAGTCTACCTGATTCAAAATTATTATTTTTAAAGAAAATCGGTCTAAAAAATATGTGAAATTTGAAAAAAAAAAAAAAAATCTGGAAAATTCAGGAAAATTAGACAATTTTAAGTAAAAATTTTCTAACATTAAATTATTTTTTTTTTAAATACAAAAATTCAACGAAATTCCAATATTGCAACGGCTAAATTAGCACAACTGATTGACATTGTCAAAATCTACCTGATTCAAAATAATAATTTGTACATAAAATCCACCTGAACTCATTTTAATATTTATTAAATTTGGCAAAACAATGTAAATTATGAATAAAATTCAATTATTTTTAAACTGATACCATCTTAAATCTTTTTAAAATAAATTCTAAAGACTGTGAATTCTAAAGAACATTTATTGATTTATTAAACATAAATTTGTATAACATTATATTGGCAACTACCAACCTTAAAAAACAACATAAATTCAACTACTTTATTTAACCAAAAATATGTTGATTGTATAAATAAATTTTAAATAATGGGTGTATCAGTAAAATTTTTGATTTTTTTTAGTAAAACTCGCTCCTATTACGTGATTTACATGTAAATTAATACGAAAAAAAAAAATTTATGAAAATATGAATTGTTTATGATTGTTTAAAATTCCATAATTCTTTAAAATTTCAAAAAATGTATTGTAAAAAACCAAGGTTGGCAATCGAAACGAATAACGGTATCGATATCGGTATTGGTATCGTTTTTTTATTTATTTCGGTATCGGTATCGGTTACGGTATTTGAGTTGAATCGATTACGGTATTACCGATACCGAAACATCGATACCGGTACGTACCGGTATTATCGAAAAAAATGCTAAAAATATAAAAAACGCAAAAAAACTTAAAAAAAATATTTTTTTTTTTTTTCAATTTTAATACTAAAATAAGTATTTACGTATTTATTTTCAGCATTTTTGCTAAAAATTCGACTTAGCCGAATCCATGAATATCCACGGTGCCCTTTTAAAGTGATAGTTAGTTTTCTAACTTAAAAAAAATTAACAATTTTGATTAGAAATATTTTATTTTGAGTAAAAAACTTTTTTTTAGTAATTTTTTTTTGAGTGTAAAATTTTCTTCGAGTGTAAGTTTTTTGCTTAATTGTAAAAATATTTGTGAGTGACAAAAATACTTCATAAAATAATTTTCTGACGTTTTTCAACACGTGAACTAAAGGTGAAACCAATTTGAAATTCACGGTTTTGCTAATAATTTTTGAACCATGAAGTCCTATAAATATCAAAAAAATCCTCGTTCACCCACATCGCGGATTAAATAAAAATCTCCAAAAAACTAAACTATACTAAGGGGTCTAAATGATTTAAAAAAAAATTTCGTGAAAATCAATCATTTTCTTCTGCTCCCGCATAGCGGTTGAAGTATGATTTTTTTTTTTTGAAATTTTTACTTAATCCACGATGTGGGTGCCCAAAGGTTTTTTGATTTTTATGACACTTCGGGGAGGCATTTGGAGTACGATTTTTCTTTTACAAAAACCAAAAACATTACGTTAAACTATGTATATTCAATTTGAGCTATCTAAAAAAACATAACTTTTCAGGAGAGCAAAAAAACCGTCACATTCGCGTATTTTTAAACTTTTTGTTGGCCGATCTTTTACAATATTAATTAATAATTACCACTAAATTTTACACGTGCTTTGTTTGTAAAAATTCGTATTATTCGCTGAGTTACAGCAGATAGCTCAACCTTTTTTATTTGAAATTAATCAACCTAAGCAGATAGCTCAATAAATATAGACTTTAAAGCTTTATAACTTAACGGATTATGATAAAAATGTGAATTTGGTACCATATTTATCAGTTTTTTAAGCCCTTCCATTACAGGTGTTAAAAAAATACTTTTTAATTTTTTTTTTTAAATCATCGATTTTTTCGCTCTTTATCGCCATTATTTGGAACCTTCATAAAGCTTGCGAAAAATGTCATAACACTTGTGTTTGCTGTACAATCGAATGGGCAAATAAAATATGCAAAAATGTTATCCGGTTTTGCTCCGCATTGAAATATGGGTCAAAAACCGCGTTTTTAACCGCGGAAAAGAGTTGAAACTTTACAAAAAAAAAAAAACTGCCATTATTTTTATTGATGGAAACACCGTATAAAAAGTGATAATATAAAAAAATGTAAATTTAAAAGTTTACCCTAGTAAACTATACTGTAGATAGCTCAAATTTTTATTTATAAAATAACATGGTTTCACATAGCTCATGCTATTTCTGCAATAAAATAGTCTTAAAATAATTTTTTTGTTCTGAAATTAATACCATAGATGACACTTATGCCAGCGAACATTTTGCCATCAAAAATTCATTTTCGTCAACCGAGCAGATAGCTCAAATTGAATATAGTTCCACGATTACAAATTTTCTATTAATTTTTTATTTTTGTAAAAAAAACATGTTTTTTTAGGAAAAACCGTTTCAATACCGGTACGTACCGGTACCGAAGGAAAAGGTTTTTGGATACCGGTATCCGATACCAAAACTGAGTTTCGATATTGGTATTGGTACCGGTATTCAATTTAAAGGGTTTTGAAACGGATAACGGTATTGAAAAGGTATCGATTGCCAACATTGTAAAAAACTAACCAGATAATATAACAGAAAACAATTTATTTATAACAAATAAAAAAATTACAAAAATTTTAAAATTTGTTTGTTTATGACAGCCATAAAATTATGAATTTTTTAATAATCCATCATAAGCAAATAATAATAAATAATGCCATTAAAAAATCATGTTGATACTACAAAAGAATTATTACAACATGTAATGAATTTAAAAATTTTAGGGGTAAAGAATTATTTTTTTTATATAAAAACGTTTTGTTTTTTTTTTTTTTTTTGTTAAAAATTATTACACATATTTTTACACCCGCCTCACAATTATTTTAGTGCGAAAATTTATAAAAGAAATTGAAAAGTCATTCGCCTTTTGATAAAAAAAACACCTTATATTTTAACAATTACACCCAAAATATAATGTTAGTAAAAAAGGTCCCTTCAGTAATTTTTACTAAGCAGTTGTCAATAAAGATTAAAGACTCTAATTTACGTACAATTTTTACTAATTTTTAATTCAAAATTAATGTTTGCCTTTGTTTACCAACATTTTTCTTTGGGTGTAATAGTTAAATACTTCTAGTATCGTGCGTATATAATTATCTAAATTATTTTCTTTAACTATTATGGCTTTAAGCAACCATCTAGCTTTAATTTAAAATAGATTTTATTATATAATTACTGTACTGACTGCCGGACGGACAGACAGACGGACGGACAGACAGACAAACTTATGACAAAGAACCAAAAAGTCAAAAACCTGCTAACAGCCAGAACTACTACAATGTATTTAAAAATTAAAAATTATTATTAAATAAAACTAATATCTTTAAATTTTCATTTCTTTTTAGTTTCCTGCAAATTAGACACACAATAAACACAAAATCAACAAAATGATTTCTCGCCGCAAGATTATATCACGTTCTTTGGACAATTTAGATGCCATAGGTCCAAACACAGTGGAAGAGGAAGATGTTTGGTATGACAAAGAAAAATTATTTCGTGATCATTTGGAAGAGGTTATGGCTAAATGGGAACAAATCGATGATGAGATATGGGCTAAAATTATTGTATTTGAAAAAAATCGTAGAGTTGCCAAGGCATATGCCAGATCGTCGGTTATATCAATAAATGGTTCTAAGCAAGGATTTGATGGTGTCAGGTGAGTTTAAACAAAAACAAGTGGAAAAGTTAAATTTGACTTGGCTGAATTCTTAAATACCTTCCACAATGCCCAAAATATTTTAAAAAACAAATGAATTGATGTGCAAAAACGTTTTTTTTTGTTATTTTAATTTTTTTAACGTAAAAAAAACAAAATTGTGCAAAAATTTTTACCAGAAAATTTTTTTCAGTGTAAAATTTTTTTCAGTGCAATTTTTTTTCGTTATTTCTTTAAAAAAAAATATTTGTTAGTAAAATTTTTTTTGAGCGTAGAATTTTTTGAGTGTAGCAATTTAGAAAATCTACTTACAGACAAAAGGACAGACATAGAAATATCAGTTTTAAATCAATCTATGGCGTCCTATCCTATTTGAGGTAGAGATGGGCGTGTGAGTGATTTTTGACTCACACTTACTCACGCCCACGACAGGAATTTTTGAATCACGCACACTCACTCAAGACCATATTTTTTGTACTCACACTCACTCACAACTAGAGATGGGCACGTGAGTGAATTTTGATTCACACTCACTTACGCTCACGACAGGAATTTTTGAATCACGCACACGCACTCACGAGCATATTTTTTCTACTCACACTCACTCACAATCACGTGAGTAAATTAAATACAACTCACACTCACGTGCACTCACGCAAGCTTCACTCACACTCACGAAACTCTTATTTATATAAAAAAATTTAAAAAACTAAAATTTCTAAAATCTTTAAAAATTTTCAGCAAAATTTTAAGTTTAGCGAAATTTTACATTTTTTTTTTTTGCTTTTTTCGGACGAAATCTTAAATTAAGTCAAATTTTACAATTTTTTTTGTTGCTTTTTTTGGTACGAAAGGAAATATGAAGAGAAAATACGCACACGCAAACTCACGCAAAAAAATCGACTCACGCACACTCACTCACGCAAAAATCTTACTCACGCACACTCACTCACGCAATTTTTTTCTACACTCACACACACTCACAATCACGTGAGTAAAATTGAAATCAGTCACGCGTGATCACGCGTGAATCACGCTCTAATCTGCTCATGTGCCCATCTCTACTCACAACCACGTGAGTAAATTTAATACAACTCACGTGCACTCACGCAAGCTTCACTCACACTCACGTTGACTCACACTCTTATTTATAAACAAAAAAAAATCAAAAACTAAAATTTCAAAAATCTTTAAAATTTTTTGGCAAAATTTAAAGTTCAGCGAGATTTTACATTTTTTTTTTGCTTTTTTAAGCCAAATTTTACAATTTTTTGTTGCTTTTTTTGGTACGAAAGGAAATATGAAGAGAAAATATATCACGCAAACACACTCAAAAAAATTGGCTCACGCATACTCACTCACGCAAAAATCTTACTCACGCAATTTTTTCCCCACTCACAATCACGTGAGTAAAATTGAATTCAGTCACACTCACGCGTGAATCACGCTCAAATTTGCTCATGTGCCCATCTCTAATTTTTAGGCATTACAAACAAAATGAAAAACGCCCTCTATCACTCGCCCATTTTTAAAGAATTTCGGGAAAAAAATGTTGGTAAATTTTTTTCTTTTAATTTTTATTTTAAGTAGAAAATTATTGAAATTCTGTTTTAATTTTTAAATTAATAAAAAAATATTTATTACTCGACCCATAAATTCTATTGAGAATGATTACTCCAGCTCGAAGTACTTAAATTCTCATTATGTCTACTTACATACGAATATAAGATTTTATGTTTTGCCACTAACGATTGTAAATTTGCTAAATACTCTTGACAATGAAATGTGACAAATTCCGAAACACATGTCGAGTAAGTCTTGCAAAATGACCATACCAATGAATTTAAAAATTAAAAACGAAAAATAACAATTTGAAAAAAAAAAAATGACAGTAAGCTATTTTTGTAAAAATTCAAAATAATCTGCTAAAATTTTTTTTTAAAAATATGTTCAAAAATATCTATTTTATTGCAAAACAAGCAAAAAAGTTAAATTCGGCCTTCCGAATGTAAAAAAAGATTTTTTGCGAAAAAAAAAATCTTTTGAAAAATCGCGGAAACAATTTTTTGGTGGAAAAAATTTCCGCGATTTTTTTTTTTTTAATAGGTTTTTTCTTGTAAAAATACGTTCTGAGTCCAATTCTGTTTACATATGCCAACCAGCAGTCAATTTAAAGCATTTTGTATTTTTAGGTTATGTAGAATGTACCAAAATTTCCGAGGTGTTATTACATTTACGTACATAACTTCTGAACCGCTGAACCGATTTCGCTCAAATGCAATACCAAACAACTTAGGACAACAACAATTAAATGTGCTAAGTCTCAGTCATATATATTTAATACTTTGGCCGTGATCATCATTTCCACAGACAGACAGACGGACATCGCGAGAATGTCTTAGAATCGACCACTGATCAATAATATATATACTTTATGGGGACTCAGACTGATATTTCGATGAGTTATAAACGGAATGGCAAACTTATATATACCTAACAAGGGAAGTCTCCCTAACAAGGGAAGTCTCCTAGTGTCACCCGCGGATCTTTATGGAATTGGTTTTATTTTGTAGAGCAGAAAAAATAAAGGGACACGTATTTTTTTTAGCGGCCCAAATTCAAATTTAGGGGGTAAAAAGGAGGGGGAAGACAAGGCCATTTTTCAGTTTTTTTTCGGTTATCTCCTATATTTTGCAAAGAAACCTAGTCATGTTACATACCAAATGAAAGGTCTTTGGAACCCCTATCTACGTGTGCTAAGAACGTGTCCAAACATGCACAACTTTTCGTCATATTGAGTAAAATACCAAAATTTTAGCACATTTTTGTTAATAAGTCGAAAAATATTCTTTGGCCCGTTGTTAGCACCATGAGATAGGTATTTTTAATACCTTTAATCTGATAACTCACATGCTTATATTAATTTTGTTTAAATAGGTGTAAATCGTAAAAAACTGAAAAAGGCCAATTTCCCCCCATACAAATTGACCCCTCCTAAAAATGAGCTTGGGCCGCTAAAAAAAAAATACGTGTCGAATTAATTTTCGTTCTTAACAACATATCCAAATTTCATAAAGATCGGAGGGTGACACCAGGGAGACTTCCCTTGTAAGTGGAGGGTATAAAAAACGAAAAAAATAACACTTTAAAAAAAATGATAGCAAATTGTTTCTGTAAAATTACAAAATTATCTGCTAAAAATATGTTCAAAAATATTTTGAAATTCAGCTAACAGAATCAGTAAAAACGCAGTAAATGTGTGTTATTTTCTAAAACTGAGTGACAGAGATTTTAGTAAAACTATAATTTTCAGCAGAACAATCTGCTGAAAGTTTGCTAAACTGAAAGTCGATTTACAGATTTTTTGACAGAGTTTTTCTTTTGAGTGTAGTTTTTTGAAAAAAGAATAATAAAACAAAATAAAATAAAATAAAATAAAATAAAATAAAATAAAATAAAATAAAATAATTTAAGGTCAATTTGTCCATTCGTCCATCTGTATACGACTCGATGCCGTCCAAAATAATAGTAGAGTGTGTAAAAGATTCGGCATAGCCGAATTTAACCCTCTTACTTGTTTACAGTTTCTATTTTACTGTTGTTAAGCAAATGAAAAACAAGTCCTGAAGTCGGACCCAGAGAATTAGAAAATGTAATTTTTTCGGCTTGCCCCTTTTTTGTGAGCGTGGATATAATTTAACTTTAGTGCAAAAATTATAATAATTGAATTTTGTTAACATTTACCGCTAGGGGGATAGTGTCTCCCAACGTCGTTTATATTAAAAAAAGTGGAATAGATTGGATATGATAGTTGTTAAACATTTTTAACTTTCTTAAAATATATTTTATTAATTTAATATTTAATCTTAAATTTTCTTTCTCTTCCAGAATCGGTTTAAACGGTTTTGATAATCCCATGCGTGATTCTGAAATTAAAGTTATAAAAAAGTCAATTGGTGATGGTTTCAAAATTAAAATGGATGATATCGGCAATATCTTTGTAAAACGTTATGGTAAAGGTGGGGTTTTCGTACACAATACAGCACAATCGAATGAGGAAACAGTTATAGGAAGTGATATTGTACAATTGCCAAATATGGCTTTGACAACTGGAACATCAGCAAAGGTAAGATAACAAATGTAAACCTGTAATAGGTAGTTTACGTTAGTCCCAAAACTTATTTTCAAAGGAATTTCATTTATCGTTTTTAATAGAGAATGCCTTTTGAAATTTATTTTAACAGGATTTTTTTGTGGATTTTGTTAAAAATCCGTCTAAAATTCCGTAAAATTTTTTTCAAAATTTTGTTTAAAAAAATATCTGTGAAATTTCCTTACAGACTCAATTCTGTTTGGAAGTGGAATAAGTATTTTTCTCGTAAAACTCAAAACGAATATTTTTTCGGTATAAAATCACTTTCAAAAATCAAAGTGGAATTAAATCGCATGGAAGTGGTTTTATTCCGAAAAATTATTTAGTTTTGCGTTCTCAGAGGAAAGTTTTAACACCACTTTCGAACGGAATTGACTATGTGAGAGACCTCTTAACTTCCTATTATTTTAAATAAATTTAATATTTATATGTTTTTTCTTTTTATTTCTTTTTACATTACATCATTATTTAAACAGCTTTTCGATATGCGTAAATTTACCACGAATATAAATCGCGAATTTGCCCGTACTTATCCAGAAAGCTCGCGTTTGGAACGTCAATGTTTATCTGCCATATCAGTAGTTAAATCCAATAATAATCTAATCAATAGTCCCTTATGGATACTGGTCATAAATGTGGTAGCAATTGATATGCTCAAGAATCGTTTACAAACATTGCCAAAATCTTTAGATGCCATTGGAGTGCGCATTCCCTTAAGCGCTGGCCACTCAGGCGGTAGTGAAGATCCCTATTCAACAATAGAAAGTCAAGTTGGTTTGATATATCCAACGCCTGCTGCCTCAGACGATTCGAATAATTCGTCGAATTCATCGAGTAAGGGCAGACGCAGTGTATATAATACGGGAAATTATATAGATGAGGGACCGTATATGCCAAAGGTAAGGAAACATTTACAAAACATCAGGGTTTTTCGTAGTCACTGGCAAATTAGTCTGGTAAATGGCAAATTTACCAAATGTCAAATAATTTAACCCCATTAATACGCAAAATTTAAACAGAAATAAGCGAAAACTTTCCAATATATTTCTAATTGTCATGTTCAAAAAAAACTTTAAAAACGTGAATTCTATCAAGCGCTAGCTCAAGATTTTTTTGCGTGTAGAAAAATTATTTGACGTTTGGCAATTTTGCAAATATTACACTAAAATGCCAGAGATCAGAGATTAACACTGTTGCCAAGTTGGAGGTTTTCCCGGTAAATCTACCGCTTTTTGTTTGGTTTTTTCGGGGGGAAATTGGTTTCAGTGGGAACGGTGCTTTAGCGGAAAATTCTAGCGCTTTTTGTTTGGATTTAGTGATCTTATCTAATTTTTCTTTTTTTTAATCGAAAACGCCAAGTTTGTCGAATTTTAGTGCTTTTTTTGTAACTTAGAGGGAAAATTTTTATTTTCGGCAGTTTCTTGCGCGTTTTTAGTGAAAAGTAAATTTTCGTAGAAAAAATTATTTGGAGGTTTTTTATTTAATTTTTCTTTTTTGTCAATCAAAAATAGGTTTTTCGGTTTTCAGCGCTTTTTTTGTAATTTAGTGGGAGAATTTTAAATTTTCCCCGCTAAATTTTTTTTCGGTTTCTAGCGCTTTTTTAGTGAAATTTAGAGGTTTTTGGTTAAAAATAGTTGGCATCAGTGCCTATTAATTTTAATTGAAGACACAGTACAGACCAGTATGCAAACACTGATGCTAATAGTACATAATGATCATCGCTGCCCAGTATATGTGTGCAATTACAATTCTGGCGTTGGCCTTGAATTTTGCTCGTTCCCATACATTTTGTATGTAGAACAAAATTCAAAGCCAACGCTAGCGTTTCAAAGCCAGAATAGAATCAATTCTATTTTCTTGGCTTTGCTCTCTCGTGAGTATTTTTTTCTTGCTTTGGCGTTGCCAGTCTTTTACAAAAAAAGGGTTGATTTTGTGATGTGTTTCATATCTTGTTTATGAAACACATCTGTGTATTGGAAAATTAGAAGAAAAGTACGTATAAAAGAAAGTGAAAATATAATTTACCGCCAATTATTATAAAAAAAAAACAAGTATCAAAAAAATATCAATAACAAAACCAAAGGAGTTTTATGTTTCACCGAAAAAAAATAATTTTCAGGAAAAATTTATTTATCTTCCACCAAATAATTATATTTCTGTTCTTCTTTGTGTGTGTGTATACAAACAAACGCCAGAACAAAATTCAAAGCCAAAGCCTTTGTTTAAATCAAACGCCCTCTCTTTACACAAAATTCAAAGTCAACGCCAGAATTGTAATTGCACACTATGTGTGCCTGTACGTGTGAGCTTTTGTGCATGTATTTATGATGTTTGTTTACGTTTTGTATGAAACGTCAAAACGTTTTGTATGAAACGTCAAAAGTTACACCGTGTGCTGTCACCACAGACCATATAGACATGCAACACGAGTGCTTATTTTGGTACTTTCAATATGGACGCATACAAAATACTACTAAATTTACTTCTCTGCCTAGAATACGTGTGCCTGTACGTGTGAGCTTTTGCATCTGTATTTTCGTTGTTTATTTACGTTTTGTATGAAACGTCAAAAGTTACACGCGCGTGCCGTCACTAATACATAAACATGTGCGAAACTTATTCGTTTCACCCCTATGGCTGTCACTAATACTTACACCCATCAGATGCAACTCTGTGATACTACTACTCATGTACTGTGATTGAAGAGTTGTAAAATTAAGTACTTTTTGCACTGATGTCAATATAGTAGTTTTCCTGCTAAACCCAGCGATTTCGAAATTACTAAAGCACAGACTAAGTGTCTCTTCACAAAGCAGACAGCAAAATTTGTAAAAAAATACATGTAAAAATTTTGCTTTCTGCTGCTTGCTGCTGTATTGTGAAGAGACACTAATTTAGGTTAGAAAGAGAAAGCTAATATAACGCTCCATAAGAAAAATGGATGCCAGATCTGTTTTTATTGTTTCACTCACTCCTAAGTCGTAGTAAGTGTTGCCATGTTAGCTTAAAACTAGCTAAAATTCGCTGTGTTTTCTCCTAAAATCGCTTACTTTTTCCCCATTTTTCGTTATAAAACTCTACTGTCGCGTCTGTTTATAGTCTGTAATTCTGCCACAGACTAATACAGACTCGACATAAGTGGCAGGTGTCAAAAAGGTAGTCTTTAACCATAATGGTTAACTTTTTTAAATTATTTTACGAATTAGGTTAGAAAGAGAAAGCTAATATAACGCGCCATAAGAAAAATAGATGCCAGATCGGTTTTTATTGTTTCACTCACTCCAAAGTCGTAGAAAGTTGTTGTAGAAATTATTTTGGATAATTTAAAGATTAATAAGACCTCAAAATACAAACGAAACAGTTTATTGAAAATTCAAATGCCGAATGAATAAATAATAATCAAAACATCAAAATGAAAAATGACAAAATATTAACTCAAACTGATAAATAAAAGTTTTTAAAATACAAAGTTGTTTTGGAAAACAAGTTACAACAAAAGTGTTGCCATGTTAGCTGAAAACTAGCTACCAATTAATAAAATTTTTCCACAGTTTAAAAATCTGGTTTTAGCGATGTTTTTTGGAAATCGCAGTTGACATCATTGTTAAACAACAGTGTTGTATTTAGGGGAAGTTTTCTAATAATCATAAATTTATAAATATATTTTTCTTTTCTTTTTATTTTCAGCCTGATTACGATATTTACAATCAAGCTGTGCCCATGTTAGCTAGTAAAAAGAATAAAACTTCACAAAATCGCAAAAAACAAGATGATCCCTATTATTGTGGTCTTTTGGCTCGTATACCAAATTTCATAAAGACTTCTAAGCCCAGTAGTAGTAATAATACAAAACTTAGTAAAAAAGAAGCCAAAATAGCCCGTAAAATATCAGCTTCACAGCAACAATTGTTACAAACACAACCACAACAAGCCCATCCCATACCCATAGCAACATTTCATCAACATTATCAGCCCATACATGCCTATTATCCTTATAAAATGTATTCACAAAATCATCGTTTATCACAGTCACAGTTATCACTGTGGGATGCACGTAGTTTAATAAGTGCGCATGGTGAGTAGAAACAGGCGTAATTAATTTTATGACCAAATTTTGTAAAACGCAATGCGCAGCGTTTTTGATTTTTGTAACAAAAACAATTCACGCAGAAATTTTGACAACGTGGAGCATTGTGTTTTACAAAATTAGTGCGTTAATTTTTGCATGAAATTGAAAATATACAATTTTGTACTTAAAATATTAAAAATTTAATTTTCTAATATATATTTTCCTTTTTTCATTTCAGAATAAGCAAATAAATTTTCCTGTACGTTTTTTTCTTTTGTGAAAATTTTTGACTTATTTATTTAATTTTTTTTTGTGTGTTATTTATAGTTTATAAAAATTTATTTAATTTTCTAATTTTTTATTTTATAAATGAAATTTTTTTTATTATTTTTTTTTTTTTTGAAAAGTTGTTCTTGGCGCAGCTTTTTCTTCTATGTGATTTTATGTTTGTTTAAGAGAAACAGAAGCGTTAGAATGCGCTTTTGAAAATACACAATTTTTATACAATATACTCTTAAAAAAATAAACGAAATAATACTCGTCATAATTATATTTTTTTGTTTATATAAAATATAAATTTTAAGTCATCATTTAAATATTTTTTTAAGAAATTTTCTATTTTGCCATAGATTTTTTTTCGTATATAATTAATTTTTAAGACTGAAAAATGTCCTTTCTTGTAATAATAAATACGAGCAAACTCTAAGAAAATTTTAAGAATATTTAAAGATATAGATTTTGTTTTGTTATACGAATAGATTTTTTGTTTTAGGTGTAAATATTAAAAGAAAAAGTGAGATGTATGTAAATAATTTAATTATGATATAATTTTATATAAATACTTTAAAATTTTTATATGTTTAATTTAAGAAAATATCGATAAATTTATTATATTTAATTTATAAAAAGAAAATAAAAAAAATATGTAATGAAAAAAATGGAATTGATTTATTTAATTAAAATTTTACGAGGCTGTTTCGTACAATAGGAGGCAACAACAAGTAAAAAAGTTAAATTCGGCCTTGCCGAATGTAGTGATACCCTCCACAATTTCAAAAAGATTATTGCAAAAAACTTTATTTAAAAGGAAATTACTTTTGAAAAAAAAAAAATTAATTTTAAAAAAAAATTTCCGCGAAAAAAAATTTTGTTAAAAAAAAATCTGCTGTTTTTTTTTTGTCAAAAAATATGTTCGTACTTGTTCAAATACCATTTGGTGTTCAATTATGTTCACATATGTCAACCAGAAGCCGAATTAATGCATTTTGTATTTTTAGGTTATGTTGAATGTACTGAGATTTTTGAGGTGTGCTTACATTTTCGTTCATAATTCAATAGTTTGTCCGTGACAGCATTTTCCACAGACAGACAGACGACATCGCTAGAATGTCTTAGAATCGATCGGGCATCATGAATACACACAAAAAAAAAACGAGGTAATATTACCTAAAATTATAGTATAAAAATACCTTAGCGCCAGGCAAACGGGGCATTTGCTAAGTTAAAAGGTAATGTTACTTAAAAGCTAAGGTAATTCCTATGTTCGAAAATTTATTATGGTTGACAGATTTCTACCTTAGCTTTTTAGGTAAAATAGCATTGATAAATAGGTGATATTACGTAAATAATTTGGTAGTATTACCTTGCATTAGTAATGGCATTTTTACACCATTTCCTTTAAAAATTTAAATAAAAAATACGAAAAGCTTATTATTTTTAATTTATTTTATTTTTTTAATTTTTTCAATGTTTTAAATTTGAAAGAAGAGTTATTTACATAGAAAAATTATCTATTTTAAGACACTTTTTATATAGAAAAAATTCAAGATTCTAAGATATTTCAAGATTTGAGACAGAGAATTTTTCTATAGAAAATCTCCAGATTCTGAGACATTTTTTATATAAAAAACTCTCAAATTCTGAGCCATTTTTTCTATAGAAAAATTCTCAGATTTTGATCATTTTTTCTATAAAAAAATTCTCAGATCCTGAGACACTTTTTCTATAGAAAAACTCAGATTCTGAGATATTTTTGTATAGAAAAAATCTCAGATTCTGAAACTTTTTTCTATAGAAAAACTCTCTAATTCTGAGAAATTTTTTCTATAGAAAAACTCTCAGCTTCTGAAACTTTTTTTCTATAGAAAAACTCTATAATTCTGAGAAATTTTTGTATTGAAAAATTCTCAGATTCTGAGACATTTTTTATACAGAGAAATTCTCAGAATTCTCTAGAAAAAATGGTGCAAAATCTGAGAAGTTTTCTATAAAAAGAATTCTCAGATTCTGAGACATTTTTATACAGAGAAATTCTCAGAATCTGAGAATTTTTCTATAGAAAAAATATCCCCGAGTCTAAAATTTTTCGATAAAAAAAAATTTTAGAATCGGAGAGCTTTTCAATAGAAAAAAATTCTTGGAATCTAAGATTTTTTCTACAGATAACAGTCTCAGAAGCTAAGTTTTTTTCTATAAAAAAATGTCTCAGAATCAGAGATTTTTCTATAGAAAAATGTCTCAGAATCTGAGATTTTTACTATAAAAACATTTCTCAGAATCTGAGATTTTTACTATAGAAAAATGTCTCAGAATCTGATATTTTTCTATAGAAAAATGTCTCAGAATCTGAGATTTTTTTCAATAGAAAAATGTCTCGGAATTTGAGATTTTTTCTTTAGAAAAATGTCTCAGAATCTGAGATTTTTTTAATAGAAAATGTCTCAGAATTTGAGATTTTTCTATAGAAAAATGTCTCAGAATTTGAGATTTTTCTATAGAAAAATGTCTCAGAATCTGAGATTTTTCTATAAAAAACTGTCTCAGAAATTGAGATTTTTTCTAAAGAAAAATGTCTTAGAATCTAAGACTTTTTCTATAGAAAAATGTTTTAGAATCTGAATTTTTTCTATAGAAAAATGTCTCAGAATCTGAGATTTTTTCTATAAAAAACTGTCTCAGAAACTGAAATTTTTTCTATAGAAAACTGTCTCAGAAACTGAGATTTTTTCAATAGAAAAATTTCTCAGAATCTGAGATTTTTTCTATAGAAAAATGTCTCAGAATCTGAGATTTTTTCTATAGAAAAATGTTTTAGAATCTGAATTTTTTTCTATAGAAAAATGTCTCAGAATCTAAGATTTTTTCTATAGAAAAATGTCTCAGAATTTGAGATTTTATCTATAGGAAAATGTCTCAGAATCCCTATAGAAAAATCTCAGATTCTGAGAAATCTTAGTTTCTAAAACATTTTTCTATAGAAAAAAATTCAGTTTCTTAGACAGTTTTTTATAGAAAAAATCCCAGATTCTGAGACATTTTTCTATAGAAAAGATCTCAGATTCTAAGATATTTTTCCAATAGAAAAAATCTCAGATTCTAAGACATTTTTTCCTATAGAATAACTCGCAGATTCTATGAAATTTTTCTATAGAAAAATTCTCAGATTCTGAGATATTTTTCTATTGCAAAATTCTCAGATTCTGAGATTTTTTTCTATACAAAAATTCTAAGATTCTGAGAAATTTTTTCTATAGAAAAATTCTTAGATTCTGAGATATCTTTTGTATCGAAAAATTCTCAGATACTGATATATTTTTTCTATAGAAAAAATCTTAGATTCTGAAATGTTCTTTTTAGAGAAAAATTATCAGATTCTGAGATATTTTGCTATAGAAAAGTTCTCAGATTTAGAAAAAGTGTCTTTGAATTTGACAACTTTTCTATAAATATGTAAGTGTCTCAGATTCTAAGAAATGCTGTACCATTATATCATAATTTAGAAACAAGCGAATTTAGAAAATTGCGTGTAAAAACCTAGACATTCCATGCAAGCACTTGTTTTCATTTTGAAAACTGCTTGAAGATTCCTTTTTCTCTAATTCTTGATAATTTCATCATAATTTTCAGAGAATTTCAATGCTTAATTCGCGTCATCTAAAAAAAAAACAATAAAAATTATTGAATTTACTATTTTTACGAATAAATTAAATAATAAAATTACCTTTGCTAACATAATTTGTTGCGAATTATTAATTTCCATCGGTTTTATTGCGTTGAAAAATTATGAAAATTAATTTGGAAAAATTTTGATGCTTGTTTTATTTTTATTTAATTTCAAATTATTGTCAACTAAATTTTTCGAAGTTCTACCTAAATTGAAAAGTAAAAACTGCATAGCTAATAGGTATTTAAATTACATAGTGCTAAGGTAATATGCCTTTTATTTTTAATTTCATAGAAAAAATAAATACCTATGCCAGCTAAGGCATTGTTACCTCGATTATTTTTTTGTGTGTATATATACTTTATGGGGTCCCAGACCGATATTTCGATGAGTTACAAACGGAATGACAAACTTATATATACCCTCTATCACTAAGTAGAGGGTATAAAAAAATAGTAATTTTACGAGGATCTCCTTTAAGCTTTCGTCGCATATTAGTAAATTATTTCATTATTTGCAAGCATTAAACATTTTTAAAAATTATTAAGAAATCAAATGGTCCCTGCTTAAATGCGCTACTGAAAAAGTTAACTTATTGAAAATTTCTCAAGATATTTGGCGCTGCAAAACCCCTAAAAAAATTTACTCAAGCGCGTTCAAAAAACAATGGGTAAGAAAATCCAGCTTTTTCAATCACACCATTTAAATGAGGAATGCCTTTCAGCTTTCCAATAGTTTTATTATATTTTTTTAACATTTAAAATTATCGATTTAAATTTACGGAAGTAAAATATTTGTTTGCAAGCAGCAAAAATTAAAAAATAATAAAAAATCCAATAATTCCTGCTTAAATGTGCCACTAAAAAGTGAACTTTTTGACGTATTCTCCTTGTCGATCAATGTATAAAAACCACAGATACGCCATTTAAGTGAGGAATGCGTTTAAAAGCACAGCTTATAAGAATTTTTTTTACTGTCCCTGATGATGTTATTCAAAGAAAAACGAAATATTGGAGGAATGAAATAAAGAAGAAAAAAAGAATAAAAGAAAATTTAGAATATTTTAATATAAAAAGGACCTCGAGCTTGATTATTTATTAGTTATTTTCACCGACTATAATTTTCTTACTTGTTTTTATTATGTTTTTATACCCGCCACTTACAAGGAATGTATCCCATAACTTACACTCCGATTGTCGTGCACTTTTAATACGTTATAGAGAACCAAAATCTAAGATTTACTGGTTTTTTATCGATAGCTGATAGGGATGTGAGGATTTTTTTCGTATTTCTTCCAAAGGAACTATATAATAGGCTATAATTTTTTAAGGTGGCAATCCTTTTTAAACCACTGGGATAGCCGATAAAAAAATAGCAGGTTAAGCTTATGTAGATTTCGATACTTATTAACATACATAAATTGCATATCAATCGGAGTGTAAGCTATGGGATACCTTCCTTGTCATTCCGTATTTAACCTATCGAAATATCTGTCTAGGACTTCATAAGATATTGAGAAAAGTAATATAACGTGCCATAAGGAAAAACGAAGCCAGATCGATTTTTATTGTTTCACTCACTCCTAAGTCGTAGAAAGTCTTGACACAGACTAATACAGACTCGACAGAAGTGACAGGTGTCAAAAAAGTTTTCCTTAACCATATGGTTAATTTCTAGAGTCCGACCGAATATTCGGTTTCGGTCTCGGTTTCGGCCGAATAATGGGGTTTCGGCCTCTATTCGGTATTCGGCAAAATTTTGGCCGAATATTAGCCGAAACCGAAACTTTTTGGTGTTTTAAAAAATATATAAAAAAGACGGTGAATTTTTTGATTTCGTATTTCATTACACTTGTTTCAGTTCAATTAAAGAAAATGTTACAAGTTTATTCAATAAATGTAAAACTGTTTCAGTTCAAAAATTATTTTCTCCTAATCTACAAATGAAATATACAATTTTTTTGTAAGTTTTTTAAAAAACGTATTTATTTTATTTAAAAATTCAACAATTCCTTTGGTTTAAAAGCATTATATGCTGTATATTAATCTTTAACAACTTTTTAATAATTTTATTCATGCTAGACGGTAATTTTTTTTAAGTTTCGGTTTCGGTTCGGTTTCGGCCGAATATTACTTTTTCGGCCGAATATTCGGTTCGGTTTCGGTTCGGCCTCGAAAACTGGTTTCGGTCGGACTCTATTCATTACACTTGTTTTAGTTCAATTGAAGAAAATGTTACAAGTTTATGCAATCAATGTAAAACTGTTTCAGTTCAAAAATTATTTTCTCCTAATCTACAAACGAAATATACAACTTTTTTTTGTAAGTTTTTTTAAAAACATAATTTTTTCAAAAATACAACAATTCCTATGGTTTAATAGCATTATATGCTGTATATTTATCTTTAACAACTTTTTAATAATTTTATTCATGCCAGGCGGTAATTTTTTTTAAGTTTCGGTTTCGGTTCGGCCATTAGAAAAATAGATGCCAGATCGGTTTCTATTGTTTCACTCACTCCTAAGAGAATAATCACAATTGGAGCGGGAAGCGTTTTTCCACAACTGTTCACATACGTTTTATATGACAACAAAATTCCGCCGCGTTTTTCCGCCAAACTAGATTCAATTCTATTTTTATGAGGACAATTTTTCCGCTTCCCGCTCCAATTGTGATTATTCTCTAAGTCGTAGAAAGTGTTGCCATGTTAGCTTCAAGCTAGCTAAAAACCGCTCTGTTTTCTCCTAAAATCGCTCATTTTTTGCTATTAAGGGGGCCATACTAGTGTTTGGGAATTCCCGGACTTTTCAATTTCCCGGGAAACGGGAAAAAAATAATTTATTTCCCGGGATTCCCAGGAATCCCGGGAAATTGTCATTGTTAATATAAATCATAAAAAACATAAAATTTTACCAACTGTTTATTAAAACAGTTTTATTAGAGATAAACAATTTATAAAAACATAAAAAATCAAAAAATAAAAGGTAAAAATCCTGAAATACAATAAAACAAAACAAAAAAAATATTGCAACTTTTTTCCCCACAAAAAAGCTAAAAATCGCAAAAAAAAAAATTAGAACTGCGTTATTCGAGCGAAGACTAATAAAGATGGCAGTACTTTTAATATTTGTTCTGAAAATGTAAATTCTAGGTTCAAAATTTTTTAATTTTTTGACAGTCTTAGCAAAATTATCATTGACCGACGTATATTTTTGACTTTTTAAGTTTTTTCATGATATTGTCACAGACTAATACAGACTCGACATAAGTGACATGTGTCAAAAAAGTAGTTCTGAACCATATGGTTATTATTTTCAAATTATTCTACGAATTAGGTTAGAAAGAGAAAACTGATATAACGCGCCATAAGAAAAATGGATGCCAGATCGGTTTTTGTTGTTTCACTCACTCCTACGTCGTAGAAAGTGTTGCCATGTTAGCGTAAAACGTACTAAAAACCGCTGTGTTTTCTCCTAAAATCGCTTAGTTTTTCCCCAGTTTTTCTTATAAAACTCTACTGTCGAGTCTGTATTTAGTCTGTGATATTGTCATACTTTTTACACTTGGTCAGTTTTCCTGTTGCACTGTTCTTCCAAATAGAAAAAAATACAAAAAATAGCAAATGTTATTATTCCTGTATGTTAAAAAAATATTAAAAATTAAATTAAAATAAACGTTTTTTATGTGAAATGGTTTATTTTATAAAATTCCCGGGAATTCCCGTCAGTCTTTTCCCGGGAATTCCCGGGAAATCCGACCCGGGAATTCCCAGACCCCAAATACTAGGCCATACACGATACTGCATGCTGCACAATTGGCTGGATAAAAATGTGATTTTGATTGTGTATGGGCTTGTTGGAGGACCATTAAAAAAACCAAATGCACATGTCTATCAGCAAGCTGTACAACGATACTGCAAGTGCATGGGCACCTTTAAACTCTACTAGGTGCCCATACACTTGCAGTATCGTTGTACAGCTTGCTGGATAGACATGTGCATTTTGGTTTTGTAATGGTCTTCCAACAAGCCCATACACGATCAAAATCACATTTTCATCCAGTCAATTGTACAGCATGCAGTATCGTGTATGGCCCCCTACTGCCGAGTCTGTATACATATAAGGTGGATTTTTTTGCTAACGTGTATAAATTATCCCATACAAATTTGACATAAATTTGCCGTATATAGTTAAAAAATGTCAAATTTGTATGGGATAATTTATACACGTTAGGGTCGAACCAGAATCAAATGCGTAGCGCAAGACGTAAAAAAAAAACAAAAACAAACACATCAAATTTGAAATTTTTACGTCCGTTTGATTTAGGTAACTCACATTTGAATATTAGAAACGAAAAATTATTGGGCGTTACGCCTTACGCGACGTAATTTGATTCAGGTTGGACGCTTAGCAAAAAAATCCAGCTAAGTCTGTGGTGTTGCCATGTTAGCTTTAAACTAGCTAAAAACCGCTCTGTTTTCTCCTAAAATCGCTTAGATTTTCCCCATTTTTTGTTATAAAATTCTACCGTCGAGTCTGTATATAATCTGTGGTTCAGGACTACTTTTTTGACATCTGTCACTTATGTCGAGTCTGTATATAGTCTGTGTTATAACGCTCAATTAAAGGTAAGTAAGTTGCTCGGTTTTTACGTGAAAATCTGTCAAACTCCATATAAAAAAACATAAATTTTACACCAGCTTTACAAAAGCGTAAAAGACCATGAAAAAATCAAGAAAACGTAACCGAAAAAAAAATTGGGATTAAAATCACTAAAAATTCACGCAAGAATTTTACTCACGCACGATCACGCACGAACTTTTTTTTGTTATTCACGCTCTCGCACGCTCACGTGAGTAGAAAAAAATTTACTCACGAATCACGAGATTCATGCGTGATTCACGTTAATCACGCGATTGGTGCCCATCTCTAGATTTATTGTGTGAAAATTTTAAATTCAACAAATATACAAATTTTTACAAAAATATAATAAAAAAAAAAATTTTTTAGCATAAATGTGGTAATTTTTAGCATTATTTTTAGTCACCTTTTCTTATAATTTTGATATATTTCACCATATTTCTTTTGGTATATTTAACCAAGTTTTTGCTTAAGCATAAGCATTTTCTTCACAATTATTTATATAAGCGTTTAGGGTAAATTACGAAAACTACTTCGTCGGTTGTAGTTTTAGCATATTTTTGGTTAAATTATGCCAGATTTTTGCTCACTCTGACACCGTTTTTTTTTTGCGTGTGTGTTTTAAAATTTTAGCATTTTATAAAATATGTTTTAAACATTTTTTTAAAGTGAAGATTTTTTGACGACTTTTTTTAAAACTTTTGACAATTTTTTTCCCAAATTTTGACGATTTTTCAAAAAAAAAGCTTGGCAGCACTGCATTTTTCCCCAAAACACATTTTTCCAAATAATAACCGCTACATTGAGTGGAAAACCCTCCAAATTGGCAACAGTGATTTTTAAATACTACTATTAATGCAACACTGAAACAGACGCTCAAAAATTTTCAAATTTTTCATTTTGCTAGACGGATGATAAGGAATTGAAATTGTTTGATTTTAATAAATAAATGATAAAACAAGATCAAATTGTTAAAAAAATTAGTGGAATTATATTCGCGTTGATTATTTTCTTTGTGTTAATAATTTTCTAAGATTAAACAATGGATCGCTTTGTTATACGCGCTCCAACATGGAAGACTTTAAATTATACATCAATGGCGGCCCAATCAAAAAGATCCTCGCAGACAATGGATAATAAAAAGAAGCCTTTACAACAAAAACAGTTGGATGCAGTACCAACATATGATTTTGATAAACGTGTGGAAGATCTACTTCGTCCGAATCAAGCAACAAATGCAGAAAATTTCAATGCAAATAGTAATGACAGTGGTCTAAGCAGTGCTTCAAGTATTTCGCCACAACAATTGGACGAAAATGAGCCGCGTTACAATGCGAGTCCCTTGAAAAATCTCAAGACACCTACAAAGAACTGCTTGGGTAAGTAAAATTAAAGTTATTAATGGAGCCGTTAGTTTTAAGATAATTTATGAGCTTTGATGGATTTTCTGAAAATTTACATTTTGTTTTAAATTTTTAAAGAAACTAATTATTTGTGTTTTTAATATTGTGTACTAATTTTATATTTATGGATTAGTACTAAAAACTTAAAACAATGGCAACAGTTCAAAAGATTAGTGAGGCAATGCTTTTAAAGAAACGTGATCAAAAGAAACAAAGAAAATATAAGTGTTGCCACACTATTGAATTTGAGAAAATAAATGAAATGATTTTTAATAACCTCTACCTTGTGTATATTTTGGAACTATGTAGTTGGCAGACATTGGTCCGATTTTTTTTAGAAATAGGGATGATTTAGGTGGGTCAAACAAAGAAAAAAAAAATTGTCGGCGGCCCGTGGTTTTCGAGTTATGGGCCTCCAAAGTTTGGATACCAAATTTAATACATCTTCTCCAATAATTTTCCGATCAGACCAAGATTTGTTTCATTCGAAAGCTTGTTCAAATACCTTTAATTTGACATTTTAAAAATTCATTAACCCATTGTGGCACAAACCTAAATTTTAATTTTTAACCTAAGTTTTTGAAGAAAATGCGTAAAATTTTAAAATTATGCATTATTAATGTATTTTTATAATTAGGCTTAAAGCTTAGATATCGACTTTAATTTGAGCTTTCATTTAACCCTTATAGAACCGGAACATTGGATTAAGATTAGGATTAAAACCAATAAACTAAAAACATAAGTTAAGGTAAAAATGTAAAGAAAGAAAAATAAATTCAGTTAAATCGTAGGATTTAGGCTGGATTACTCAATGCTCCGTTATAAAATACTTTCCGTTAAATTTAACTTTTTCATACAAATTTTGACATAAGGCTCCGTTAAATCGGCAGTTAGCAGCTAACTTTTTATTGAGTAATCCGCCCTTAATCGGATTAATTTATTCCATTTAACATTTTGGACAACGGTTAATATTTTTCCTGTTTATATTTACTAACTGTATGTTGATTCGCAAAAAATTATAAAAAAAGTTTCTGGACTTGATTTAACCAATTTTTTAACTAAACAAAGTTAGTTATATTCCGGCCTGCAAAAAACAAGCTTAATGTATAAGGTGTGATTTAGTTTAATCAACCCCTTAAGTGAGAAAACACGGTTTTAAAATTTTTTGTTGATTTTTTTTAAATGGTATATATCTCGAAACTGCAGGTATACAAGTAAATATTTAGACCAAATAGGTTGGTAGCTAAGGTCTTAATCAGAGTCATAGAGTAATCTAACAAATGGCGTTTGAAAAAGTAGTAAACAAAGACCATATGGTATTGTTTACGAAATTTTATCACAAATCGAAATGTGAGCGAGATGGAAGATATCAGTTTTACAGTGAGAATCACGGTTGGGAAATGTGGCACAAAGGTGCCATTTTTGGCACTATTGAATGGTCAGTGGCACCATAAAAAACAGTTTTGGCCCTTTTTCATCCTCTCCAAATATTGTTAAAATGTATTTAAAATAAATTTAAAAAAAAATATTTTTACTAAAATTTAATTATTACAAGAAGGACAAAAAGTATTAGTTGTTCCCCTTTTAAGATTATTACCATTTAATGCAACAATGTAAGTTTTCGTTTTTAAATTTATGATTTTAAAAGAATTTTAATAAAAGTGTTTATTTAATCCCTGCTGGAAATTGATTGGTCTTACAGGAACAATTGATCAGAAAAACCTATCCTATGACTGGTTCAACGCGAACTGGTTATACGACCAGTACAAACATGTCAATTGATCTTAACGACCAGTTATAGAGTTAAAAGAATCAGAGGTATCACGGGTGAAAATGTATTATTTTAAGCAATTAAAAACTACGAATATCTCGAGATTCTATACACCGAAAAAAATTCATGCCTTATATGAACGAAATGTTTCGTACATTGTACGAAAAGTTTCGTAGTTTTTGCTTACGAAATTATTTCGTAAAAATTATAAGTTTTTACGAAAAAGTTTACTACATTCTACGAAATATTTTTTTGTTTTTACGAAACAATTTTCTATATTATACAAAATAATTTCGTAAATTACAAAAATAAATTCGTACATATTAGATATAAAAAATTACAAAAAAACTTATGTCTTATATGGTCGAAATGTTTCGTACATTGTAAGAATCGTTTCGCACTTTTTGCTTAAAAAATTGTTTCGTAAAAATTATAAGTTTTTACGAAAAAGTATGATACTATTTTCTATATTACACAAAAAAAAAATCGTAAATTACAAAAATAAATTCGTACATATTAGATATATTTTTTAAAAAAGCACGTGTTTCGATCTCTTCAAGATCTTGTCAATACTATATAGCGAAATATAAAAAACCTACACTACAAGTAGCATAAAAAAGTTAGTAAAATATATATTTTTTGTAAAAACGTTCAATTTTAAAAAAATTTATTTAAAATTTTTCTTTAAAAAAAAACAATATTTTTCACAAATTTTCTAACGAATTTTTTTTTTTTCGGACACAAACATTTTTTGGCATTTTTTTTTGCGTTTTGGAATTAAGAAATTCATTAAAAATGCATTAAGGAAAAATAAATCTTAAAATAAAGTTTCGAAGTTCAAAAACACTTTGAAAATTTTCTAATTGTAAGTCCTAGGCTTTTTTTATGAAAGGTTTCAAAGTTTGTGATAGGTCATTGCGTTCCTTGTGACATGCCACGAGACCTATCAAGGACCGGTCACTTTTCGTGCAGGGAAATTAAATATTTTCAAAATTACGAAATATTTTCGTATGTTTCGTAAATTTACAAAAGTCCGGACTAATTTCTATTTCGTAATATAAAGTAAATTTTCGTATATTTTACGAAACAAGTAAGTACGAAATTTTATTTCGTAAAATGTTGCATGGATTTTTTTCGGTGTAGGTGGCCATATACTTGCAGTATCGTTGTACAACTTGTTGGAAAGATCGCATTTTGATCCAACAAATTGTACAGCACACAGTATCGTGTATGCCCCCCTTATGAGCAAAGATCTCGAGATAATCGTAGTTTTTATTTAACTTTCACCAAATTTTCACCCATGATACCTCTTATTCTTTTTACTCTCTGATTGCTGCTGCCAAAAGTACAAAAACCTAAAAAGTATTTAAGAAAAATTGTTGGCCCTTTTAACCCTGTTTTGGCCCTTTTTTGCCATCAACTTGGCACTAATTGAAAATTTTCAAATACCAACACTGGTGAGAATGCAGATTGTTTTTGTCTCTCTTTGCTTTACGTTTGAACTTTAGTTTGGCATTGCCAGAATTTTCCAATTATTTTTGATGATGCCATTACTTTATGGATTACTTTATAACTTTGGTCTTAATCTTTAATTTGAGCCATCAAATGACGTTATAGCACTAAAATTAACCGAGATATTAAGACTTGGACTTTTTTTCAAGATTGATTCAGATCTACGAATTTATATTTAAAAATGTAAACCAGCGGTCTCGTACAGTTTATTTTTATTCCTTAAAAGTTTTAATGCATATTCGGCCGGGCTTAGGGGTTTTCAACTCCATGCATTAAACCCCCCTCTCTCCCGCAAAGGCCTTGGGTATCAGGTCTTTGCGGGTTAAACATTTTTTTTGTCTAAAAAGGGCTTATATATATTTATCATCAGAGTTTAACAAAGGCAACATTTTTTTGCTACAAGAAGTTAAAAGACCTGCATTTGGACCCAGAGCATTTGAAAATGTCGTGTTTTTCGGGCCGCCCCCTTTTATGGGCGTGGAATATATTTTTTTTTTTTAAATAATGATAAACTTGTATATATTTAGTGCAAAAAGCATATCATGAATCATCATGAATTTGTAAGCACATATTCTAGAGGAAATTCCCCGCCCGCTCTAATTACCACTACCGACCCCCCCCCCCCCTCCAAAAAAAAATAAAACGCCCCTGCAATTTTTTTTTTTTTATTTTTTTGCATGTTGGAGGGTATAAAAGATTCGGCACAGCCGAATTTAACACACTTGTTTTGTCTAAAAAGGGCTTAGGGGGTTTCAACTCCATGCATTGAAAACATTTTAGGGATTAAAAATAACTGATATGGAAGTCAAGCTTTTTTCATTTCGCGTGTAAATAAATCTAAATAATTTTTATTTTTTTTATAAACATTAAAATTTTGTTCAATCAACCGAAAAATTGTAAATTTCTAGCGACCCCTAAATACTTTCCGATTTGTCTGAAATTTGAAATACATGTATGTATATTTTGTCGATTGGAATTGGCGCATCTTAATGGAGCACAAGAATTTTTTGACGAAAGAATTTTTTCACGCGGATTTTTTTTTTTTTTTAACTAAAAATTTTTTTTTCAAAGAAAATTTTTCTCAATACAATTCTTTTTACGTTTTTTATTTTTCTTCTATTTATTTCCAAATAAATGTTTTTTGCAATAATCTTTTTTCAAAATTGTGAAAGTATCTATTAGAGATGCGAGCGTGATACGATTTTTGCGTGATTCACGTGAATCACGCGTGTTCGTGAGTGCGCGTAATTATAAAAAAAAACTTCGTGCGTGAGTAATTTTTATTTCGTAAGCTTGCGTGATTGTTTCGTACTGTCTGAAACAGAAAACAAGAAAATTGTTATTAATACAAAATTGTGATATTTATGGGGTTCACACTTACGACCTTTAACAAGTTGTTTAACAAAACAACAGTAACAAAATATAAACGTAATGGATACAGAACAAAGAATTTTTTAAACACGTAGCCCTTAAACTCTCCAAAATAGCAAGTGTGAACCACACATTAAATAAATGTTTATAATTGTTTTTAGGAAATTATATACTTTTTGTACAAGAACTCGAACAAAGTAAAATAAAAATTTGTTTGTTTTCATTTTTTGAGTCTTCGTGAGAAAAATTTTTGTTTCTCACGTGAGCCTGCGTGAACTTGAGCAAAAAAAAAATTTCGTGCGTGAGCAATATTTTTATTTCGTGAACGTAAGCGTGCGCGAGTCAAAATTGGCTCACGCGCCCATCTCTAGTGTCCATACATTCGACAACGCTGAATTAAATTTTTTTTTATTGTTTTTTGTTGATACAGACGTTCGAATTTTTTGTTTTTATTCGATTAACCCCCAGTTTCTGTAATACGAACGACATTCGTCTGTGACGAATTTGCATGTATTTTGTTTTTGTTACAATAACAAAATACACACAAATTCGTCACGAACGAATGGCGTTCGTATTACAGAAACTGGGGTAAATGATTACCCTTGAAAATATTAATATAACCTTCAATTACATTATTTCAAGTCATTTCTCACAAAAAAAAAAAAAAACGCTAAATTGATAATACTTAGTGGTCATTGTGCTGTCAATGACAGCCTGTTATTTTCCCCTTTGTGTCAATGAACACTACAAAAAAAAGGAGGCAAAAGTAATAATAAATTTTTATAAACAATATTTTTAGACGCAAAAAATTTATTCTTTCGATTTTATTTTGTAATAATTAGGTAAACCAGATGATTATGTGGATTGTTCTCCGGAGAAGGAAAATACAACTTGTATGACTATAACACGTACACCAAAATCACAAAAAAAAGTTGGAGAATCTATAAGAAAATTTGAGAAAATAATAGAATTTGCCAAAAATTTACCACCAAAAACATACGCAACACCAGACAAATCTGTGCCTCATTCGAGCAACATGATTATGGCACGTATTCAAAGAGATCTCAATAGTCCTTCGGCCGCTGCTAGAGTTAAAGCTCTTAAAGCTATGAAGTAAGTGCATTACATGAAAATACTTCATCTAGATATTTGATAATAAATTGTGATTTATTATTAGGTCTCCCACCAAATCAGCATATTCACATTTTGACATTCCCGAGACTGAACAGAGTCTTCACATTCCTGAGCCACCTAGTCTACAAGATATTATGCGCAATATTGTGGTTTATGTTGAAGTACGTTCTGGGGAAGACAATCGCTCGGCCGGTGTACGTAAAGTTATTGAAGCGCTGGGCGCTCGTGTTAATTTAAGTTTATTACGGTAGGTTGTTTTTTTTATTGTATAGTTGTTAATTTATTTAATTAATATTTTTCATTAGTGATACCACCCATGTGGTGTTTAAAGATGGTCTTTTATCGACCTTTAAAAAGGCCACTCAGTTGGGTATACCTGTGGTTTCCATTTTATGGATTGAAGCTTGTAAAAATCAGCGACGTATTTGTGATCCAAAGGATTTTCAAATATCAAATTTGGATCGTTATGAAAATCCTGAATTGTATACTAAAATGAAGGTAAGTTTAAAATATTGTAATTCTTTTAAAAAAAAATTTCAGGTTTTCACTTTTAACAAGGAGGGTATACCATAGCTTACACTTTGATTGTTCTGCAATGCTCATATTACATGGACAAGGGAAGTATCTCAACCCTTATGAACCGATTTGCCTGAAACTTAAAATATACATATATAAAAGAGACGATTTGAAGGTTGGGTTTCTTGGCTTATCGGTCATATCAGTGTTTAAAAATGTCGTTGTCCCCTTATGAAATAATGTGGACTTTCGGGAAAATTTCGATAACTTCCGAACTAACAGGAATATCGTCTAGAGCAAAAATACGAGTCGACTTAAATTAAATAAGATTATTTCGTATTCATATGAATATCGTTGTTCTCTGTCTTTACATAAATACCCCCCAAAATTTTCATATTTTCATGAAAAAAATATTTAACGAAGTCGAATTTTTACAAGCCACCGTTGGAAAAGCATTAAAAAAACCTTCTCATATGGAAAAAACGATTTTTCGCACCCCTAAATCCCCTATATGACCGAGACACCCCAACCTTAGAATTGTCTCTTTAATATATATATTTAAGTTTCATGCAAATCGGTTCATAAGGGTTGAGTAGGGTTCTATAGTCCAAAAGTCGATTAATCGACTTTTTGTATAAAAAAAATCAAAAAGTCGAAATAGACTTTTTTGTTGTTGAAAAGTCGACTTTTTCCCGAATTTTTTCTACTTTTTCGACAATGAAGTGGATCATTTGTTTTTTTTTTTTTTTTTTACTTTTACCATATGAAAATAATTTCTTCTGAAAAAATTTTTCAAATGACAGCAGAGTTTAATAAAAACTGGAGCTATTGGCAATTCATTGTTATCATGTATTTTTGCTTCACATATATGCCAATTCATGAGTTAGAAAGTGTTAAGTGTAATATTTACCAATAGTTTTGATTATTGTAAAAACCTCAGTGATAGGGTTTTCAATCTTTTCCACTTTTTCTATTTCTTCGACTTTTTTAACCTTTATTACTTTGGTACCTAACATTGTTTAATAAAATACAACCAAAAATAGAACCTAAATGCTTACAACAAGTCCAAAACAAAATTTAATTTACAAAAAAATCAAAAAAGTAAAAAAGTCGAAAAAAGTCGAAAGGTCGCAAAGTCGACTTTTTAAAATTTGAAAAAAGTCGAAAAATCGACTTTTTGAATTCGAAAAAAGTCGGAAAGTCTACTTTTTATAAATTGGAAAAAGTTGAATAGTCGACTTTTTGTTGCGACTATATAACCCTAGGGTTTTGGATACTTCCCTTGTGAGCAACAAATTTTGGGTTATCGCTTTGAGCCTTAGTAGATTCAACTCTATGCCAAAGTAGACCATCAAATAGACAAAATCACCAAAGGGTTTTGCAAAGTCAGTTCAAATTTTTTTTTATGGCTCACTGAATTTTTTAATTTTTTTTTTTCAATGGCGTTAAAAACGCGTCAAAAAAACTATAATAAAAACACATCTGAGCTTAAAAAAATGGTAAAATATAACAAAATTTTTTTTTTATATTTGTCCATTTTTAAGCATTTTGCGCATGTCGCACAAACTTTCAACCTTTGACAACCCCTAGTGAAATTTTATGATAAAAATATTTGTAGAACATTTTAACCCTTTAAATGGACATTTTATTAGACTTCTGTGTTGTAATTTAAAAAGGGACTAAAATGACCCCTTAAGATGGCATTGATATGTTCTAAGAAAAGAACCACCATACAATTTCACTGCAAACATCAAACAATATTTTTTTGATAAAAAATTAAAAACTTCAGTGAGCCGGCCATAAAAATAAATCCGAACTGACTTTGCAGAACCCTTTAGTGATTTTCTCTATTTGATAGTCCACTCTTATATGGCGTTGAAGCCATTGAGGTTCATTTTGCTTGTTGCACAGTGTTAAAGATGGCAAAAATCTAAGATGTACCTGTTTGTTTTATGGGTGCAATCTAGGTAGTTAAATGAGGGAAATGGAAGGTGGAAAAATTGAATTTTTTTTCGTTGTTTTGTTTTTATTTTTATTTCTAGCAAAAGAACTATGTATATGAACATTTGTGTGAAGCAAAATTTTCTTTTTTTCGATTTCTGAAATCTTCGATGTCGGAAAATTTGTCTATTATCACACAAATATATTAGACCTGTGGAGAAATATCATTGGGTTCTTTTTTTGACTTGAAAATCGAAGTTGAACATGTATTTATATTTTAGTTTGAACATTTTCGATTTGTCATTTAAATTCCCTTTGCTACTTGAAGTATACGGTTTTTATATTTGCTAAATAGTCTTGACAATGGAATCTGACAAATTTTGGAATTAATTCCAAAACACGTGTCGACTAAGTCTTGCAAAAATGACCAACATAAATAAATTTAAAACAGAAAAATAATTTTCTTGAAAATTATTCTATGAGAATATTATAGTTTTAATTAGTAAAGGAAATAATGACCTCGAGCTAGAATAAACCTACTCAAAGTATTACAAATTGCATTAAAGGCCAAATAAAATAATTCGATAATGTTTCAATAATGAGCTAATATTGCATTATTATATTTTCAGCAAAAAGCTAATTAAAAGTATCGTGAACCTATATTCAAAATATGCCAACTCAAAATTGGCCGAAATGAGTTTCCAATGGCAAAAAAAATATGCAAAGATTTTTAATTTTTTTTTTTTTTCAGTTTTTGCAATTACGGTACTAAGGATAAAAAAAATCGAAAAAAAAATTATTAAAATTTTTCAAAAATAAATCTATTTTTATTTTCCGACAAAATATGCCAACTCTAAAAAAATATTTGTTTTTTGTAATAGTAATAAATGCCAACTCTGAAAAATACGCAAACAAGTGCAAAATATAAAATTTTTGGCATGTGTAAAAATTATTTAGAATATTTAAACCATCTTATGGAAGGTACATTGTTTTTTGTTGCAATAATATGCGAAATAACTAGTTTTTTAGCTCTCCTGAACAGTAAGCTTTTTCGAGTTGGCATTTATTGAATATAGTTCGACGATATATTATTTTTGAAAAACAAGAACAAAAATTTTACAGACCAAGGCCGCTGTTCCAAAATAAGTAATTCACGTAAAGAATGTGAAAATTAAAATATCCGAATTTTTTTGGTGTTCTAGATTTCACATTCGATTTTTTTTTTTCGTTTTGTTTCACGTAAATAAAATTTGGTGAAAGTAAAACGAATGCCCTTTTTTCTTATAGTTTTTTAAAATTTTAATTATTCGATTTCAACTTCGAAAGAAAACGTGATAAACAAAACACTAAACTTTTTTTCATGTAAATTGAAAAGTTGTGAAAGACAGAAAATTTTGTTACCACAAAAAACACTTTTTAAGTAATGTCGGGATATTAACTAATATTCTAAGCAAAAAAATATTTTTTTTTTCACTTCGTTTGGAACCCAAAGACATTGCCCTACAGGTCCAATATTTTTGTGTATTTGTATTGGCCTAAAAAAAAATTTGCTACACTCTAGTGAACACAAAAGAATCTAAAGGTTTTTTTAAGGCCTATCCAATTGTTTACTGGGACTTGCCAAAATTTGGCTTTGTTAAGTTAAAAATGTCAAAAATGTGTACTTTATATGGAGAAGTATATAATAGAGATGGGCGCGTGAGTAAATTTGACTCACACTCAATCTCGCTCACGATAGAATTTTTTCAATCACGTACACTCACTCATGAGCATATTTTTTCTTCTCACACTCACTTACAATCACATGAGTAAATTTAATACAACTCGCACTCACGTGCACTCACCACAACTCAGTTGAAATTAAATTTAAAAAAACTACCAAATTTTTCAACAACATACATATCTAGGCTGACCATTCGTACTGATTTGATCAGTACATGTACTGATTTTTCATTACGTGTACTGATAAAAAAAAACGTTGTACTGATTTGTACTGTTTTTTTGAAATATGTACTGATTGTACTGATTTTTTAACATTTCAACATTAAAAAATTATTTTTTCAAAAATTGTATACATGAATTTCAATTAAATAAGTCGTCAGTCAGAGTAGTCGAATCGAATATTCGTTAAAGCGAGATTCGTTAAACCGGGATTTACCTGTATATGAATCCAAATGATTCTACGATGTTTAATGAGGTAATGTCATCAGAATTTATTGGAAAAAAACTCTCAGCAGGGCTGTTTAAAAAACATGTACTTGTCTGGGAAGTTTTCTAAAAGAAAGAGTTATCAAAACTTCAGGTTCGCCAGAAACTGAGAAATTTTGTTATTCTCAAAACCTGTGGGTTTTTGTTATATTTATTGCACTGAACCAATCAAAACATTGGAATTAAATTGTTAAAGTCAACTTAATTTTCTGTAAAATAACGACAACAGTTTATGGCAGTTATTTTTAATATAATTCCAATTGACCTCAAGTTTGTTAGTTTAAGGGCGGATTCAATGAAAAGTTAGCTGCTAAGATTTAACGGAGCCTTATGTCAAAATTTGTATGAAAAAGTTAAATTTAACGGAAAGTTATTTTTAACGGAGCATTGAGTAATCCAGCCTAAGTGAAATTTTTTAAGTGTTGAAAAAATCAACATAAAAACTTGGGCGTACTGATTTGAGTTCAGGAAAAAATGGTCACCCTGCACATATCGGTGCGCCAACCAAAACCGCTATGTGTTTTTCATTTTTTTTAAGAGGCTTACAAATCAGCTTTTTACCTTTCGCGGGGCTTTAAAATAATATTTCTTTCATCAATATTTAAATAACATTGCAAATTTTCTATTTCCATTAATTTGAATTATAAAGAAATATGAAAAAGTACCAAATTTAGCTGTTAATAAAGTATCTTCAAAAAATTTGAAATACACATTGCGGCTCTGGGTGACATGACATAATCCCCACGGACATAATCCCCATTTCCGTTATGGGGATTATGACCAAATTCATTTCGGTCATAATCCCCATAATGGTAGTGGGGACTATGACCGAAAATTATTTGGACATAATCCCAATAAAAAACGGACATAACTCCCAGATTTATGGGGATAATGACCACGTAACAAATGGCCATAATCCCCAGTATGGGGATTATGTCTTCTATACTAGTTGGTCATAATCCCCAAAATTAAAAGAATTTTTTTTTATAACAGTCCGTTGAACAAAACTAAAAAAAATATTTTTTCCTGGGGGCTAATCACGTAAAACGAAAACGATTGACGATGGATAAGCGACATCAAAATACATATCGTTCTGAAGGGAAATTTTAAAGTTTTTATTTTTTATATTATTAAAAACTGCTATCTAAACCAGAAACATTAAAAACATGGAAACATTTTGTTAAATTTAAGAGCAACAAGACTCTAAAAATCGACGATAGTCAACTATCGTTTTACGTGATCACAGTCCTGGACTTTTTTTGAAAAAATATAGAAAAAAAAAATTTTTTTTTTCACTTTTATCAACATAACTTACAGGGACTGTTGATTTTTCCCTACCAATACAGGGGGGAAAAGCTAATGGGGGTCGCTCTTGCATTTTATCCCACAAGCGGGGATTGCGGCGCTTTTTGTTGATTTTTTTAGACAAAATCTACCAATTTTAAGGTACGAAGTGATCTTCACTAGCTAATTAGGGTGCCTAAACACGTTAAGGTTCTTTTGGTATGTTCATAAGAGTTGTTCAGCTTGACCGTGGTTTTGCCAAATATTGATTTAGATTTAGATTTATTTAGTTTTTTCATTATTAGAACAATAAGAATAAATTCTTTTATAGTTCAACGGGTATTACATAAAGATTGACATAATTAATTAGTATAATAAATAATTAAAAAAAAAGCAGTAAAATAGCAATAATAATAAAACAGTAATTAAAATATAAAATGATTGCAATAACAATATATTAAGTCAAGACAAAATAAAGTAAAGAAGCTATAGTTTATAATATAGTTTTTTTTTTTTTTTTTTTTTTTTTTTTTTTTTTTTTTTTTTTTTTTTTTTTTTTTTTTTTTAACATAATAGTTTATTTATTTATCGAAACAAATATAAGTTTAAGTTTATGCATTTCTATTTGTATTTGTCAGATGATAAAAGAGTTCATTTTTAAACAAATTTTTTGATGAAATGAATTTAGTATCGTTGGGCAAATCATTCCAGAGTTTTATGGCGTTAATGAAAAAAAGTCTACTAGTGTTTAAAAAATTATGTCTGGGCACAATTAGAGTCATGTTTCTTGTTGATTGACCAAAGGTAATTTTCTCATAAAGGTAGGGTGGGGTTTTTTGGTATATGAGTCTATGTAAGAATAGCAAATTTCTCATGTCAAGGTAATTAACAATGTCACAGCCAAGAATCATAGTTCTCCACGTAGTCATACTACTAAAACGGCGCAGACCATAGACATAGCGAGTTGCGTTATTAAAAGAGACCTCCAATTTATGAAGGGAGTGCGAATCAAGTTTACTGTAGACCTCCGCAGAGTAGGTTATTAGTGGAAGAATCAGTTGGACAACAAGACGCCTTTTTAACTCAATCGGTGTAAAGTTTGACGACATTCGTAGATTACGTAATGTCAGGTAGACTTTACGAATCACATTATTGATATGGTCACCACAGGATAACGAGGAGTTTATATAAAAGCCTAAATATTTAGCTTTCTTAACATAGTTAAGAGAAGTATTCCCCAGGCTTATTGTAGGAAAATGTATAAAATCATATTCATACTTACTGATAGGCAAAACTAAAGATTTACAGGGATTTAGTGTCAGATTATTTACCTCAGCCCATCTGCTAATCGATCTTAAGTCCTCGTTTAGTCTATAGCACGTATCTTCTAAAAGACCAATCCGATTTGATATATACAGTTGAATGTCATCTGCGTATGCATGCATCTTAACATAATTACATACACTGAACACATCATTTACAAAAATACTAAATAAAAGAGGACCAAGTACAGAACCTTGCGGAACACCAGAAGTTACTTCTTTAAGATAAGACTCTCTTCCATCAACTATGACCTTCTGAAGACGCTCAGATAAGTAATCCCTAACAAGACCAACAGATGCTAGTTCAAACCCAAACAAATTTCTTAGTTTCCAACACAGTATCGAGTGATCCACCTTATCAAAGGCTTTTGAAAAATCCAATAAGCACATTAATGACAAGTTTCCCATGTCATACTCTGATCTAATGTCATCGAGCACCTTCAACGCTGCAGTTGAGCAGCTGTGACCCAATCGAAACCCTGATTGTAGCGGAGATAGTAAATTATTCTCACTAAGATAATCCGTTATTTGACGGGACATCAAACACTCAAATACTTTTGATAAAACAGAAAGAATACTAATCGGCCTAAAATCTTCAGGGACAGACGCATTAGTTATTTTGGCTATCGGTGTAATCCTCCCAACTTTCCATAGTTTCGGAAAGGTAGATGTAGTAATACAATGATTAAAAATATGGGTAAGAGGACCAATTAAATATGGCAATACTATTTTCAAAAATTTTATACAAACACCATCCTCACCTACAGCATTTGATCTAATGTTCATCACAGCCAAAGATACATCAACTTCAGAAACTGCACAAAACTGAAAGGTACTACGACAGACAGCTGAAGGCTGGAGGCTAGGTAAATCTGAGTTTGCCATCCCTTCTCCACAAAAAAATTCGATTAGCGCGTTAGGATCTAAACAGCAGTTAGATACTTGACGAGAATGAACACCTAAACTCCTAATATTCTTCCATAACTGCCCAGAAGTCAGGGACGTATTCAATTTCCGAGCAAAGTACGTTTTCTTGGCTTCTCGGGTTACTAGACTGGCACGATTTCTAGCTCTTGTATACAGGACCCGATTAAAAGTAGTACGCCGCTTTTTCCATACATTATAACACCTATTACGTTCCTGAATTGATTGCTTTACATGCGAAGTATACCATGGACATGAGCTGTTCCTAATTTGAAAGCTACGCACGGGAACATTCCGATTATAAACATCTTGCACTGAGGATAGAAAAACATTAAGTTTACCATCCACTGTAGGCTCATACCAACAATCAGATAAATTGAGATTGGAAATATCAAAAAACAGTGCAGAGTAGTCAATTGAATTATAATCTCTATAAGTTATTATCTGTGGAGTTTCATCTCTATTGAGGTTTACATTTACAGAGCAAAATAAAAGGTCATGATCAGATACAAATGACATCTGGTCAAATAAGAGAAGAGATCTCATATCTGACAATAAGAACAAATCTAGTAGACTAGGATTGTCGTTAGGGGAAAAGCGAGTCGGCATTTGGCAATTAACAAATGATAATCCCACAGAACACACCAAATCATGCAATTCACTGCTATAGGAATCATTCAATAATAAATTGACATTAAAATCACCACAAGTTACATAAAAATCATAATCTATTATGTAGCTGTCAAATTTAGTAAAGAATGGTTCAAGGCTAAAATACCTGCTGGGGTTATACACACAAGATACTAACATTCTAGTCACGTTGTCATATATTTCAACATTAATGAATTCAACATCAGAGTTTTCTGATTGGTAGTGAAAAAAAACAGAATTTGTTCAGCGGACTATAAGCCACATTTATGTCAAACATACTTAAGCGATAGCACCAACTCTGATTAATCTGTTGTGCAAAAAAATTATGACGCCATATTTTGAGGGGCCCACTGCTTTTCTGAATTGTTTGAGGTCTATAAAAACGAATTGGTCACCAAACTGGAATCCGAGTATAAGGTTTTACTGACTGGTAGAATAATTCAACATCTGGGGGGACACTTAATGTCTCCGACTGACGTGTGGAACTCTCTACAGAATAGGATTCTCGGCTTTATTAAAAGCCTGAATATTTAGGGCACCCTTTTTAGGCTGCACAATAAATCTTTCTGATCGCAGTGCATATCGCTTCTTTAATCTAATCTAAATAGGGTTTTACTACCTTTTGGTAGTAGAATCAAACCTATATAGTCAAGTTCTTCTCTTTTTCAAAAAGTCTTTATTTGTTGCTTAGTGTAATAGAGCCGCAGCTGAATTTAAACTATCCGATTACACTTGTTCTGTTCATGCCTTAGTCATTACAGCACTTAGAAAATATTAGATTAACAGATTTATACCATCTCATTTTATCCCATTGTTAATAAAATGTGTTTATCATATTCCCGAACAATCTTTATAAGGTTACGATAAACAAATATATTTTTTTAACTGTAATAGCAAAAAATAGTATGTGACTTTAAACTCATATTCGTTCATTTATCTAGGAATTTTTTGACATTTTGTTGCTAATTTTTTTTACAAATGATTACGCGCTGTGACCAAACAAGATAGATAATTTGCAAAACATCTCCTGATAAAAAGTGAAATGTAACCTTGTATATGATGCAAATAAATATAAATTGTAAATTTAAAATTTAAGCGCAAAATAATTTATTTTACTAAGAATTATGTATAAATAAATTACTTTAATTTGACAACATTTAAAAACGTTATCATAAATATTATTTCACTCGTTACTAATAATATAACAACAAAAAAGAATCGTTGTCTACGATTAAAAACTATTTAAGTGTCAATCAACAATGTTAAAAAAAAATAGCGATAAAGTAGCAAGAGAACTGAAAATAAAAACGTAGCAACTTATTAAACATGTCTACAAAAGACCATAGATAAAAACCAACCAACTCAGTCATATATACTCGTACAATAATAACTTATCTTCAAAAAAATAACAACTAAATTTTCTTACTCATATTCCAAAATGTTTCTTCACAGTGGCACATTATTGTTGTCTAACATAAATTTTACTAAATTCATCATACATTAATCCTCTGCATAAAAACTGCAAATATTGCAAAATCAAATCCTTTTAATCTACACAGCTGCTACTTAGCACGATAATGTCTTTAATTGCACTTTATTTATATGCGTCTAACATAAATTTCACTAAATTCATCATACATAAATTCTTGGGATAAAAATTGCAAATATTGCAAAATTTAATCCTTTTTAATATACACAACTGCTTCTGTGTACGATAATGTCTTAAATTGCATTTTATTTATATGCACCTTAATATATCACACGTTATGTTGACATTTTGCAGTAAATTTTAACATAAATAATTTTAAAAGTTAATTTAAATTTTCAAAAATAAAAACTTTTCATCAAACAAATTTTTGAACGGGGTTTTTAGTGTTGTAACATTAAATGCACAAAGTTTCTAAAACAATAAAAAGGCTTACAAAAAGAGCTAAATAGAATCCTAACAAATATTTAATTCCAAAATTGTTTATATAGACTTCTGTTGGTCGGAGAAAATTAGTTTTTAATAATTATTTGTGATTTTTAAAGGGAATGATTAACAATTTGTATACCCTTCACTTGCAAGGAACCTACACTTAGATTAGATTAAAGAGGCCCTATGCACTGCGAGACCAGAAAAATCTATTGTGCAGCCTAAAAAGGGTGCCATAAATATTCAGGCTTTTAATAAAGCCGAGAATCCTATTTGGCAGAGAGTTCCACACGTCGGTCGGAGATATTAAGTGTCCCCCTAGATGTTGAAGTCTTCTACCAGTCAGTCTTGGGCATGTACCTACACTTCCCCGGACACAAAATTCTTTATGAAATTTGACACAGTTGAAGACAGAATTTTGAAAATGTAACACACTAATGTTAATGTTATTCATATTCTAGCGATCTTAGTCTGTCCGTCCGCCTATCTGTAGAAACTACAATCCCAAAAAAAGAGCTATCCTCCTGAAATTTGGCATGATAAATGCTTATGGTCATATGCTGGCTAAATTAGGAGATGGGCACAATCAGACAAATGGTAAAAAGTTCCCCCTAGAAAAACACGATTTTTTTTAAATTTCTCGCCGCCAATTTTCCCTACAAATTTTCCATCGAATTACTACTCAAAATTTTCCTTAAAATCTAAAAATACAAAATCGTTGGCTGGCCTTCAAGAAGGCCTATGTGCAAGATTTTTTTAACCATGCCATGTGGTCCCATGTTGCATAAATACATACACGCCCGCCAAGCCTTTTCGAGATTTTTAAACCTCACATAGGCCTTATAGAAGGCCAGTAATGGCAGTTAACTCCTCTTTATTTTGAGCTTTAAAAATCGTTAACACGAAAATCATCGCTGATCCTGTTTTCGAGTTATTGCTAAATAATTACACTGTTAGACTACAAAAATTGTTTCTTATAGATTTTGCTCTCATTTTGGGGATCTACTGAAGTAAACGTGTTTTGTATTCACAAATTACCATTTCAAATTTTAGAGGAATTGGACCAATTCTTCTTGTAGCCCCCATACAAACCATCCTCCCAGAAACCTTTCACCTTCACAGAAATCTATCAAATTTGATGAAAATAGAAAATATTTTATTTAAATTTTGTTTGTGTGTGTTTAACACAAACTTTAATAACCTAATCAACTCTGATTATAATCAGACCATTTTTGGACCTAGGCCCTATATGAAAATTTCGCCCGATATTCAGATGCGGGGTTTTATTTTCGGAAAAATTTTCTCCAAAATTTTTGTATCATAAAATCATTTTTAATAAATTTCTTTATTAAAAAACAAAAAAATGTGTCTTCTGGACTCAGAAAAATTTAATTTAAATTGTTCTATTTTTGTGTTCTAAAAAATATCAACGGCATACCGTTTACCGTGCTTGGGAGCTGGGAAAATACTAAACTGTTATGCTTTCCCAGCACATAAGCGATCATATAATGTCCTTTGCCAGCACTCTTCCGTACGTATTTTTTTGCCTGGGAAATTAAAAAAAATGGTCACGTATAACTTTCTTATTCTATGTTTTGCATAGCGAAGCCAGACCATACTCCAATGTTGTAAATTTGCATAGTCGACGCTATAACTGTCCCGAACTCTTGGCCGAAAATTACCCGATTGTATGATTTTTGCCTGGGACATACAACCTAATACATAGTAGTAATATTTAAAAAAAATGGGAATATTTTTAAAAGAAGCTAAATTTAAAGTTCGTTATTTTTTTTTAATTAAGTTTGATCACGGATGCAAACAACAGAAGGAGAAGCATAAATTACATTAAGTATCTGCATAAAATTAAAAAACTAAATCTTTTAATCTTTTCATTTTGCTTCATTGCAAAATTTTAACATATAGTACGATAATGTCTAAAATTGCACGTAATTTTTATCACTGCCAGCCAGCCATCACCATCATGTTGATGAATGACGACTTTTCGTCTTTGGTTTGTTTTGGAATTTTTTATCAGAAAATTTTAATAATTTATCACATATTTCTGTTTGATTTAATTTGTTTATCATGAAAACAAAACAAATTTTCTCTTAAAGTTTTTGTTTATATTTTCATGTCTTCCCGGCTAAAAATGCTGTATATCATCATATATGATATCATATATGAGACCATATACAGTATCATATATAGTATCAAATATGGTCTCATATATGAACATATTCCAAAATTGGCGCTTATATAAGACACGATCATATATGATGCAATATATGTGATCATATATTAGATCATATATTGAATCATATATTGGATCATATATTGAATCATATATTGAATAATATATGATGTTTTTAATTTGTTTTACATTCTTTTTTATATTTTTTTATTTATTTTTTCATCTTAAACTATATGTAATAGGTTATTATGTATATATTCACCAGAATTGCAAACGATGTACGCAAGTATAATTAAAAATAAAAAATATTTTTTTATGGTGTTTTTGATATATTTGAATGAACACCTTTAGTTTGATGATTTTGATTTTTTAGTTACTATCGTTTGCATTTTTGGTGACTATATAAAAATATATAATTAAACTTATAGATACGAGAATACATTTTGATGTTCAAAAAAATAAATTGAACATAAAAGATCTAGGCTCTTATTCATAATACTTATAACAGACTTATTGTAGGTTTATTTGACAATTATTCCTGCAATATCTGTCAAATTAACCTACTTTAAATATATTTCAGGTTTTATGAATAACCACCCTAATATATAAGTTTTTCAATTGATATCAATTACGAAAGATGCGAACAAATGGCTTGTTACAGGATCGATGATTTCCTTTGGGTTTTCTTGTTTTAGCGTTAATTTCGATTATCTTCGGACTTAGCGTTTTTGTTAAAAAAGTCAAAATCTAAAAAAATTTATAGAAAATAATATTAGTATGCATACAAGATATTTCTAGAATTTTTATTGTATTGAATTATTACCAACAACAGCATTTGGTGCTAATGGGCTAATGATAACACGAATATCCTTTAAAGATTGGCTTGATACTGTTAGACACATACATACATGTTAATGGAGTGTATTTTGTAAGGACCATGGGTTGCTTAAGACCATGAATGCTTTTTACGGAAAGGTATATTGTCTTTCAGAACTCCATCTGATAAAATATTAAAATTACTCCATATTCCTTTTTTTTATTCCAGAAAAAAGAACTTGCTACTACTAAATGCATGTTTTTTACTCAAAATTTTTAGTAGGCACATAATTACTTAAGACTTCGATAAAAAGCAATATATTTAGTAGTACGTATTTTATCTTTTTGGGTTATGTGTGTAACGATGTTTGAAGGATAGGGATAAGAAACTATTTTTACTTACATCATGGCGACAATGTGCCAGGTTGTCACTTTCGCTAATTGACAGCTTTCGTGTGATTGTAAGTAAAAACGTTGTCTTTTCGAAATCGTTACTCAACCTTAAAACTGATGATACGTTTTTTTTCATTTCAATTTTCTATGGCAACAGTAAGCGATTTTAAAATATTTTGTAGTGTTGGAACCGTAGTGATAACGTTATGGTGGTGCATATGCCCTCTCCTCCATCTTGAGCGAGCTTAACGTAGCTCCTCATGGTTGACTTTTCTTTAAATACTAACTCGGCCTCCAAACTTATACGTTCTTTCCATTTCCAATTTGCTATTGCGACAGTATGGAATTTCAAAATAATTTATAGTGTTGGAATCGTATTGATAACATTTCTGGTGGTGCATATGTCCTCTTCTCCAAGTTGAGTGAGCTTAACTTAACTCGGCCTTAAAACTGCTTATACGATCTTTCCATTTCCAATTTGCTATGGCGACATTAATGGTTTTTAAAATAGTTTGCAGTATTGCAATCGTAGTGACAACATTATGGTGGTGCATATGACCTCTCCACCAAGTTGCACGAGATTAACGAAGCTGCGTAGTTTAATTTTCTTCAACATCAAATTACTAAATAATATTGTATTTGCGACGTATTTACATTTACTCATTTTGAATATGATCTTGTTTTGGAATAAAATGTCCACGCTTAAACTTGTTATGACGATGAACTGGAAAAAATTAAAACAAGATTTTAAAATTCAAATACATATTAATGAAAGTTTACCTTTTCCAACATTTTTTTCATGTAAATTTACTTCATGGCGACAATGTGCCAGGTTGTCAATTTCGCTTATTGACAGATTTCTTGTAATTGCAAGTAAAAACGTTGTCCTTCCCAAATCGTTACTCAACATTAAAACTGATCAAACCTTCTTTTCATTTCGATTTGCTATGGCGAAAGTAAGCGTTTTCAAAATAGTTTGTAGTGTTGGAACCGTAGTGATAGCGTTAGGGTGGTGTATATGCGCTCTCCTCCAAGTTGAGCGAGCTTAACGTAGCTCCGCATGGTAAAATTTTCTTCAACTAGTAACTCGGCCTCCAAACTTCTTATACCTTCTTTCCATTTCCAATTTTCTATTGCGACAGTAAGGGACTTCAAAATAATTTATAGTGTAGCAATAACAGTTCTGGTGGTGCAAATGTCCTCTTGTCCAAGTTGAGCAAGCTTAACGTAACTCGGCCTCAAAACTGCCTATACGGTCTTTTCATTTCCAATTTGCTATGGCAACATTAAGGGATTTCAAAATAGTTTGCAGTATTGCAATCGTAGTGAAAACATATTGGTGGTGCATATGCCCTCTCCACATAGTTGTACGAGATTAACGAAGCTGCGTAGTTTAATTTTATTCAATATCAAAGTACTCAATAATATTGTATTTGCGACACACATTTACTTAATTTAAATAGAATCTTGTTTTGGATAAAAAAAGTCCACGCTTTTACTTGTTATGACGATGAACTGGAAAAAATTAATACATATGATTTTAAAATTCTAAATACATATTAATGAAAACTTACCTTTTCTAAATTTTTTTTATGCAGAATATTTTGCAATATTTGTTAAATTATTGATATATGTTAAGGTATGTCAATCGATGGTAAAGTAATAATATAATTTTAACCTAAAAAACTTTTATTTTGTAATTCTAGTTCAAATTTAACATTTTATGATAGCATATATGGTTCCATATATGATATCATATATGGCACATATTTTAAATACGACCACATATATGGGATCGTTTCTTGCATATATGATCACATATATGTTTCCATATAAGTCATATATGATCATATAAAGATCTTTATATAAGCATATATGAACATACACATTTATTTTTAGCCGGGTTAGTAAATATTTACTCTTATATTCCAGCGAAACGTAGTAACGTGGATATTAGAAAAACAAGAACAGCATGTATTTTAAATTCAATTTGATAATAACATGTGAGCGGCAGTGTAGTAGCAATATCTTGGTTAGATTGTAGTGTTTTTCTAATTGTTTTACACAATCACTACTGATTTCATAAATAATAAAAATATGAACACCATTTTTAGTTAAAATACGAAAAGAATTTATTTGAATTTGAAAAGTTTTTAATTTGATAATTAAAGATTTTAATTTGAAAATTAAAGATTTTTATTTGGCAACTAAAGATTTTAATTTGAGAATTAAAGATTTGAATTTGAGAATTAAAGATTTGAATTTGAGAATTAAAGATTTTTATTTTAGATTAAAGATTTTTATTTTAGAATTTAAGAATTCAATTTGAAATTTAAAGATTTTAATTTGAACATTTTATTGAGAGTATGAGTATAAATAGAGCTAGCACAGCACAGGAAAGGGTTTACAATTGGAATGACAATCACCAACTTAAAAAAAATAATCTGTCGAGTCGTTCTCGCACTCTATGAACAAAACCAGAAGGGCGCGACATTTTTCAGATAAAACCGGTGACTGGCACCGGTGTGAAATAAAATTTGTTTTTATTTTTAAAGTTGGTAATTCTCATTCTAATTACAAACCAATCTATCGCCGAAGAGTTCACATCATGTCATCAAAGCCTACACAATACTTTGCACTTGTGTTTCTAATCCTACAACGAAATAACACAACATCAAAATTATTAGAATTGTGACCCTTCCCAGGCTGAAAAATATGTTGGGTCTCACATTGGCAAAGCGTTGAAAGCGGGACATCAAACGTTGGCAAAACACCAGTTTTATAAAGAATGCTGTATTAGCCCAATATCTAAATGATAACGGCAGTTGTACGTGTGCCCACGGTTCTAGTCAACGTTGGCAAACCGTGGGAAAAAAAAATACTGTACTGGCACAACATCTAAATAATAAAATAAATGTTAAAAAATTACAATAAAAAACACTGTGCAACAAATTTTGGGTCATCGCTTTGAGCCTCAATGCCTTCAACTCCATATGAAAGTAGACTATCAAATGGACAAATTCACCAAAGGGTTTTGCTAAGTCAGTTCGGATTTCTTTTTTATAGCCCACTAAAGTTTTCATTTTTTTATCAAAGGCGTTTGGAAAACGTTAAAAATACTATAATAAAAACTCTTCTGAGCTTCAAAACGTGATTTGATGTCTTCAGTGAAATTGTATGGCGGTTCTTTTCTCAGAACATTTTAACCCTATAACTGCCATTTTAAGGGGTCGTTTTAGTCCTCTTTCAAAAGCTAAACACAGAAGTCTAATAAAACGTCCATTTAGAGGGTTAAAATGTTCTGCAAATATTTTCCTCATAAAATTTCACTAGGGGTTGTCAAGTGTTCAAAGTTTGTGCCACATGCGCAAAATGCTTAAAAAGGGTCAAGTATACACAATCAATGTTTTTTATTTTTTTTTTACTAAAGCAGTGTTAAAAAACATCGACAAAACACAGTGCAAATATACTTCTGAGCTGAAAACTATGTTCTGACGTGTTTTATAAAATTTTATGATGGTTCTTTTCTTTGACCAAATTAACCCTCTTGCTCCCGTGTTAATGGGTCATTTTTGTCCTTTTTTAAAAGAAATACAAAAAAGTCTTTAAAAAATGGCATTTAGAGGGTTAAAATGTTCTACAAATATTTTCTGCATCAAATTTTACTAGGGGTCGTCAAAGCCAAAACAGACATTTGGACTATGTAAAATGCTAAAAAATTATGTGCAAAAATTGTATGTACAAATTTTACAACTTTACTTTTTTTTAGCTTTACATAGTCCAAATGTATTTTTTGGCTTTGACGATCCCTAGTAAAATTTGATGCAGAAAATATTTGTAGAACATTTTAACCCTCTAACAGTCTTTTTTATAGACTTTTTTGTATTTATTTAAAAAAAGGACAAAAATGACCCCGTAAAACGGTAGCTAGAGGGTTAATTTGGTCAAAGAAAATAATCATCATAAGATTTTATAAAACACATCAGAAAATAATTTTTAGCTCAGAAGAAGTTGTCGATATATTTTAACACTGCTTTGGTAAAAAAAATAACAAACATTGATTATTTATACTTAACCCTTTTTAAGCATTTTGCGCATATGGCACAAACTTTGAACATTTGACCACCACTAGTGAAATTTTATGAGGAAAATATTTGTAGAACATTTTAACCCTCTAAATGGACGTTTTGTTAGACTTCTGTGTTTAGCTTTTCAAAAAGGACTAAAATGACCCCTTAAAATGGCAGTTATAGGGTTAAAATGTTCTAAGAAAAGAACCTTCATACAATTTTACTGAAGACATCAAATCATATTGTGAAGCTCAGATGAGTTTTTATTATAGTATTTTTGACGTTTTCCAAACGCCTTTGATAAAAAAATAAAAACTTCAGTGTGCTATAAAAAAGAAATCCGAACTGACTTTGCAAAACCCTTTGGTGATATTGTCCATTTGATGGTCTATTTTAAAATGGCGTTGAAGCCATTGAGGCTCATTTTTCTTGTTGCACAGTGAAATAAAAGAAAAGTCCCGAACACAAAAATTTGTTGGTAGTTTTTTTCCCCTTTTAAAAAAAAAATAAAACTGCTTTAAAGAAAAAATGTTTGACAAATTTTGAAAAATTTTCTAAATCCAATTAACACGAAAACTTTTTGTCATTTTTATAAATTTAATTAAATTTTAGGGAAAAAAATTAAAAATTTTCAAATTTCCGAATTAATTTTTTGAAGCCCCAAACAAAGCGTAGTATTTTTTTGTATACCCAGTGCTTTACCAGTACATTTCTTGAATTTTTATTTTTTTTAATTCCCAAGTATGTAATCAGAAATTTCGACAAAGCGTATTTTTTGAATACCCAGTTCTTTACCAGTACATTTGTTTTTACACTATTCGATATTTCTGCAAAGTTGTATTTTTTGTGTAGCCAATGTTTTGCCAGTACATTTTTTGTACCGTTGGCAATTTCTGGCTGGGTTATTTTGTTCAAACTCTAAAATATATTAAAAATATCTTTAAAGTTTAATTAAAAAGGAAATTTAAAAAAGTATAATTGAAATAAGTTTATATAAAGTTAAAAAAGATCAGTTCAGATTTGAATTGGATTGATTCTTTTCGAATATAAATTGGTTTTATTAGATTTTAAATTAATATAATTTTAAAATTGATATTTTAAAATTTTAAATACATGTATTTGCAGTTACAAAATTTTAAATGTTAACTTTCATTTTTTAATGAAATATTCAAATTCCAATGGATTTTTATACCCTCCACTTAGTGATAGAGGGTATATATAAGTTTGTCATTCTGTTCGTAACTCATCGAAATATCGGTCTGGGACCCCATAAAGTCTATATATTCATGATGCCCGATCGATTTTAAGACATTCTAGCGATGTCCGTCTGTTTGTCTGTGGAAAATGCTCTATCGGACAAAATATTGCACAGAGATGACTGAAACTTAACATATTTATTGGAAGTTCTCCCGAGAAGTTTGGTATTGCATTTGAGCGATATCGGTTCAGCGGTTCAAAAGTTATGAACGAAAATGTAAGCACACCTCAAAAATTTCAGTACATTCAACATAACCTAAAAATACAAAATGCTTTAATTCGGCTTCTGGTTGACATATGTGAACATAATTGAGCACCAAATGGTATTTAAATAAGTACAAACATATTTTTTGACAAAAAAAGAAAAAAATCGCGGATTTTTTTTTTACCAAATTTTTTTTTCGCGGATTTTTTTTTGTAAGTTATTTCCTTTTAACTAAAGTTTTTTGCAATAATCTTTTTGAAATTGTGGAGGGTATCACTACATTCGGCAAGGCCGAATTTAACTTTTTCACTTGTTTTTAAATATATCTGATAATGGTGTAAGTTTTTTTTTAAGATAAGATTTTTTAAATGATTTGTAGCTTTTTTTCTTGCTATTATTTATTACTTTTCCGTAATATTTGAATATGCGGAAGTTTTTGTTTCCAAATCCAATTTTATAATTACTTCTTTAAAAGTAACTTTTCTTTCCTGTTCATTTAAATAATAAGTAAAAGTCAATAATTTGATTGTTCTTTGTTTTAAACATATTGGTTTTATTTGGATTTTTAAAATCGTTTTTTATTATTTATTTGTTTATACACATTTTTATTATAGAACTAACAATTTTTACGTTATGTTTTCTTTATTAATTTAAAAAATATTTTTTTACAATTATAATATAATTATTAAAAATATATACTTAAAAATTAACATAAAACATTTTTTTAATGAGGCTGTACAGTAAAAGAAACATGAGATTTGTTTAAAAACAAAACGATAAAATTCGAATTGAAATTAAATTGTTTTTGCAATAATTGCAATATGCGAATGTATTTTAAATAGCAAATTTGATTCCACTTTGAATATTAAACAGTTTGGTTTATTATTATTTTAAAAAATATTTTAATTGCAAAACGAATTATGTTTTTAAGTACTAGACTATGAACTTTTTTAGTTTTATGAGTAGAAAGTCATACATGGGACAAATTAATTGAAGCGTCTATGAAATTTTATTATTTCATTAGCATCAAATTGATGAAAATTGGCATAAAATTGAAATAACATTAACCACAACCTTTTTATTTCTATCTAAATTCGGTCTTCTTTTTAAATTGATGAATTAATGCAATTTTCCAATGTTGGAAATCAATACCATTTTCGAATAACGGTATTTGGCTACCAATAAATTTATGAACATTTTTAAAAGCGATTATGAAAGTCGAAGAAATTTTTAATATGTCACTTTGTGATTGTACCGGTTGATTTTCGTCATAAAGGTCAATACCGTTATAAAACCGATTTTAACGGTATTGGCCTATAATTTCAAATTAAACCAATAAAAGTACAAAGTGAGACATCTTTTAAAAATGTTGCCAAATATCGTTATTCAAGGACGGATCAATTTCCAAAATTGCAATTTCCTTATTAATCTTTATAATGCCAATTAAAAAAACTTTCATTGTCATTGAATGGTAATGTAATTTCTGCCATTGATAGCATGTTACTATAAAATTTTCACTTTTTTAAGGCGAAAAAAAGTCGTACTTTTCTAATACATTGTGTCTAGGTGTAGGGCTTTGAACTTGTTCTGACATTAAAATTAACAAAAAACATTTTAAAAAATTACGTTTTTAGAGGTTGGTTTAGTTATACAAAAGAAAACTTTTTTCCCCTGGTCCGATTTTGCATTTTTACAAACTTAAACTGCCTATGACCATAACACATATTCGTGCCAAACTTTTATTTTGAACACATCGTGTCTTATGCGGACGGACATTTCAAGAATGTCTTAGAATCGATCAAGGATCAGTAATATATATACTTTATGGGGTCCTATACCCATATTTCGATGTGTTACACACGGAATAACAAAGTGTTGGAGGGTACAAAAAATAGGCCCCGAATTTTTTTTTTTAATTTGACCGGGTTGTGTTCCTGAAGTACAGGACAACCCAGTCACATGCCATGCTTGGTACATTTACTTTAAATAAGCCAATGAAATGAGCGAATAAAATTTTTCATTAGATCAATGGTTTTTTATAACGACTATGATTTTTTCATTCAGTTTATGAAAAATTTTATTTTTTTTTTTTTCATATAAAACTTCTTCATTTAATGATTGAACATGTTCATTACTGCAATGAAAATTTTCATAAATTGTACAAAAAAATCATTTATATAATGAAAAATCATTGGCTCACTTCTAATGAATTTTTCAAAGATTATATGAACATTTTCATAACCAGAATGAGGTCTGTGATACAAGGTGACATGTCGTCACTATTGAACCAGCACGTTTTGTTTTCTTAAGGGACAGGTTTAGTGACATGTCACAAGTGATGTATCCTGGGTTGAGACATTTCCTCACAAAAGTGATAGGAGTTTTTGTATAAAAAGTGTCAAGTATGTGATAGGTCATTTGGGTCCGCGTGACATGTCACGAGACCTATCAAGGACCGGTCGGTTTTCCAGCAGGGAAATGATTGCTGATTTAGAAAAGAATCATTTGATATTTGGTCAGAACAAATTTAATAAGTTTTAAAAATGTTCATATAAAACGATCAATTGGATTTGAAAATGTAATTGCAGTTAGAAAACCATAATTTAAATTTAAAAATAAATAATTTGAAATTATATCAATTTTATTTGAGATATCTTCATTACGGGTGTTTTATTTTAAGTTGATGTGTCTCAAATTTTAATTAATATTTTTCGGAAGTCAATTCATATTCTTGATTTAAACTTCAATGGATATTTTATAAAATTTGTTTTTATTTTTTCAATTTCATTTGATGTTTTTTGATTGTTTTTTAACTTTAAATGGAAATTTTTGAATATTTAAAGGAATTTTCCAATTTCAAATGATAATTTTTAATTTAACTAAAAAAGTCTTTTAATTTTAAGTTAATAAACTTAAATAATTTTTAAATCAAACAAATCTATTTTAGTATTTTCTTAAACTTATAAAATGTATATTTTTTTATAATTTTTATACAATCATCACAAATAGTTTTTAACAGCATGTAATATTAAAATTATTTTCTTTTACATACCACCTCAGTTGTTTTTCTTAAGTTTTTGTTTAATACAAATTAAATATATTTACTGGAAAAGTTTTTAAAATAAAAACTTTTCTAGGAATGGCTAAGTAGCTGACAGCAGCAGCAGCTTTTTTTAACACTATTCTCAAACTATTAAAACATCACGACAGTGTTACTTCCAAACACATCATTATTAGGAAACCCGCTACTGTGCCCCATGTAGCAATTGTACCATTACCGCTAGCATGTGCTTCGGGTAAAATATCATCGGCTACAATATAAATCATGGCTCCGGCCGCAAAAGATAGAGCATAGGGTAAAATAAGACTTGCAAACGTTACAGCTACAGCACCCAAAATACCAAAAATTGGTTCAACCATACCCGATAACTGACCATACCATAAAGATCTTAAGACACTGAAACCAGCAGCATGTAGGGGTAAACTAACGGCTAAACCTTCTGGGAAATTTTGTATACCAATACCAATTGCTAAATTACGGGCGCTTTCAAAGGTGGATGAATTTGTAGAACCAATTGCACCAAAACTAACACCTACAGCTAAACCTTCGGGTATATTGTGTACAGTGATGGCAACAACTAATAACATAATGCGTTTCCATTGGGCAACCGCACTTTCTGCTTTAGCCCTTTCTTCATCCGTGGGTACATAGGTTTGGTTGGTACGTTCAACATCAACGCTAGCCTTCTTGCGACGTCTTGGTTCATTGTGACTATGTTGCACGCTTAGGCAGTCTGAAAAACTGTCCATACTTTTAGCGGCATCCATACCACCACTACCACCATTTTGACTATGCTTTATATCATCCATAGCAATCTCAGCCTTATCTTTATTACTTTGTGTCATTTGTATCATCATATTTGATGAATTTAAACCCAAATAAGACATTAGCTTATCACAGCCATAAACAAATATTGCGCCCAATAGAAAACCGGCTGATACTGGTAGGAACGCATAAATACCATACAAATGTGAACTTTCGGCCATTTCAATAGCTGGGCCAAGTAGAGACCAAAATGAAGCGGCAATCATAACACCGGCGGCAAAACCTAAAGCTGCATCTAATGATTTACGTTGACTGCCACGAACAAATATAACACAAGCTGCACCAGCAGCTGTTAAACCCCATGTTAGTAGGGTGCCCAATAAGGCTTGAGTTACAGGACCATAGCCAGCAATCATTTTGAAAAGGGGGATGTGTGTGTGTGGTGTCTTGTAGATTTATTTACTAATAGCAGTTGGTAAAAACCGTTGTGCAAAATGATGACAATTGATAAGCTTATCTGTAATGTAAAAAAAAAATAACATTTCATATAATCATCTTTTTTATTTTAAAACAAAGATTTAAAAGAATGCATTCTTACATAAAAAAATATATTTTTAAAAAAAATAAGAGGAACTTGTAATATTTATTCTGAAATTAAATTGGCAGAATCCGACCAATTATTCGGTTTTGTCCAAAAATCGGTTCACTTTTTTCTTATATTTTGTATGAATACCGAAAGACAAATTCTTTTTTTATTTAAATTAATAATTTTTACGTGTATATTTGTTTAATGAGTTTCAGTTTTGGTATATGAACACAGTTTTGTCGAATACAAAAAAAAATTGTCCATTGGTAGAAATATTGGTCAAGAACCCCCCGATATATTCATGATCGGTTTGAGACGATTTAGCGTCCAGCTCTTTAATGTATTTCGTTCAATTCAATTAAAAAAAAAATATTTATCTCTAAAGAAAATTTTCTAAGGAATCAAAAATAAAACAGAATTGAACCAGATAAACTACTAGTTCTTTAATATCAAATGAATGAAAATAAGCGCTCGCTTAATTGAACGATAAAGCACAAGTCTTATACCCTGTAGTTAATATTAAAAATATAAAAAAAAATAAGAAAATTGATTAAAATTACTAATTTAATTTTTTAATTTTTATTCAAATTGACTTTTTCTGAATTTAATTTTAGCTCTTATCTAATCTGTCTTTGATACTGAGTCAATTATTTATGAAAATTCATTGACTTTTTTTAACTTCAAAAATTAATTTAAGTTAACATTTTAATATGTTCAAATAATATATTCCATTATATTTATATTATTTAAGTACACGGTGCGTATACTTTATTGAATTACACGAAAGTTTCTTTCGTAAAATACACAAAAACAGATTTTTTTACAAATCCCATGAAAACTTAATTAAAAAATTTCTTGGATAGGGTAAACAGTTTCATTAAAAATGCTTTGTGAAAAAATTTTAATCAAATAAAAATTTTAAAAGTCAAAAAAAATAATTTTTTTTTACAACTTTTTGAAAGTCCGATGTGTTTTGTGACATATCACTATATATCCGGCACGGGTTGTGTTCCCTAGAGACAGGTCCACTGACATCTTACAAGTATACAATAAACACTGTAAATCATAGGTTAACCATTTTCTCACAAAAGTGGCAGGTGTTTTTATAAGAAAGGTGTCATCTGACGTGACCTATTAAAGACTGGCCACTTTTAGTGCTGGCAATTTATTTGAATTTGTTGTATATAAAAAAAAATAACTTATTAACACGGACTCATATGACATACATATCACAAAACGGACCTTATTCATATAAAAGGACCTGCCCCTTTGCTGAAATGTCTTAACACCGGATATATTACTTGTGACATGTCACTGGACCTGTCCTTTAGGAAGAAATGCCGTGCTGGTGCAATAGTGGCATGTCACAGAACACATTACAGTTTTTTTCGGGAAAAATTTTTAAATTTGTTAACTTTTCCATCATAATCATTTTAATAAAAAAATTTTACTCCAAAACCTCAACAAAAAATCTTATGTCTGGGATTTCGAAAATATTAAAAAAAAATCATAACTTGACTTTTTCCCCCTTAAAGCAATTTTAATGATTTTTTTTATTCCAAAAAATTACAAAAATATTTTTGTGACCGAGACTTAGAAAATTTTCAAAAAAAAAATTCGGGACTTTCCATTTTCTAAAATCATTTTAAGAAATACTTTACTTCAAAACGCAAAAAAAAATGTGTTTAGGACTTAGAAAATCGTCGGTGCTCCAACCGGAACTGGTATGTGTATTTTAACATTTTTTGAAGAGTCTTTAATAAGAGAAAAAATTTGTTACTTTTGCGCTGTTTTTTTAAATTTAAATTAATATAAATAAAAAATTTGCAATATTATTTAAATATTTATGAAAGAAATATTGTTTTTAAGCAACGCGAAAGGTCAAAATAAAGCTGATTTGTAAGCCTCTCCAAAAATTTTTGAAAAACACATACCAGTTCTGGTTGGCGCACCGACGAAATGTTGAAAATATTTTCGGGACTTAGAAAGTTTTTATATTTAGTATTTTTGAGACATTAAGTGATATGTGCCGTTTTTACCAGTTACGGATGGACCGTTACCATTTTTCTTGCTGTGGAAGATTACGTTTTTCAGTTACTTTGTATACAAAGTGTTTTGTACTCGTAAGGACTCTAAATATATGAAATAAAGTTGAAATATTTTTAATTTTATTTGAATCTAATCAAATTTAGAAAGGAATTCTAAATTTTTGCAAATTTTTTCCGAATTTCCGTTGATTTTTTGTGTAAATAAGCAATAAAATCACTGATGTAGAAAATTGTAATGCAGCTGATACGATAAATTTATTTTTTTATAACTTTACATTCTTTTAAATTTATGTTTACCCACATACATTTACATTTACACTTGTAGTTTTTTTTTGTTTTCTTACGCCCTTTTATGTTGTAATAATAAATGCATTCTTTTTAATAACTTGTTTTGAAAATAACTCCATTTAAATATTTACCTTTTTCTGTATGGTATGGAAAAGTAAAACTGCCACGTTCCTAATCTTCTTGTAAACCAACCATACAAAATTGTTGAAGAATATAACAATAAATGATCTCAATCCAACAAAACAGTGTTGTATGTAAATTATAAGAATATCACACGTTACACCAATGAAATGAATAAGACTCCCACTGTAATTGTAGTTGTATTATATTATATTTATGTATATTATACTTTATATGTATGTTTCATAAAACATCTGCTTAAAGTTTTCTTTTTTTTTTTTTTTTTGTTAATTCAATTCAATGCACAATTTCTTTTAATCGAACAATTAAATTTCTTTTCTGTATGGAGTGTATATTATTTCTTTAATTTTTGTTTATGAAAATTATATTTTTTTCAGTATATTACTTCCAAATCTTTCTAGTATTATATTTCGTTGTATTCGTATTGTTATTTTTTATATATATTTTTTTCTTCTTTTTACACCATAAACTTTTATACTCGCATCATCATTTATATTTCGTCGTCACGATTTACCAACTAAAATAAGCGGCTTTAAATTGAAAGTGCTGAATGAAATTTTTTAACTACACGACACCACCATTCCACCATATATACTTTAATACAACTACTAATTCTCTACTCAACTAACGACATTGAATTGTTAATACTGTCAGAATTTTTATTGTGCCTGTGTAGCTCTTTTATACTTAATTTTTTGTTTAGTCTTTATTTGTTTTTTTTTTTTATTATTTCTATATTCTTCTCACTTCTTTCGACTTTGTTTTATTTCCACCACTTAATATAATGCAAAACTCAATTTCTTATCAGAGTATATCTTCTCTATTCAAACTTTCGGTATTTTTAACTGTATAGAGACAGAGTTGTATTTTAAACATAAGCATCTAATTTTATTATGTATTTACTTTAAATCTTTAATTTTATCATGCATATATGATTTACTTGATTGTTGATTTAGAGAAATGTTTTTATTATGAAGCATTGCAAAACAATAAAATTATTAAATAATCATTTTTATCTTAAACTAATTCATTATTAGTTGTACACATTTAGAGATTAAAAAGAATGCATTGTTTTACTTAAACAAAAAAAATATAAACTTAATGAGAATTGTAATTTGTTTTTATGCAACAAAAATTATATTTTACTTCAAACGGCGAATAATTGCTGACAACAGAGAATTACGGACAACAGAGATTATATTTTTAATGACACAACTAATATATTTTTATTAAAATAATTTTTATATAGGGCAATTCCAAAAAATTTCGCCCCACTGTTCGGAAACATGCCTTTGGACGTCAGTGAAAACTTGGCTGACAGATATCCACGTTTAATATACTGGATATTTGGATTTTCAAAATTCGGTGTAGTTTTCTACTTTTTCTAAAAAGTCGAACTTTGACCCACCATAATTCTGTAAATATACCAAATTTAAAAAAAAAAAACGATATATGATCATTAGAGTGCCCAGAAAAAAACTTTTTTTCTTTTTTTTAGGTCTTACCCCCTAAATTTGTTCCTTTTAATGAAAAAAAAATTCGGTTTTTTTTTGTGGATTTTTAAAATAAAATCTTAAGGTCGCGCTCGCGGCTTTTTTACGAAAATCTACGAATTTATGATTTTTAAATTATTTAAATTGTTTAAATGCTTTAAATTAGTGAAGTAAAAAAAAATTTCATCAAAAAGGAGAATTACGTTAAAAATAAGTGTCGTCCATTCCATAAGATATTGCCCATTCCATGAGATATATCCCAATATTTAAGAAATTTTACATAATGCCATGAAATATTGCATGAAAACACCTTTAGGAATTGAAGATAGGTTGCTGGTATGTTCAGAGAAAATGTGTGGGGGTAAAAGCTAAGGGGGGTCGGCCTTGCTTTCTACCCTTCTAGGAGGCCCCGTGAGGGCGGTAGGAGCGGATTTATAAAACAAAGTTAAAAAAAAAGGAAAATTGTAAGGGGATCACCTTAAGGGTTAAATATAGAGGTTAAGTGTGTTCTAAAAAAATGTTCGGGTTGAAAAACTAATGGGGGTCGGTCATACAATTGACTCCTCTAGAGGCACTCTTGGGAAAGTTATAGCGGTAGGACATTTTTTTTATTATAGGGAGTCGAGATAGGGCTTAGGGAGTCGAGATAGGGCTTAGGTATGTTTGTAAAAAAGGTTAGCGTGACAAAATCTTACATTTTACCCAGTTTTTGGCGTCTCTGGGGCAGTTGTGGGGCTTTTTGTGAATTTTTACACCTACACGCCCAACAGAAAAAGCCCCACAACTGTCCAGGAGTCGCCTGAAAAGAGGTAAAATGTGAGACCGACCCCCATTAATTTTCCATCCCAAACATTATAAATCAGTGTTCGAAAAAAAACAGTACGTTATTTAACGTTCCGTTCCAAGAACACATTCACTAAAAAGTTTTTTAAGTGGTTGCGAAGGTGTTCGCAAACAGAATTCCGAACGTTATGCCTGTGAGTTGAAGAACAGAAACTTTACGATAACGTACCGAACTAGGTTAGAAACAAAATAAAGTTCTTTTAGTGTTCTGTTTGCGAACTTTTGAGACATTTTTTTTTTTAATTTAAAATGGCGATATCTCGAAAACTAAGCAAGATAGAGCAAAACGGAGCACATTTTTGGTTCTTGGGATCTCAATAGTATCGCTAGGCCTCCACACATGGGTGGACCCCATTGGGTCCATATTTTGAATCTAAAAAAGTTAGCATTCCGGGGAATTTAAAAATGCACATATCTCGCTAAATACTGCCGACACGACATAAAGTCTAAAAGCGGTCATGTACTACGAGACAAGATCCACAAAAATGCTTTTAGACTTTTCATCGTGTCGGCAGTATTTAGCGAGATATGTGCATTTTTAAATTTCCCGGAATGCTAACTTTTTTAGATTCAAAATAAGTACCCAATGGGGTCTACCCATGTGTAGAGGTCTAGCGATACTATGGAGATCCCATGAACCAAAAATGTGCTCCGTTTTGCTCTATCTTGCTTAGTTTTCAAGATATCGCCATTTTAAATTTAAAAAATGTCTCAAAAGTTCGCAAACAGAACACTAAAAGAACTTTATTTTGTTTCTAACCTAGTTCGGTACGTTATCGTAAAGTTTCTGTTCTTCAACTCGCAGGCATAACGTTCGGAATTCTGTTTGCGAACACCTTCACAACCACTAAAAAACTTTTTAGTGAATGTGTTCTTGGAACGGTACGTTTCGATAACGTACGGTCGCTCCATAGTTCCGTACAGAACACTAACGTACCGTACGTTAGAGTTTTTTTTCGAACCCTGTTATAAATATACCAAGGCCCTATCTCCAATTCCTAAGGGGGCTTCCATACAAGGATTACAACGATAAAACTGCTCCTACCTCTAACTATCTTAAGGGTGGCTCTGGAGAAGTCAAATATATGACCGACCCCCAATAGTTTTTCAACCCCAACATTTTTTCAGAACACACTTTCCATCTATCTTCAACCATTAAGGTGGTCCCCATACAATGCTATTTATTTTTTATTTTTTTTTTTATTAAATCCACTCCTACAGCTTCAAGGGGGCCTCCTAGAGGGGTAAAAAGTAAGACCGACCCCCCTTAACTTTTACCCCCAAACATTTTTTCTGAATATACCAACAACCTATCTTCAATTCGTAGAGGTGATTTCATGCAATATTTCATGGCATTATGTAAAATTTCTTAAAGAATGGGATATATCTCATGGAATGTGCAATATCTTATGGAATGGACGATACATATTTTTAGCGTAAGTCTCCTTTTTGATGAAATTTTTTTTACTTCACCAATTTAAAGCATTTTAACAATTTAAATAATTTAAAAATCGTAAATTCGTAGATTTTCGTAAAAAAGCCGCGAGCGCGACCTTAAGATTTTATTTTAAAAATCCACAAAAAAATCGATTTTTTTTTTTTTCCATTAAAAGGCATATATAATGTCATATGTATAAGACATTTATGTATATACGCTATCTATGTGTTAATGTTCAATTTAATCTGAAGACACCATTTCCAAAAATGACAAAAATTTGAGCTAAATTTTTTGGAATGGTCCTATAATACGGACGCAACGATGGCCAAATGACATTGCAAACTTGACATCTTTCATATAAAAGCAGATGTAACTTTTATGAAGAAATGTGTTGATCCTTGATTCATCACTTGTGACATGTTGCAAGACCTGTCCTTTAGTAACACAATCCGTGTCGTTTCAATAGCGACATGTCAAATAACACATTACATGATCCGATTTTCGTCATTCGATATCGAATTTTACTATAGAAATCTGTTTATTATTTCCCAAAATAAAGGTAGAATACTAGGTTAACCTAATCAAAGATATCAAATTAATGTTCAATTTGGAATAATTCGATCACGGATGTTGTAATTCGAGCCTAGGTTTTTTTGATAGACGTGGAATATTTTTAAAAATTTCTTAATTTTTTCTAAAAACATTTTTAATAATTTTTTTACTCCAATATAAAAAAATAGCTTAAAAAAGAATATCAAACTGATTTTAATTTGGGCCAAAAACTGTCGCAAAGGCCCTGCCGTTTCTATAACTTTTTTGAATTTTATCGATCGATGAAAAAAAATCGAATCTAAAAAAATTTTTGGTTTGTATAGGAAAAAAAAATTTTTTAAGTAAAACTTTAACCCCCCAAAGGCACGGATTAATTTTGTCCGATTTGGCTAAAAATTTGAACATAGAGTTTTTAGACCAAAACTAGACCAAATTTGTCCGGCGATCGATGAAATTCAAAAAAAGTCATTATTCGTGCCACCTTAATATACATTTTATATCTTTTTTAATAGTCTTAATAAGTTCAAAAAATTACCAAACATTTTTTGTGTTTTCGAAACCTGGAAAATTGTTAAAATTTTTTTTTTCTTTCCTAAAAGCATTTTAATGTTTTTTTTTTTTTTGATAATCACATGTTCGGACTTTTTTTCAAAACACAAAAAAAAAAATGTGTCAGTGTCTAAACATGGATCGATTTGTTTCCAATTTCAGCAGGCTTCTTCGTTCTTGGGCCAAAAGAAGTTTCAATTTCCAGCCAATTGGATTAATAATTGCCTTCTGTATCGTGTTTAGAACGTTTCATGAACGGCACAAAGTTATTATTATACCCTGCACCACTGATTGTCAGTGATGTAGGGTATAATTAATATTGTAGAAAAAAAATATATTAATTCTTTTAAGTTCTGTACGTAAGGTACGTATTTTACATTATAGAGAAAACCTTTAAATATTATGGTGCTTCAATGGATTCTCTTTGAGCTTCGAATTTTTTTTGGAGTGTCATCAAAGAGAGTGCCAGATAATACCAGTAGTTTTGCGCGTTTCTAAGGTAAACAAATACGAATCGCGATGTTAAAACAAACGTAACAATTATTTGTGCACGTATTGTTCGTGTAAACATGTCAAAAATTTGATGGCCCACAATGCCAAAGGTATAAAGGTGCATTGTATCTTATGGATGGTACAGGTCAATATTGAAAACTAAAAAAAAAAAATATTGTTAAAGCCCTCTTGATCACAATATGAATTTTAATGTATTTTTACAAAAGTATCGTGTACTAGATACAAAATTTAGGGTTCTATGGGCACATTTAGCTTGTGTCTCCTAAACAAAACGTACGTTACTTGACGAATTTTTAATTTTCAATCTATTTTTTTAGTTTTATGTATATGGATTTTTATTAATTAATACTTTTTTCAATTTTTATTGAGCATTCTTCTAATTTATATATTTTTTATACCCTACACCACTCTGTGGTACAAGGCATACATGGGAATTTTTAATTGGCATTGCATTTTCATTGGCATTATTTGGAACTAATGCCAATGCCAAAAAAAATCATTAGCATTTATTGCCAATGAAATTTTTTGGCATTGGCATTATTTGTTCTAATGCCAATGAAACGACACAAATGCCTAAAAAAAACTATTTATAATTGATAAAAAAAGCATTTTTTTACAATAAATTTTTTTTTAAAAAAAAAACTTAAAATGGCGATATCTCGAAAACTAAGCCAGATAGAGCAAAATGAATGGCATTTTTGGTTCTTTGAATCGCCATGGTTACGTAGGTCCTCTTCACATGTGTGGACCCCAATTGGTCCTAACTTTGAATCCAAAAAATTTGGCATTCCCGAAAATTTAAAAATGCTCATATCTCGGTAAATATTGTTTCGGATCGAGAGAAATTTTTTCTGCGGAAAGTATTATATAGTTGGTCTTGACCGACTATAATTTTCTTACTTGTTGGTAATTGATTAAATTTTAATTGACTCTTTTCCAGAATTGTGTACATATTTTTAATATAAATGGTTTACAAATTCTCTCAACAAATTGTTTTTCTTTTATTTTAGCGTATCAAATCTATGCAACCGGATTCTGAGTGCAATAAACGTGTACGTGCTAAAGCTGCTGGAGGTGGTGGTAGTGGTGGTACACCAAAAGACTTAACACCAACTCAAAAGACTGCAGGTGCAATTAAAAAGACTTCCACACTTATTGGTGGAACACCGACAAGTTCAACAAATAAAAAGAAGACTGATATTAGCCAATTCTTTAAAAAATTAGAAAGACCCACTCCTAACGCTGCTACTGCTGATAATGATTGTAGCACAACTGTACCCGAATCACCAGCTACGCAATTATTAAATCGTATCAATTCCGAATGCTATACTCCTTTGGAACAATTAAAAAAGACAACAGCAAAAAAATATAATAACAATATTGAAATTTATGATGATGAAAGTCTTGAAGGTCACACTCACGTGAATGGTGTTGGTGGTAATTCACCTAAGCCTAGAAATAGTGTAAAAAAAGCTTTAGATTTCCTACAAAATTCGGTTGATGTGCAAACTCCGGTTAAAACATTTTCGGCAAATCAAGAAAAATCAGTAAATACTAGAAGAAGACGTAGTAGTGTTGCTGCTGCAGCACAACCACAACAAACACATATAGAAATTGATGCTAGTTTAAGGGTTAATATGCATATTGCTGTCTCCACTACATCGCCGGTTAAAATAGTGAAACCCCAAAGAAGACATAGTCTTATGCCTGCGGGTGAATTAGATAAAACCACCAATTCAATGAATATAATGGCTATTTCTAATACACCAAGCAGAAATACTAGACGTCGTTCATCCATACATACTCCCAGAGATATGTCAATGGCTTTGGAGACTCCTAATAAAACTAATAATATACAACCAATTTTAGAAGAAGATAATAATAATTTGGAGACAGAACAACAACAGCATGTTCAAAAACCTGTAGCTCCGGAAAAACCTCCAAGATCTATTAATAAAAGACGTACATTATATGCAGCCAAAACCATGGATCAAACTGATTTTATAAAAACAAATGAAAATAAATCTTTAGATGTGGAAAAATCGGCTACAAAGTCAACAACAAGAAGACGTACCATTTTTGGCAGCAAAACAATGGAAACATCAGAAGTTATTGTAGATAAAAATGTAAATAAAACGTCTACCACAAAAGTCACTAACAGGAGACGCACTTGTTTTAGTCTTAAATCTATAGAACATACTGAAATCCATCAGGAGGTATCTTTAGGAAAAGAAAGTGAAGCCGGGAAAACTATAGCAAAAAATATGAATCAATTACAAGTTGAAAAAACACCGCCAACCTCTCCAAACAAAAATTTAAAACAAACAAATCGTCGTAGAACTTTGTATACCCCACAGAAAGTTAATAATACTAATACTTCTAATATCTCAACTATAACTTCTTTAAGTTCTAATGTCTCCTCCAATGGAGCATGTGTAACACCTTCCAACTTTCAAACTGGTAAGATGATAGCTAGTTCTACTCTCTTAGAAGATAGTGCTAATAAAACTAAATTAGTGGCTACACCACCAGCAGATGCAGTTAATGGCAAATTATTAGAAGAAACTGCCGCTTGTGTCACGCCCCTAATTTTTAGTTCCTCCAGGCAACCAGGAAATAAAAGACGTACATTATTTGATGTTTCAATGGATATTATAACACAACGGTTGCAATGTATTAATCAATCAGCTAGGCGTTCATTAGCCCCAGCTCCTCCGGCACCTACAACTGAAGCAGTAACTACAGATGTTATGCCCATTAATACTCCCAACGATTTCAAAAAGTCCAAACAAATAGAAAATAATAACAGCACACCAAAATCTTCTTCAGATAATTTAACTGAATGCAATAATGAAGCAAATAATAATAATGCTAATGTTACAACACCTGAGGTAACTACTTTAAAAAAGAAACGTAAACTTTTCATGCCCAACGAAATGTTATTAACTCCACCACCAAATACATCTAATGAAGCAAAAACAAATTCAATTAACTCAAATACTAAGATAACAGAATTAGATAAATTTACAACACCCATATCAACTACATCTACAAATTCTGTAACAAAAAGACGTAGAACTTTAATGCCAATTTCTCAGCCACAACCTACTACAACGACGGTCACTTTTAAAGATTCTATAGCAACAACTACACCAACTGTACGTAAACGTCGTAGTACTTTAGATTTTGAGCAAATACAAAATATTAAAACAAAAACTACCAGTATCAACAATACTAACAACAATAACTTGGAAAAAAATAAGAAAGCAAATGATGTAGCTGTAGCAGCATCTTCTAACATCACACAAGTGCCAAATAGCGACGAAGACAACAACAACAAAACTAAAAAGATGCCCGTTTTAGTTTATACAAATATGCATCATCAACAAATTGATGTTATCCGTGAGGTTGGTACAACAAAACCTTAGCATGTGCTGTAGTTAGTAGCAGTGTGTTTTAAAAGTTGCACTTCATACATCCACGGCATATGCTTTCACTTTTTTAAGTTCCTCCTCTCCCCCCACCTTTATCCTAAACAACATTGCTATTTAAAATGTATATAATAATTATAGATATTGGCCCTTACCACAAGAAAACAAAAAGTCTATTTTAACAAAAGTTTTATTTTAAATTTAAAATTTTCTATACATTTTTTGAAAGTCGATTTTAAAAACAAAAACAATTTGTATGGAAATAAAATTAAAAGCTCATTTTAAATTTATTTTATTTTCTTGTGGTAAAGCTGATTATTTTTTGTTTCTATTACGTTTTATTTTTTTAAATTTTGATTACAACAAAATATGTTTAAAGGATTTGATAGTTTTTGTTGAAAAGTGTATTCTTTGTAATACCTGGTGTATTCTTTGATCCAATCTTTATTTTCTTGATAATTTCAATTTTGTATAAATAATCATTCATATCATTGAATTGTATAAGTTTTGTTTCTATTTGCTGAAATTGAAATTCATTTTTAAAAATATTAGCCTTTGAATTATAAAGTTTCTTTTTAAATTTAAACTGCAATAAATTGTTTATAAACAAAAATATCCGTTTATTTTTCAAAAATATCTATCAAAGTAAAACACAAAAGTATGTTTTTGTGCAAAAAAAGGGGAAACAAATTTCTGGAATTATTTTTTAATAAGGGTACCCAGGCAGAAAAATACGGACGGGAAAGCGCTGGCAAAGTACCTTTTAATGGTCGCTCATGTGCTGAGAAAGCATCACAGTTTGAAATCGCTTTAAAACCAAAAAAAAAAATATGGTACTAAAGCACTTCTAGAACAAAAAAAATAGGACATATCTAAAGTGTCTAAGTCCCAAAAACGCTTTTTGAGTCGATTTAGCGATGTCCGTCCATGTAAAAGGTGTAAAACGAAAATTTGAAACATAAGCTTCTTTTGGCGAAGAACGAAGTCTATTAAAATTGGGGAAAAAATCGGTCTATGTTTATACCTAGCCCACAAAGAAACGTCCACTCAAAATTTGGGTTAAATGCTAGTATTACACCGTCCGACACACTTTTGTACACATGGACCAGACCGATAAATTTTGAAAGTATATCCAGTTTTTCTGGACCAATTCGCGTTTTCGCGAAAAACGCCAATAAAACACGTGGTCGTTCTCCAAAATATTGTGAAATAAGTCAAAAATGTATTAAACCTACTTCTGAGCTAAATAATTTTTATATATCGTTCATTAACTTGTATAGTGTCATAACTAAAAATATTCGATTTGGCAGAAAACGCGTTTAAAGTTTACATTTGAAACTGGTTTTCTAATGAAAAAGGCCGGTAGATAGAAAATGTTATAATGGCGTGATCTCTTCTCAAACGGCGAATTTGAAAGATATTAATAAAAAATTTTGACACAATATAAAGCATGATATAACGAACAATTCTGTATCATTAACTCAAAAATCAAGTTTTTTTTAGTTATGTCACTATACAAGTAAATTAGCGATATATCTTTAGCGAAATTTGAAGGCGGTTCTTAGACCATATTAACCCTCTCTCTCCCATTTGTAGGTGTCATTTAAGTCCTTTTTTTCAAGTATTATAATCGAACACCACTAAAACGTGTCTTAAAAGGGTTAAAATGTTCTGCATTAAATTTCAATATGGGTTGTCCGTGCGATGTAAGCAAAATGCATAAAAAAATAAAATTGTAAAGTAACAGTGGTAAAACACAATTTAATAATATACAATACTTTACAATTTTACTTTTTTAAGCATTTTGCTAACATTTCACGAACTATTGCCCCTTGACAACCCCTAGTCAAATATAATGCAGGTAATTTTTGTCATGTTGCAGTTTTTCGACTTATTTCACACTTCTTTTGTGAAACACAATTTTATCAATATATTTTATTTTTTTTTTTTTAATTTTTCGCAAAAACGCGAATTGATTTAAAAACCTGAGAGACACAGGAATGTCATTTTATCCCCACTTTCTGACTAGAGAGAGATTTCTGTAGTGCAAAAAAAAACGTTTTTAGTATTTATTCACAAATAATCGTTCTTAATTTTTAAGGAATCGCACCAGTTTTACTTGTAGTGGCCGATACACCCGATATTTACATTTCTAAAAATGTGAAATATTGGATTAAAAATTTTACAAATTTTATTATACCCAGCAAAATTTTCTGTTCCAAATAATCGGTTCCAGAACGCATCAAATTACCCTGCAACCGGTTCTACTTAACATTCCAGAATCAATGATTTTTGTTTGAAATTGTCCCGAAAGCAATCGTTTTTAAGAGCATGTAGTTTTTTGAAAAATAATTTTACATAGAAAATGTTGTTGTGATTACCGTAGAATATATTCAAGAATCTATTGAACCAGGAATTTGTTCCAAAAAATTTTCCTGGGATATATGTATTTCGATTTTTGTACTAACAAGGAAAGTCTAAATTTGTTCCTTTTAATTAAAACAAGTAAGAGTGTTAAATTCGGCTGCGCCGAATCTTTTATGCCCTCCAACATGCAAAAAAAAATAAAAAATAAAATTCAGGGGCGTTTTATTTTTTTTTGGGGGGGGGGGCAAATTTTCTCTCGAATATGTGTTTAAAAATTCATTCTTATGCTATTTGCACCAAAAAAATAAAAGTTTATCATAATTAAAAAGATTTTTTTTTATTCCACGCCCTTAAAAGGGGGGCGGACCGAAAAAATGGCATTTTCTAATTCTCAGGGTCCAAATGCAGGACTGTGAACTTCCTGTAGCATAAAAATGTTGCATTTGTTAAACAAAAACACAAAAGATCATGTAAAAAATTATATTTTAACTTTTTTCCCCTTAGACCGATTTTGCTCATTTACAAACTTACCTGCCTAGGAATATAAGACATATTAGTGCCAAATGTCGGAAGTCTAACTCTTTTATTTTGGACTGTATCGTGTTAACTACAGACGGACTGACGGACATCGCTAGAATGTCTTAGAATCGATCACTGATCATAAATATATATACTTTATGGGGTCCTAGACCGATATTTTGATGCGTTACACACGGAATGACAAAGTGAGTATACCCCCATACTGTAGTTGGAGGGTATAAAAATTTCGTTTTTTAAATATCCCCCCCCCCCAAAAAAAAAAAAAAATTAAAAAAAAATCTGGACTCTAGTATGGGTAAACTCACTTTGTCACTCAGTGTATAACGCATCGTAGGGGACGTCGGATAGTGCATGAGTTTTCCATTTCGACACCTAGAACCGCTAATTTTGTGAGGTTTTTTAAAAAAATGTCGTTTTGGTTTAATCGTTTTAATTTCAGAAATGTGAGTGATTGGCCCTCAGTCTACTATCCAGGAATTGGGGGTTGCCCTCATTTTAAGGCTTTCCGGGATAAGCCCAAACCTGCAGTTGTAATGCTAGTTGAAGTTTGCATAGTGTTTTTTATTTGTCCTTCCATGAAGGTTTCCCCTCCTCCTTTCTTGACCCTGGAGAAGTGAAATGTGTGACTGACCCCCAATTTTTTTTTTAACTCCAACATTTTCTCCAAACAAATCAACCCTCTATTTTTAAGCCTTATGGGGCCCCCACACTTTTTTTTATAATTTTTTTTATGAAATCAGCTCTTACCACTCCCATGGTTCCCCTTGGGGACGGGAAATTCAGACGACCCCCATTAATTTTTGCCTCCCCCACAAATTTTTTCCGAACATACCTACGACGTATTTACACTTTATAAGCGTGCTCCATTTAGGAAACCCAAATTCGTAATGCACGTAGAAGAATTGAGGGATAGCATTGTATGAGATTTTAAGCAGCAAGATCTGGAAACTCTGGAACCGCTCATTTTGTGAATTTCGTAAAAAATGTGCATTAACCAAAAAATGGGGGAGGTCGGATAGCATCTAGAGGTCGCTCATCGGGGTCAAAGTTGGGCGTGAAGGGATAAAAATCGGCCAAAAAGACCTCATAACACAACTATAGTTGCTCCTAGAGGCTTCTAATTGAGACCGTCCCCCATTAATTTTTCCTAAACATACCTAAGCCCTATCTCCACTCATTAAGTGGGCTCCCATACAAAGGTTCAATTATAAAATTGTTCGCGGTAGTACCACAATACTTTTAAATGTCAAAATGTACAAAAAAAAGTACAATTGTACCAACTTCAACATCCCTAGTATACATACATATCGCGACCTTGGGACAACAAGGTTCTATATGTGCCTATTTCTTTAAGCAAATAGAACCTTGTTGTTCATCGTGCTGAACTTGTAAAGTAAAATTTTTTTTCGGCCCGCTTATTTTTTGGGCGCGGATAAAACAAATAATTAAAATAATGATATAATTATGTATGTGCAAAACCCATAATTTATTTGTCAACCTATATTGCCTGAGGGAAAGTCTCCCCCAACTTACCCGCCAATGACTTTGTAAACTCATTGTTGCTTCGAAAAGTTTGGTATAGCATTTGAGCAACAGCGGTTCAAAAATTGTAAACGAAATAGTAAGGAAACCTTAAAAGTTTTGGTGCATTCCACATAACATAAAAATACAAAATGTTGTATTTTTGTTTCTGGTGGACATATCACAAAATCTTTTTTAAATTTCAACTCAGTGAAACTGAAATAAATGTTTAAAAAAAACCGGCAGTTTTTGGAATTTAGAAAAACTGTAAATGCAGTTGTGTAAACAATACCTTGAACCATCACTGAGCAATGTTTAAGGATTACCCCACTTTATCCGTAAAAGTTACAGAGGGTTAAAGTTGAAAAATCGATAAAAATGGCATGAAATAATACATAGTTTTTCCCTTCTTTCGCTTTTTTTTAAGTTCTCCTTATATTTCAATCTTTTCCGGCATAACACAAAGTCAGTACATATTAGATATTATTTTAATGTTGGTTTGATAGATGCTTCATCGCTTGGTAAGAAGTTATTAAACGGTTAAGTTTTGAAACCAAAAATTAAGAGTTTTTAAATTTTCGAGGTTTTTTGATCAGGGATTTCGGCCCCCTCTATAAAATGAAAAAAGTTGAACTAGAGTTGGTAGCTGTTGTAATTCTTAACATTTTGGAATAAATCTCGTTAATGTGCCACGAATAGTTAAGGAGTTTCAGCAGATCAAAGTTCGAAAGAAAAAAAGTATTTTTTTTTAAATACCAGTTTTTCGCGAGGCACATTCGCGGTTTCATTCGAAATTTGGTGGACTCTTGTGTAAACCGAGTTTTTTGTAAGTTTACATAAAAAAATCAATGGCGGGTTTATAAAAAATAAAAATTTTATGGCATTTTTGAAAATTGTGCGAAATTTGCAAATCTGTTTCATATTTTTTTTAGTAGCAATTAATGCATCATGTTCATTTTAATACACCAAAAGACGTGTCTTAACGAGTAGAACTGATTTGCTTTTTGACTTTTTACTTTAAGCCATTTTGAGCGGAAAGCGCGATGATTTTATCTAAACCTGCTTTGATCTGGCACATCCAAGGCTTTACACGAAATCGGATGAAATTTTTTTTAAATGAAACCCCACTTGATGTGTCATCATAAAATCAGAGGCGGGTTAAAAAATGTTGATGATTATAGATTTTTTAGACCATACTAAATTTTCTTGTTATAAAAAAGCATCACCGATTTTTTTAACACTGGTACAATGAAACGATTTTCCGTGATTTTTTTTTCAGTAATACCAACGCGCATTGCCTAAATATGTTATAAAAAATTGTGAAACTTTTCTTTTACCGCGAATTAATCGCGAGTTTAGGTACTTAGATATTTTTTTTTTAAATCGTTTGGTCATTAAAGGGTTTAATTTATATCATATATTTTAGAAGAAATGATATATCCTGGCATGTTTTAATAACGCATGCAATAAATGTGTAGAAAAAAAATCTTTAAAATATTTTTAAGATTTTTAAAACCGCTAAATCTTAAAACCGCCATAACTTTTGACCCACTTGCGCAATTTAATTGACGTGAACGAATTTCTTATTCTTAAATAGCTTCTAATATTTATGCCAACTTGCATCGATGTGCCATCAAAACAAAAATCACATCTTTTTTACTTCAAAATTTAAATCTTAGACGGAACTCCTCATATACGAACAGAGTTTAATGACATTTAATCAAGTGCATTTTTACCAAGAAAAAATTTTAAATAAATTTTTGGCGAAGATATATGAATACCCAGTCAGAAAAAAACAAGCGGGCCAAGGTTGGCAAAACGTTGGCAAAGGTGTTGCCAACGTTGGCTGAATGCCCGATTTACAAAAAATACTGTACAGTTCCAAAGCCAAAATGATAACACCAAAAAGCGTCTTGGCCGATATGTTTTTCCGATGTTGGTACACTGTTGGCAAAACAAAAAATACTGTACATTCCCAGTATTTAATTTTTATGTTATACTGTGCAGTGCCAAGCTAGAATGAGAACAATAAATGTGGCTTGGCCAATATGTTTTTCTGATGTTGGCAAAACAGAATGTACATTGCCAGTACCAGATTTACAATTCAATATGTACAATCCCTCTACAAAAAAACGAGAATTCTCATATATTTGTTTTTAAATACATTTTATTTACATATTTGAAAAAAAAAAATAGTTCATTAAAAATAGAAAAAAAAAATAAACATAAAAGATAAATGTTATTAACAAAACACTAGAGTCCGACCGAAACCAGTTTTCGAGGCCGAACCGAATATTCGGCCGAAAAAGTAATATTCGGCCGAAACTTAAAATTACCGCCTGGCATGAATAAAATTATTAAAAAGTTGTTAAAGTTTAATATACAAAATATAATGCTTTTAAACTACAGGAATTGTTGTATTTTAGAAAAAAAAAGGTTTTTAAAGAAACTTACAAAAAAATTGTATATTTCATTTGCAGATTAGGAGAAAATAATTTTTGAACTGAAACAGTTTTACATTTATTGCATAAACTTGTAACATTTTCTTCAATTTTTAAAATACCAAAAAGTTTCGGTGCCGAATACCGAATAGAGGCCGAAACCCCATTATTCGGCCGAAACCGAGACCGAAACCGAATATTCGGTCGGACTCTACAAAACACCATTCAGATATAATTTAAATGTTATGTTAATATATTAAAGGACAATTTTGACCCTTTAAGTGTTAACTGGTTTTGAAAGTTTACTTCATCACTTTTATTATAACTTTTAAAAGTAAAAAAAAACAATAGCAGTATCATTGGTATTATCTACACCATTTCCAAAATCAAAATTTTCTAAATGTATTTTAAAAATTTCTAAATTAGTTTTTCATATTTTTCGTTCCGACAATCCACAAAATAATTTTCCGTTACTATATCGTGTCAATAAAAGTGCAAAATATTCTCTTGGTAATGTTTTAGAAACCTCGGATCTGACCGTTACGTTTTCCTTTGTTAACATTCAAGGTAATACAATTACATCCCTTCCTCCTAATAACGTATGTTTACTTAGAAATGGAAATGTTTTAATAGTTAAAGAAATTTTTAGCAAAAAACTGTCTCAATACAAATGTGATGATATTTTTCTTAAAGGAAACATTTTCCTTGATGTTTCCGATTTTGTAGATTATCCAATCCCATCAAGTGAAATAGGATTTACAACGTTAGTAATTTAAATGAAAATCATACCGAAATTAATATAAATATGGTAGAATTTAAGTGTATTCTTACTACATGTGATAATGAAACTATTGCTATGACTCTTCTACACACCAAATTTAAATAATATATTTATATAAATTTTTCTATTATAACAAAGATCAAATAAAAAACATTAATTCAAAATTAAACCGCTTTATAAAATAAATTTAAAAAAAAACTGAAGTAAATGTTGTACAAATTGTACTGGCAGTGCACATTTCTTATTGTAATTGCCAACGTTGGCTATGTATTGGCATTTCCATTAAAGCCAGTGCTCTGCCAGTACAATATTTTTGGTACGGTTGGCAATTTCTGACTGGGTAACTATATAAAATATTGCAATAGTACTTAGTAGACTACTATTTGTAGTTTAAATTAAACTGTTTAATTTAGGTTTGTATTAAATTGATAAAAATATGTTGTTAATTTATGTTAAAATATTCAACAGAAATATTATTCCTTAAGTACATTATTTTTATTAGCAGTTTTTTTTTTCTTTTTATTACTTTTTAAATTGTATTTTTGAAAAATTGAAAAAAAAATTTTGTTAAACTTATTAAAATGTAGTCTTGGAATATACATATATGTGGGAACACATTGTAGAAGCTTAAAATATTTAATACAATGTACAATTACTTATGTCAAAATAAGCTACTTTAATTTGTTGTCACACCATTTAACTTTTCATAATAGAAGTTTGTAAAATATTTAATCGTATTAAACAAAATAAACAATATTATTTAATATTAATGTTTTTTATAGTTCCTAAAATTGATACAAAAAATATATTCAAAATTTTGCGAATAAAATCATATTTCTTTTTTTTTTTAATCAAACACAAAATTTTTTTGGGTTTTAATTAATTTAATTGCGTGCCTAAAAGTATGCATTGAATTTTTATAAGTTAATGGTTGTTAATATGAAAGGTATTTCTTTTTTGTTGTTGTTCAATATGTAGTAATTTTGTAGCTTTGTTTATTGTTAATGAATGATTTTAATTAAAACATTTTCCTAATTTATGCATTTTTAATCAATAATATAATTTTGCTCATTTATAACTCAAATATAAATTAATATTTTTCTCAAGGCCATTGACAAATTGGGTATATTTACCCTTGAAAGTTGTGTGACTGATTGTACCACTCATTTGGTAAGTCTGGAACCAAGAAGAACGTTAAATTTACTAAGAGCTTTGGCCAGAGGTTTATGGATTTTGGATTTCTCTTGGATTTTAGAATCTTTAAAAGTAAACAAATGGATGCCGGAAGAACCCTATGAGTTGCGAGATTTCTCAAGATCTATAGAGGTAAAAACAAATAACTGCCAAATAACTCCCACTACACCATTTCAATTTTATTTCAGAAATTTTAAATTTATTTAAAAAAAAATGTCAATTATGTATATTTCAAAGTTTTCGATATATTTCTGAAATTTGCATTATATTTCAGAAATTTCCATTTTTAACGACTTGCATTCGGCAAGGCCGAATTTAACTTTTTTACTTGTTTTAAACGAAGATAACACTGTGACAGAATTTAAGGGTCATTTCTTAAGGCCTCAACCAAGCCAAGATAGTTTGAAAGTACTTATGTGTAGTAGCAAAACCCCCAATGGGTTTTGCTCTATAACGTCTCAAATTTTTTTTATCGCCCACTGAATTTTTCATTTTTGTTTAAAGGCGTTTGAAAAAAGTCGAAAAAATAATGTAACCGTTCTTTTGAGCTTAAAATAGTGTTTGGATGTCTGCAATAGAATTTGATGGGAAATTTTTTTCTAGAATATATTAACCCTCTGTCTGCCGTATTTATTGGTCATTTAAGTACTTTTCTTAAGAAATGGCTCAAAAGTCTACTAAGACTAGCGTTTAAAGGGTTAAAATGTTCTACGAATATGTTCAGCATCAAATTTCACTTGGGGTCACTGAAGGTAGAAAGTTCGGCTGGTATAAGGAAAATGCAGAAAAAAGATAAATTGTAAAGTGTCCTTCATATTTTTATATTTTTGCTAGAAAATGTATACAATTGTAACTAACAAATATAGGAAAAAATATAAAAAGATAATGATACTTTACTATTAACCTTTTTTATGCATTTTTCGTATACCAGTTGAACTTTCTGCCTTCAGTGACCCCCAGTGAAATTTGATGCTGAAAATAATCGTAGAACATTTTAACCCTTTAAACGCACGTCTTAGTAGGTTTCTGAGTCATTTCTTAAAAAAAATTACGTAAATGGCCCATTAAAATGGGAGATAGAGGTTTATCTTACTCTAGAAAAATGTTCCCCATAAAATTCTATTGAAGACATCCAAACACTATTTTAACTTCAAAAGAACATTAACGTTAGTTTTTTCGACTTTTTTCCAACGCCTGAAAAAAAAACTGAAAAATTCAGTGGGCTATAAAAAAAATTTGTGACGTTACAGAGCTAAACCCTTTGGGGTTTTTACTACTACACATAAGTACTTTTAAACTGTCTCGGTTTGGTTGAGGCCCTAAATGTGATGTTGCACTGTGTAATAAATAATAAAGATACAGCAATGGGGACAGTTGCTAGAGTTCGAAAGGTAGTTCGAAAATATCGAATGTGTCTTTCGAAAAATTTTTAATTTTTTTTTTTGCAAAATAGAACATTATGGCCATCAATATCAGTTTTTTTTTAAAGGATGAATTGTGTTTTGGAAGGCTTGGTGTCCACAAATAAATTAGAAAAGCTTTAATTTCCTTAAAAACCAGAATTTAGACAGGGCAATTTTAATTGCCGCAATTCTGATATTATAGTGTATCGGAGAGAGAGGGAAGAATCTTACCTCTCTCTTTGATACACTATAAAATCAGAATTGCCGCATTAAAATTGCCCAATGTAATTACGCACTAATTGAAAATTTTTGAAATTTAATTGGAAATTTCTGAAATAAATTTAGAAATTTTTTTAAAATACATAATTTGTATTTTCTAAAAAAAAAATTGGAAATGAAAACATTATTTAAACTGTCTTTTTTTTTTTTTCTAGATTTGTCGTTCTGAACGCCAAGCATTTGGAGAACATTACAAATGTGAGCTATTCCGTAAATTTGGCTCATTTTATGTATCCTCCCATTGTTTTCCCATAACAAAGGAGAATCTTTGTGAATTAATAAAATTGTGTGGTGGTCGTGTTGTTTCAGTTCGTCAAAAAGCCCGTTACATTATAGGTGATGCCAATCGCACGTTGGAAGATAAGTTTTATTTGACTCCGTATTGGGTTTTAGATAGTATTACTCAAATGCAAGTAATGAAAATTAGTAAAACCTATATGTATCCACTGCCAGGTGAAAAGCCATCAACTCAGCTAATGCCTTTAGAAAAGATAAACAAAATTTAGAGCCAGCTATTTTTTGGAAAGAATTGTTGACAAAGTGATACTCACTTTTACGATATTATGGTATAAAGCGTGAACTTGTTGTTTTTTTACTAATCAAATTAAAATGAAAATAAGAATTTCGTTAATAATTTGACCCGAGCGCCATCTAATACTAAAATAAGTAGTCGAAACGAACCAATGGTATAAATCTTAGTTGAAAAGCCCTTACAGGTCCGGAGATCAATCATTCTAAACAACTGCATCAACGATTATATTTATGTAGTTATACATCGTTTAATACGGTATTCGCATTAATTTTTTTAAACATGTGTAAACACTTAAACATGTTTAAATTTAAACATGTTTAAATTGCTTAAACAATGCATTATTTTTTTATTTCTTTAAATCTTATTTTTTTTTTATTGTAATTTTTTAACATATTTGACTTATATTATATACAATTTTGTATTTTTATTGTAGCATTTAGATATTAATGTTTTTACTCAATAAATTGTCATTTTTAAATTGTAGTTTTTATTTATCGACTGTGCAGCAAATTTACGCTTTCATTCGAAGTTGAAATCGAATAATTAAAATTGAAAAATTTATAAGGAAAAAAGTGCATTCGTTTTACTTTCACCAAATTTTATTTATGTGAAACAAAACGAAAAAGAAATTTGGATGTGAAATCTAGAACACCAAAAAAATTCGGAAATTTTCATTTTCACATTTTTTATGTGAATTACTTTTTTTGGAACAGCGGCCCAAGTTTAGTGTTTTGTTGATCACGTTTTCATTCGAAGTTGAAATCGAATAATTAAAATTTAAAAAAAAATTATATGGAAAAAAGTGCATTCGTTTTATTTTCACCAAATTTTATTTATGTGAAACAAAACGAAAAAGAAATTCGGATGTGAAATCTAGAACACCAAAAAAATTCGGAAATTATCATTTTCACATTTTTTATGTGAATTACTTTTTTTTGGAAAAGCGGCCTATTTTTGGTGTTCTAGATTTCACTTCCGAATATTTTTACCATACATGGGACTATATATAACTAATGCCAATGAAATTTTTAGCATTGCCATTGTTTCAATCAATGCCAATAACCGTTAAAGAATTAGTAGCATTACTAATGATAATTATGAAAAATTTCATTGGCATTAAAAAGTGATTTAATTAAAACAAACCATTAGCAATATTAAACGTCTTATTTCCGTCGGAGCTCCACGGCGTGTTGGTTAAAACTTAAAATAGCCATATCTCAAAAACTAAGCCAGATAGGGCAAAATGGATGGCATTTTTGGTTCTTAGAATCGTCATAGTTTCTTTGGTCCTCTTTACATGAGTGGATCCTAATGGTTCCAAATTTTAAATCTAAAATAATTGGTACTCCCGCAAATTTAAATATTAACTTGCCTCGTTAAATACTCCCAATACGAAAGAAAAGTCCAAAATTGTTGTCCCATTTTTCCCATTGGGTCTAGGTCCCTAAAGGTTTGGCATATATTCAATGTTTAGCGTTATCTTGCTTAGTCTCGAGTATTTGGTATTTTTTATTCGATTTAAACAACAGCATCGAAATTTAATTCGATGCTGTTGTTTAAATCGAATAACTAAAAGCTGAAAATTATTACGAAAATAGTACATTCGTTTTACTTTCACCAAAAATTGTAAGTTTTTTAAAAAACATAATTTTTTTTTAAAAAAAACAACAATTCCTATGGTTTAAAAGCATTATATGCCGTATATTAATCTTTAACAACTTTTTAAAAATTTTATTCATGCCAGGCTGTAATTTTTTTTAAGTTTCGGTTTCGGCCGAATATTAGTTTTTCGGCCGAATATTCGGTTCGGTTTCGGTTCGGCCTCGAAAACTGGTTTCGGTCGGACTCTAGAAATTTCCAATTTTTTTATACCCTCCACTTAGTGATATATACCCTCTATATATAAGTTTGTCATTCCGTTTGTAACTCATCGAAATATCGATCTGGGACCCCATAAAGTATATATGAGCAATTGTCATTAACTTTTAATATTTAAGAAAAAAAAAATTGCGATTTTTTTTTCGTGGCACATTGATAAGACTTTGTAGGTAAATAACATTATAAATAAGTAATTCAAATCCGTCCGCGTGCATTAATTTGAGCGATCGCACCCAAAACTATTGCGGTTTAAAGATAAAATTTTTAAAAAAATTGTCAAAATTACATTTTTTATCCGAAGTTAACCAAACGTACCATTTTGTACTATGCTTACCCAGAGCTAAAATACATATTCAAACATGCATAAAATATTTGCTAGATATCGAGATATTTGCATTTAACCAATTTTTTTTCGGCACATTTTCCAATATTTTGGAAATAAAAATGTTTCCAGCGGTTTTATTTTTTTTAGAAAAATATTACCAAATGCATTAACAAAATCTCAACAAATTCTTAGTTAACACCATTATTCTATCTCTAATAGGTAAGAAACAGCAGTGGTTTAAAGGGAACATTTAAAAAAAAAAAAATTTATAATTTTGAATTTATTTTTTTTTTAATATTAAATGTCTGATTTTACAGTGGTGTCCTTCACTGAATATTGAAACTATTCAAAGTATGATTAATAATGCTAATATTAAGGTTATTACGAAATATTTTAATGTTATTACTAATTTTATCACGGTTATAAAAAGTTTTGGCGAATTTTCGCGACTTTCGCGACTGCAAAAATCAATGGATTAATTTTGAAATATTATTTGAACAAGACATGTCAAAATCTATCAAAATACATATCTTTTCTACTTTATTTAAGTAATGTAAGATTTTATATAACCATTAAATTTAAAGGTATCAAAAATTTAAAACCACCGAAAAACCGCTTAAACGTTAAATTTTTTCGGGTGCGAATTAATTGAAGATAGAGAATTAAAAAGACTACCAAACGCGCCTTTCACTGACCAATTTCTATAAGCGGCCTGGATGTGCCTTACAAAAAAGTGAAAACTGAAAAACACCGCGGAATTCGCCAATATTAACTTTTGATCAATGTTGCTTTCCATGATTTATTATATTTGCACATACCATTGTTTCTACATGTACAATTTTTACCCATGCACATTTAGCTGTCAAATAATGCAAAACTAAAATATCGAAATTCTGCAAAAAATTTAAAAAGTTCATAAAATTTTTGCAATTGAATATTTTTTGGGTGCGTTTGTAAATCAAGTGGGAAATGGTAAATTATAAAGTTCACAAAGCATTCGGAACCATTCGGAATAAAACTGGGAGTGTGCCTCGCAAAAAACAGACTTTTTAAAAAATTCACGTTTTTTCTTCCCATCTTTGGAGAGCTGCAGCTTCGTAACCATTTCGAGCACATCACTCGAATCGGTCTCAGATTGTGCATATTTACAAGGGCTTTTACCATGTGCATTTGAATTGTAAAATTAAAGTTTGCACCAAAAGGTACAATCAAAAAACCTCGAAAAATTTAAATTTGAAAAAAGTTGGTATCAAAGTTTTAGGTCCATGTAACTTTATTCTTATTGATGGCACATCCACTGAACCTACACCAAATAATTGCCCAAGTCTACTGATTAAACTATATTAAATTTGGAGCAATAGCTTTAACACACCCAATAATATGGAACTTTGAACGAAAAATTTCATGAGAGTATCAAGCGATTTTTTTACATTTTTCAACTTTGCACGTTCCTTACCATGAGATAATGAGACTATTTGCGCTGTGCCTTTGCAGAATTACTCATTATGGTTCCCTTAACATATCTACATTCACAGGTACCACCTAGTTTACAAATAAAAATGTTATTGCGAAATTAGTAAAATATCACAAGCGTTAAAAGTTAATGACAAAAGTCCATATATTCATGATGCCCGATCGATTTTAAGACATTCTAGATATGTCCGTCTGTCTGTCTGTGGAAAATGCTGTCGCGGACAAAATATTGCACAGAGATGACTGAAACTTAACATATTTATTGGAAGTTCTCCCGAGAAGTTTGGTATTGCATTTGAGCGATATCGGTTCAGCGGTTCAAAAGTTATGAACGAAAATGTAAGCACACCTCAAAAATTTCAGTACATTCAACATAACCTAAAAATACAAAATGCTTTAATTCGGCTTCTGGTTGACATATGTGAACATAATTGAACACCAAATGGTATTTAAACAAGTACGAACATATTTTTTTAACAAAAAAAGAAAAAAATTGGGGGTTTTTTTTTTTTACCAAATTTTTTTTTCGCGGATATTTTTTTTTTAAATTTTTTTTTTCCAAAAGTAATTTCCTTTTAAATAAAGTTTTTTGCAATAATCTTTTTGAAATTGTGGAGGGTATCACTACATTCGGCAAGGCCGAATTTAACTTTTTTACTTGTTTTTTTGTAAGTTTTTTAAAAAATTAAATATTTTTTTTATAAATACAATTACAATGGTTTCAAAATATTAAGCCCTGTATATTTATCTTCAAATTTGTATACCCTACACCACACTGTGGTACAGGGTATAATGAGTTTTTGCTGATGTTTGTAACTACCCGAAATATTGGTCCTAGACCCACTTTTAAGTATACCGATCGACTCAGAATCACTTTTTGAGTCGATTTAGCGATGTCCGTCCGTCTGTCTGTCCATGTAAACGATGTAAACACGATACAGGTCGCAATTTTTAACCAATTAACTTGAAATTCGAAACTTAGGCCTCTGTTCTGTCTTTCACAACTTTTCAATTCACATGAAAATTTCCGAATCACATGAAATCAAGTTTAGTGTTTTTTTGATCACGTTTTCATTTGAAGTTGAGATCGAATAAATAAAATTTTAAAAATTTTAAGAAAAAAAGTGCTTTCGTTTTACTTTCACCAAATTTTATTTATGTGAAACAAAACGAAAAAGAAATTCGGATGTGAAATCTAGAACACCAAAAAAATTCGGAAATTTTCATTTTCACATTTTTTATGTGAATTACTTTTTTTGGAACAGCGGCCTTAACCCTATTTTGGCCCAAGGACAAAGCCTATTGAAATTGGAAAAAATCGGTCCATACTTAGACCTAGCCCCCATACAAAGGTCCTCTTTAGTTTTGGCTCAAATGACTGTAATAGGCCGCTGTTCCAAAAAAAGTAATTCACATAAAAAATGTGAAAATGAAAATTTCCGAATTTTTTTGGTGTTCTAGATTTCACATCCGAATTTCTTTTTCGTTTTGTTTCACATAAATAAAATTTGGTGAAAGTAAAACGAATGCACTTTTTTCCTTATAGTTTTTAAAATTTTTAAAATCGATTTTAACATCGAATGAAAACGTGATCAACAAAACACTAAACTTGATTTCATGTGATTCGGAAATTTTCATGTGAATTGAAAAGTTGTGAAAGACAGAACAGAGGCCATAGCCGCATTTTAATAGGTATCTTTTCGAAATTTGGCGGGTAATCATGTTTGATCTACACAAATCACCATTCCGAATTTTAAAAAAATCGGACCAGTTCTTGTAGCTCCCATACAAATCACCTCGGTTTTCACATAATTAATTAAAATTCTGTTTGTGTATGTTAAAAGTGTACTTTAATAACCTTATCAAATCTGATTATTATCGGACCAATTTTGGACTTAGGGCCATGTGAAAATTTCGCCCGATATTCAGTTGAAGCGGTTTATTGTCAACAACACGAAGCTAGGGTTATATAGTCGCAACAAAAAGTCGACTTTTCGACTTTTTTCAAAATCTAAAAAGTTGACTTTGTTCGACTTTTTAACTTTTTTCGATTTTCCAACTTTAAAAAGTCGATTTTTTTGTAAATAAAAGTTTAGTTTTGACTTGTTGTGGTAAGCATTCAGGTGCTATTTTTTTTTTTGTTGTATTTTATTTATTAAAAAAAGTCGAGAAATCGAAAATGTGGAAAAGGTTGAAAAAATCGAAAGCAGAAGAGTCGACTTTCGATTTATAGAACTGAGGTGTTTACAATAATCAAAAATATTGGTAAATATTGCACTTAACACTTTCTAACTAAAGAATTTGGCATTGACATTTTTGCTTCACATACAAAATACATGGAAATACCAATAGCTTCAGTTGTTATTAAACTCGGCTCTCATTTGAAATTTTTTTCAGAAGAAAGAAATTATTTTCATCTGGCAAAAGTAAAAAAAAAAAAATCGAAAAAATTCGAAAAAAAAGTCGAAAAAAGTCGAAAGAAAAAGTCGACTTTTCGACTTTTTAAGAACAAAAAAGTCGATTTCGACTTTTCGACTTTTTCATACAAAAAGTCGATTAATCGACTTTTCGACTATAGAACCCTACACGAAGCCTATTTCACTCAAATTTGATTTGTAAGTGCTTTTTACACTTATTAAAGATTTGACAAAATATAGATCTAATCAGTCCATGTTTGAACTTGGGACCTATTTTCCGGGAAACTCTGGTGTAGGGTATTATATGGTCGGTCTTGACCGACTATAATTTCTTACTTGTTTTTATTGATTTTATTCACGCCAGGCGGTCATTTTTTAAGTTTCAATTTGGCCTTGAAAAACTGGTTTCGGTCCGACTCTAGTATTAACCATATAATTAACATTATTACCATTGTTTTTTTATCGCTTTTTCCATTTTTTTGTTTTAATTTCCCGGTATCCCGCATAAAAAATCACGGTAATCTAAATGCCGGAATTTCCTGTGAAAACCCGCGCAGATGACGAATTTTAAGGGGCATGTCACAGACTTAATTCCGTTCGGATTTGAAAAAAGTGGTTTACTCGTAAAACGCAAAACGAATATTATTTTTTCGGAATGAAATCACTTTCAAAAATCAAAGTGGAATTGAATTGCATAAAAGTGGTTTCATTCCGAAAAAAATTATTCGCTTTGCGTTTTACGAGTAAACCACTTTTTTCAAATCCGAACGGAATTGAGTCTGTGACATGCCCCTAAATACGCTATGACTGACGCATAGAAAATGATGAATGAAAATGTTTTCTCAACTATGTATTTCATAACAAATCGATTCAAAAATGTCAAAAAATTAGCCAAAAAAAAGATTGCTTAAATATCTCGGAAACTGTCTTTAAAAAAAACGGTGAAAATATAAGTGCCAGTTTACAGAAGGCGAACGATACACACGAACGAAAATTTTGCATGTGTTTTGTTATTGTAACAATAAATTACATGTAAAATTTTTATTCGTGTCTATCGTTCGCCTTCTGTAAACTGGCACTTACAAGGGAAGTCTCCCTAGTGTCACCCTCCGATCTTCATGAAATTTGGATATGTTGTTAAGAACGAAAATTAATTCGACACGTATTTTTTTTAGCGGCCTAAACTCATTTTTAGGGGGGGGGGGTCGATTTGTATGGGGGGAAATTGACCTTTTTCAGTTTTTTTACGATTTACGCCTATTTAAACAAAAATAATATAGGCATGTGTGGTATCAGATTAAAGGTATTAAAAATACCTATCTCGTGGTGCTAACAACGGGCCAAAGAAGTTAACATTTTTCGACTTATTAACAAAAATGTCCAAAATTTTTGGTATTTTACTCAATATGACGAAAAGTTGTGCATGTTTGGACACGTTCTTAGCACACGAAGATAGGTTTTCCAAAGACCTTTCATTTGGTATGTAACATGACTAGGTTTCTTTGCATAATATAGGATAAACGAAAAAAACTGAAAAATGGCCTTATCTTCCCCCCTAAATATGAATTTGGGCCGCTAAAAAATATACGTGTCCCTTTATATTTTCTGATCTACAAAAAAAAACAAATTCCATAAAGATCCGCGGGTGACACTAGGGAGACTTCCCTTGTTACTTTATCGAACTTTATCAGGCCGTTCATGAATCCACAACGAAATTGGATTGGAAACGAAATTCAAATCCGTTTCCAATTTTCGAAGCGTTCATGAAACCGTGACGAATTGCTTTGTTCGAAAAAAAATATCTATTGCGTTCGAACTTAGCGGAGACACAAGTATGTAAAAAATACGACCCTTTTTTTGCAAATACAGAGTCGTATTTTATAGCAACCTGTTAGAAAGTCAAAGTCAGAGTTGTTATAATAATGCAGTTTGTAAAAAGAAAAATAATTTGTTAACAAATAAACTGTCAAGCATTTGTTTCGAATTAAATTTTTTTGATTATTGATCCACTAAGGAAGGGACAAATCTATTTTTTGTTTTCCTTAAGTCTAATATATACTTGAGATCTGGTATTTTGTATGGAAAAATACCAGTTGCTTAAGTTTGTTCCTTTTTATGATTTTTTTTTAAAACATCGGTTACTTTTTGCCCATTTGGACTCTTATTATTTTTTGCGCCCAATTTCGGAATCGAAATAATTGTCCGACTAAAGATTTTTTTTCGTTAATAAGCTAGTGTGTATGATACTTTTTTCAAGAATTTTATTAAAGGCTTTTTGCCTTTGAAAAAGTTCGTAAAAAAGCCTTTCATAACTTTTCAATTCACATTTTCCGAATCACATGAAATCCAATATGTTGTTTACGTTTTCACTCAAAGTTAAAATCGAGTAACTAAAATTTTAAAATTATAGAAAAAAGTGCATTTCTTTTACTTTTACGGAAGTTAAATCTAGGACACAAAAAAAATTTGGAAATTTTATTTTCACATTTTTTAATATGAATTACTTTTGTTTATATTTAAGGCCTTAAAACACAAATCCCTTCGATATATCTTGATTTATTTCCACAAACTCATGAATAACTAACTGCATTTTGCTCATTAATTTTGTACCTTCCCCTTATAAAAAAAAAGAGGAAAAATATTTTTTAAAAAAGTCGAAAACAAAAAAGAACATCTTACATTTTTTCATTTAAGTTTTGTTTTTAATTTTTTTTTTAAATTAATTATTTTCAACTTTTCTTACAAATCCCCGAAGCCAAACGTTGACGAAAATTTTCCAACTGTCAAACCAACTGAATGGAATTCATGAACGCACATTTTCGTTTTCGAACGGAAATTTTCTCATTTTCTCTTTGATTGGAATTGGATTGGATTCATAAACACACACAGCTGATTTCCGTGAAAAAGTGTTTTCAAACCAATCCGCATTGGTTTCATAAACGCCCCGTATACCTAGACCCATAGACCTACCTTAACAAGTGGATGTCCAATTAAAATAAAACAATTAAATTTTCATTTTGTTTTTTTATTTTGCATCTTTATTGACACGGCTACAATAGCAAATACATGTATTTAAATAAAAATTATTTTCATTCTGTTGTAAATAGTGAATTGTTTCAGATTTTTTGAAATGTATCGATGTTGTTTGTGTAAAATCATTTTTTAACGGTTTTGTACTTCTGTTGTATTTAGTTTTTTTTTTCTTTAAAAGGGGAGGAGGTATTTGTACTTTCATTAGCAATGTTTGAAAAAAGCATATCAACGGTCATTCACTGACACCCTCTAAGTTTTTAATTTTCCAATTTTATGTCTGCCAAATGCCTTCTGTATGATACAGACATTTTATGGAGTACTCACTTTAAACAATATATGAAGTCCGTCTCAATACGGAACCGTTTAAGATTTTGTAAATATTTTTCAATGAAATTGAAGTTACATTAAGCATCACAACTCGACTTGGTGCTCACTAAAAACGCGAGTTAAAAGGTGTTAATATATGACCACGATATGAAAGAAACAATCATTGGTTAAATGCAGATTCTGGTGAAGACACAACAAAAAAAAAGCTGGCAAAAGCAAGCAACCAAAACAAACTAAAAAAAAAAGAAAAACAAACCAACTGAAAAAGAAAAACTAAAGAAAACCAAACCCTACTACTCCTCCTTCCATCAACACCACTTCTCCTAATTCGATTAAATTCCAATTCGTTTTTTGTTTTTAAAAAAGTATAAATAGTGAAAAATGTATTTAATCTTTTTTTTTATGATTTACACATTTATATTTGTGTTTTAAAGATCTTTTAGTTCTTTGTTTATAAATAAATTATAAAGTTAAGGTAAAATAGTAAATGGTATTTTTTATAGTTTTTTTGTTTTATTATTTACGAGTAGTAGAGATGGAATGAATTCCAACATAAGATAATTTATAAAAAAATTAATAGTATTTTAGAGTAATTATTACAAATAATAATTAAATTATATAGTAATTAAATACAAATAAAAAGAGAACAAACTTAAATGCTTGAAGCTGTTGTGTGCTTATTTTAAAAAAAAGAATGGATGAAGAGTTTTGAGCATCCTCAAGAACGCGCTGCGCTAAATGAGATGATGACGATACGACGACGACGAATTTTTCTAATTTCTCAAAATAGAAAAGAAGACAACAGCATTCGTTTCCTCCGAAACTCTTTGCGATGGAAGCAGTTAAATTTTTCTTTAACTGTTAAAATTAGCTTATGCTGGAACATCTTTACATTGTTGTTGTTGGTAGTTGGATTTGTAGATGTGGTACGTCTATTATTATTATTTATATTGCTGCTACTAGTTGGCGGTTGCAGAGTGGAAAAGATGCAATTTACTGATTGTGGATTTTCTTGTTCTTTTATTATTTCTAAATCTTCAGAGTAAAGCAGCTACTTCTTGCCCTTGGTGGCCTTTTCAGCGGCCTTGGTGACCTTGCCACCAGACAAATCCTTGAAGTTGACAGACTTGATGACACCGACGGCAACAGTTTGTCTCATATCACGAACGGCGAAACGACCCAAAGGAGGGAATTCTGAGAAAGATTCGACGCACAAGGGTTTGGAGGGGACCAAGGTGACGATGGCAGCATCACCAGACTTGATGAATTTTGGATTTTCTTCGGTGGTCTTACCGGAACGACGATCAACCTTCTCTCTGATTTCAGCGAATTTGCAAGCAATGTGAGCGGTGTGACAATCCAAAACGGGAGTGTAACCGTTGGAGATTTGACCGGGATGGTTCAACACGATGACTTGAGCGTTGAAGTCAGCAGCACCCTTGGGAGGATTGGACTTGGTATCACCAGCGACGTAGCCACGACGCAATTCCTTGACGGAGACGTTCTTAACGTTGAAACCAACGTTGTCACCGGGAACAGCTTCGACGAGAGCTTCGTGATGCATTTCAACGGACTTGACTTCAGTGGTGATGTTAGCGGGAGCAAAGACAACAACGGTACCGGGTTTCAAAACACCAGTTTCGACACGACCGACGGGTACTGTGCCGATACCACCGATTTTGTAAACATCCTGTAAGGGTAAACGCAAGGCCTTATCGGTGGGACGAGATGGGGGCAAGATAGCGTCCAAGGCTTCAATAAGGGTCTTGCCATCAGCGTTACCGTCCTTACGTTCGACCTTCCATCCCTTGAACCAAGGCATGTTGCTGGAGGGTTCCAACATGTTATCGCCGTGCCATCCGGAGATGGGGACGAAAGCAACAGCAGCGGGATTGTAACCGATCTTCTTGATGTAAGAGGAGACTTCCTTCTTGATTTCCTCATAACGGGATTCGCTGTAAGGTGGTTCAGAGGAATCCATCTTGTTGACACCGACAATCAATTGTTTGACACCCAAAGTGAAAGCCAACAAGGCATGTTCACGAGTTTGACCGTTCTTGGAGATACCGGCTTCAAATTCACCTGTACCGGCAGCAACAATCAATACGGCGCAATCAGCTTGAGAGGTACCAGTGATCATGTTCTTGATGAAATCTCTGTGACCGGGGGCATCAATGATGGTGACATAGTATCTGGATGTTTCGAACTTCCACAAAGCAATATCAATAGTGATACCACGTTCACGTTCGGCCTTCAATTTATCCAAAACCCATGCGTACTTGAAGGAACCTTTACCCATTTCTTGGGCTTCCTTTTCGAATTTTTCAATGGTACGCTTGTCGATACCACCGCATTTGTAGATCAAATGACCAGTGGTTGTGGACTTGCCAGAATCGACGTGGCCAATGACGACAATGTTAATATGGACCTTTTCCTTACCCATGGCTGTGGTATTGGCTTACGAGCTGCGTGTGTGTATGATTGGTGTTTTGTGTATGGAGAAGGTGGCAACACAAACATAAAAAATAAACAAGGAAGATGGTTGTTGGAAACAAGCAGGTTGGTATGAACAAAATACATGAAATGGAAAAAAATTAGGGAAACAAATTTTGTTAGCATTTTATTTGGAAACATTTTGGGTTTTTTTTTTTTTTTAATTTGGTAATTTTTAAAATATTGGAAAATTTTTTGGATTGTTTTTTTTTTTTTGACGCTCGTAATATTACAACTCTAGGGGATATGTTTGGTTAACAATACACATAACCTTAAACATCGGAATTAAAAACGTGTTTGCAAAATGCACGTTTTTTTCTACACAACTGATTGAACTTTTAAAGGTTATTTTAGCGGTTATAAGTGTTTTAAAAATGTAATAAAGAAAAAAAAAAAAAAAACATGCAAAATTTTATGTATTAATAAAAACCTAACCATAAAAAATTTTCCATATTAAAAAATTACAATTTTTCTCAATTTTTTTTTTCTTCAGTGGATTTGGTATTTGGGTATCCTCATAATTCTCAGTAGCAGAACTAGACATTATAGTCATCATGTAAAAAAAAAATTAAGAAAAATTGTCAATAATTGTAAGCAATTTAAATAAATTAAGCACCATCAATAAAAAAAAGTTAGGTTACAAACGATAAGGGGGAGGGGAAGAAACATTTCTCCTCTTTATTAAATAGATGAGTAAGCTTAATTGTAGAAACAAAAAAAAAATATCAGAACTTGTGAAATAGTATACAATTTTTATTTACATATACACGATGTTTTCTGTATACGACGTCAGCTAAAAAATTAAAAACGACCTCGTTTTTTTTTTTTTTTGCTAAAAAGTTCAACAAAAGATTTTTTTGAACGGATATATACCGGCAGTTTTTTATGCACAAAAGAAAATAGCAAAAAAAAATGGCGTTCGCATGGTTGTTCGTACAATAGCATGCGATCGTTGGATTTATTTGACACCTAGAAACACGATGCCGTTGAAAAAGAATCCGCCATCTTGGAACTTTAAAACGTGTTCTTGGTGAAAGGAGAAAGATATTTCACAATGCTTTTTTTATCCAGTCTGTTGCCAAGTGGCCAATAAATCCAACAATACACTAAACATGAACAAAAACCATTTTTTTAAAGAAATTATGAACACGAACTTTTTTTCTTAATTTTGATGCATTACCATATGACGCCATTTTCTGTATCTAAACTTTACGTACAATATTCTAGTGTTTTACATTTTTACTCTTTACACATTTATACAATACCAATTAACAAGTTCTGAAGAAATATTTTTTTTTAATTTCATATAATTTCACCATGTTGTTAATAATTTGTTTAAAACTTTATTGATGGCAGCAATTACAGCATATGTTTAAAAAAAAACACAAAGTGGGCGTGGCTTAAAAAAGTTCTAATTTAACCGAATATACATTTTTTAAAAACTTTTATTAATAATTACTTCATTTATTCTTCCATAAAATTTAATATTTCCTTGCATTGCCACGTGCGATGAAATGTATTTTATTTCATTCATTCACAGAAATTATTCACGATTTCTATGCACTTTGTATTTTTTTTTACATATTTTTGGATCGCTCAATTTTTTGTAGTTAAACATTTTATTTTAATTGTTTTTATTGCACTTCTTTTTTATTTAAATTGCTTCAATTCAGTTTTTTTTTATCTTTTTTGCACTAAAGTTATCACTTTTTTTTAGAAACTTACTTTTAAAAAAAATCAACCGAGAAATCAAAAGTCTATGCTAATCCGGCAAAAGACCTGAACAAAGTGAACGAGAATCTAGTTGCACGCAAACGACAAACCTCGGGTGGAAATGAGCCACGTTGTCCATTTTCACATAGTGTAAAAACGGCCAACGACTTGCAGCCAACTTCACAGTAGTTTCCGCTTTTGATATTTATATTTTGGTAGCACTGTAAAATACAACATTGTTTGCGAAATACCACTCTGATTTTATTTCATTCTACACTCAACCAAAAATCATTGTATTCCCAAAGAAAATCGCTGTAAATTCAACAGAAATCATTGTTGATTTTGACCCTACAAATATTTATGTTGATTTCAATAAAAATTATTGTCAGTTTTTGTAAAAGTTGATCAACTCGTTTTTTTGTAAATCAACTCTTATTTTTTGTAAATTCAACTCATATTTTTGTTGATATAAGAAATTTTATTAATTAAAAAAACCTTGTTGTTATTTGTTAATATTCTTTTATTAAGCATAAATCACAATATTTTTTTATTATCGTCCGCTTTTTAAGCTGCAATATTTGAAGATTTTCACACACACTTCTTTTAAGGTGCGTACAGACGACGCAATATAATGCACAATATGCAATTATATTGATCGTGTGTGGGTAATATTGACGATTGTACAATGGTCAATCTTACCCACACACCATCAATATAATTGAATATTGTACATAATATTGCGTCGTCTGTAGGTACCTTTATTCATGTTATGCACTCATAAGACATTCTCCAGTTTTCTGATGATACAAAACAAAATCCTTAAAAAAAAACAAAAAAAGTTTTAATATGAATAATAGTATGAATACATAAAGTAATCAATGTATTTTTTTACTTACCAAATATTTACAAATCAGATCCTATTTTTATTTATTTTTATAATATTAAATATTTTTATAAAAAACAAACACATAAATAAATTTTATAAGAGATAAACACGATTCACATTGCTACCAACTCACTCGTCACTCGTTAATTATAAAAAAAAATGAACGAACAGGGTTGTTTTTTCTATTTTGATTTATCTATTGAATTCTGTATAAGCGTTGTAAAAAGTTGATTCAACTTTACTGATTATTCAACGATATCAACATTAATTTTTGTTGAATACGGCATTATTCTGTAAAACTTGATCTACAATGGGTTTACTAATTTTTCTACTAAGATATTTCTATGAGTGTAGGCACCCATACACGACACTGTAAGTGTTTCTTCACAATACAGCAGCAAGCAGCAGACAGCAAAATTTTTACATGTATTTTTGCTGTTTGCTGCTTGCTGCTGTATTGTGAAGAAATACTAATAACAATACCACAGACTAATACAGACTCGACAAATATGACAGGTGTCAAAAAAGTATTTTTTAACCATATGTTTAATGTTTTCAAAATTTTCTACGAATTAGGTTAGAAAGAGAAAACTGATATAACACGCCCTAAGAAAAATGGATGCCAGATCGGTTTTTGTTGTCTCACTCACTCCTAATTCGTAGAAAGTGTTGCCATGTTAGCGTAAAACGGACTAAAAATCGCTGTGTTTTCTCCTAAAATCGCTTATTTTTTCCCCATTTTTTCTTGTAAAACTCTACTGTCGAGTCTGTATTTAGTCTGTGACAATACCACAGACTAATACCACAGTACATGAGTAGTAGTACCACAGAGTTGCATCTGATGGGTGTTAGTATTAGTGACAGCACACGGTGTAACTTTTGACGTTTCATACAACACGTAAACAAACATCATAAATACATGCACAAAAGCTCACACGTACAGGCACACATATACTAGGCAGCGATGATCATTCTGTACTAAAAACCATACCACCATATTGGAAAGTACGCAATTAGCATCAGTGTTTGCATACTAGTCTGTACTGTGCTAATACAGACTCGACAGACAGACTGACAGGTGTCAAAACAGTATTCTTTAACCATATGGTTATTTTTTTTTTTTTTTTTTATTTATTTTATTATTCTTCAAAAATAACTGAGCCCAAAGGGCCATATGTAGTTACAAAAATACTGCTCTATGTAAATAAATACTACAACGGTATAATAAAATGTAATAATAAAAAAACTTAAATTTATATTATAAAGATCAGAAAATTTAAAATTAACCTATAGAAAGAAGAAAAAGAATTTGAGATAGTAATAAAGAATTAAAGAGAAGAAAAAAAAAGCACTGTTTAGTAACGAGAAAAAACATGACATAACAAAAAAAAATCTATAAAACAAAAAAGAACTTTACAAATTTTTATCTTTAAGATGAATCAAAATTTTGCGTTTAAAGGTGCAGTATGAAAATTCAAAGGTCTTGAGTTTAGTAGGCAATTTATTAAAAATACGAGCTACTCTTACGTGAAATGATCGTTCCAAAATTGAGGTTAATTTTGGAATCCGAAGTTGGCGATTACGTCTAGAACGGTTAAAAGTGAAAAATGAAATCAAGTAGGTCATGTTTCCATTTTTATACGCATTATAAAAACAAATCAAAATCCAAGATTTTACGTAGTTCAAAAATGAACTACCCAAAAATCTAGAAACATACACCGATACATGACTACGTCTTCTCAATGAGTAGAGATAACGAATAACTCTATTAAACAACTTCTCAAGTTTCTTCATATTATAACCTAGAGTACCAGAGTACACTTCAATACCATATAAAAAGATTGGCATGACTAAAGAATGAACCATCATGGCTTTAACATTCAAGGGTAAGATTAAATTAGTGTTATAAAGTCTCCGCAAGGCATAGTTTACCCTGGATACAACAGAGTTGATGTGTTTATCAAAATTCAGTTTGCAATCCAACCACAAACCAAGACACTTCATCTTATCTACAAATGGAATTCTACTACCATTAATATTAATTATCAAATCCTGTTGAGGGGATCCAAAACACATAGCCTTCGTCTTCGAGGCATTAATAAATAATTTATTATCCTCCATCCAGTCATTAATATTGGAAACACTATAATTAATCATTCGTTGCAGAACATCAGAGAAATGCCTTTCCCCTTTAAATAAGAAAAACAAGTCATCTGCATAAGCAAACGAATTACAAGAAGGAAAATGAATACTACTGAAAAAATGTTTTAATGTTTTCAAATTATTCTACGAATTAGGTTAGAAAGGGAAAACTGATATAACGCGCCATAAGAAAAATGGATGCCAGATCGGTTTTTGTTGTTTCACTCACTCCTAAAGCTGCCCATTCACTTGCAATATTATTGTTCAACTTTTCAAATTGTACAATAATATCGCTTGTGTGTATGTAATATTTACGGTTGTGCAATATATTGGAGAATATCAAAACACTTTTGATATTTATTGTACAAACAAGAATACTGCAATATATTTTATCAGTGTGTTGTCTATATTGTACAACTTTTATTATGTTATGTTTATATCTTGTACAATATATTGGGTTTAAGTATTGAGCAATTTTATTTGCTGTGTAGGGTAAAACGACAATAATATTGTAAAATAATTTTTTTTTAAGTTGAGCAATTTTATTGCAAGTGAATGGGCAGCTTAAGTCGTAGAAAGTGTTGCCATGTTAGCGTAAAACGGACTAAAAACCGCTGTGTTTTCTCCTAAAATCGCTTAGTTTTCCCCCATTTTTCTTATAAAACTCTACCACAGACTAATACAGACTCGACATAAGTGACAGGTGTCAAAAAAGTATTCTTTAACTATATGGTTAATATTTTCAAATTATTCTACGAATTAGGTTAGAAAGAGAAAACTGATATAACGCGCCATAAGAAAAATGGATGCCAGATCGGTTTTTGTTGTTTCACTCACTCCTAAGTCGTAGAAAGTGTTGCCATGTTAGCGTAAAACTGACTAAAAACCGCTGTGTTTTCTTCTAAAATCGCTTAGCTTTTACCCATTTTTTCTTATAAAACTCTACCACAGACTAATACAGACTCGACATAAGTGACAGGTGTCAAAAAAGTATTCTTTAACCATATGTTTATTCTGTGACTCTACCACAGACTAAATACAGACTCGACAGTAGAGTTTTATAAAAAAAAATGGGGAAAAACTAAGCGATTTTAGGAGAGAACACAGAGGTTTTTAGTCCGTTTTACGCTAACATGGCAACACTTTCTACGACTTAGGAGTGAGTGAAACAACAAAATCCGATCTGGCATCCATTTTTCTTATGGCGCGTTGTATCAGTTTTCTCTTTCTAACCTAATTCGTAGAATAATTTGAAAATATTAACCATATGGTTCAGAACTACTTTTTTGACACCTGTCACTTATGTCGAGTCTGTATCATAGAAAAGATTAGAAGGTACGCAGTGTTGTATTTGATGTATTTTCCAATATGGTGGCAAAATGCTTGTTCTTCCTCATCTCACACGTATTTAATAACAAATTAGATTCTTTGTCTATAAAAAATGGAATTTGTCTTTTATTTAATTAAATTTAGTATTTATTTTGCTTTATTCAACGTTTTTTTAAAGATAATACGCACTATTGATAGTTTAAAAACTTTTTTTCTCCTTTGTTGTTTGCTTTGTTGTTGTTTAAATAAATAAATTTATGTTGCATTGTTTTTTATTAAACGTCAAAAGTTACATAATGTGCTGTCACTAATACTTATTCAAGCGAAATACGACTCTGTTACACTTCTATTTTTTTCTATGGTCTGTATTAGTCTGTGACTCTACTGTCGAGTCTGTATTTAGTCTGTGACTCTACCACAGACTAATACAGACTCGACATAAGTGACAGGTGTCAAAAAAGCATTCTTTAACCATATGGTTAATATTTTCAAATTATTCTACGAATTAGGTTAGAAAGAGAAAACTGATATAACGCGCCATAAGAAAAATGGATGCCAGATCGGTTTTTGTTGTTTCACTCACTCCTAAGTCGTAGAAAGTGTTGCCATGTTAGCGTAAAACGGACTAAAAACCGCTGTGTTTTCTCCTAAAATCGCTTAGTTTTCCCCCATTTTTTCCTGTAAAACTCTACTGTCGAGTCTGTATTTAGTCTGTGACTCTACTGTCGAGTCTGTATATAGTCTGTGCATAAACTGTGTTCGCATTCATTTTTAACTAGTTTAATTATTGTGTTTTCCCATACAATTTAAACGGTGTTTTATTTTGACAGATAACGTGTTTAAAATTGTATTGGGAAAACACAAAATTACACTAGTTTAATACCAAATTCGCATTCATTTTTTTTAACATGTTTAAGCACTTAAACATGTAATTGTATGTACCTTAACAAGTTTAAATTTAAACATGTTTAAAAAAATGAATGCGAATTTGGTATAAATGAATGCGAATATGGTATTCGAAACAGTTCCCCGTGCCGTGTTTGTTCTGTTCCTGCATTTACTTAGTTTGACAGTTTATCCCAAAAGTTACCCCTGCTGTTGTACCTCCGTGAAATTAGCGATGTCGCTAACTTTTTTTTTTTTTTTTTTCTTTGATTCACAGGGTGACACAGATAAGTTAAATTTTGTACTACTGCTTGCATGTATTTATGATTTCAGATTTTTGTGGAACACTTTTGTGGATGTTATGTTGATTAATCAAGATCATTACCACAAAACTGATATAACTAGGAATAAGAACCAATCTTGACAAAAAAGTAACAATAGGAAATGATAGAGGAGACTCTTACGAGTAATTTGGTGTATCACACTTATCTGGTTTCAGTTTTTTGTGGAACACTTTTATGGATTTTATCCTGACCACTCTTGGTCAGAAACATAAAACCGCTGTTGCTAAGGGTAAAGACCAATCTTGACAAAAATGTGACAATGGGAAATCATAGAGGAGACTCTTACGAGTAATTTGGTGTACCACACTTATTTTGTTTCAGTTTTTTGTGGAACACTTTTATGGATTTTATCCTGACCACTCTTGGTCAGAAACATAAAACCGCTGTTGCTAAGGGTAAAGACCAATCTTGACAAAAATCTGACAATGGGAAATCATAGAGGAGACTCTTACGAGTAATTTGGTGTACCACACTTATTTGGTTTTAGTTTTTTGTGGAACACTTTTATGGATTTTATCCTGACCACTCTTGGTCAGAAACATAAAACCGCTGTTGCTAAGGGTAAAGACCAATCTTGACAAAAATGTGACAATGGGAAATCATAGAGGAGACTCTTACGAGTAATTTGGTGTACCACACTTATTTGGTTTCAGTTTTTTGTGGAACACTTTTATCGATTTTATCCTGACCACTCTTGGTCAGAAACATAAAACCGCTGTTGCTAAGGGTAAAGACCAATCTTGACAAAAATGTGACAATGGGAAATCATAGAGGAGACTCTTACGAGTAATTTGGTGTACCACACTTATTTGGTTTCAGTTTTTTGTGGAACACTTTTATGGATTTTATCCTGACCACTCTGGGTCAGAAACATAAAACCGCTGTTGCTAGGGGTAAAGACCAATCTTGACAAAAATGTGACAATAGGAAATCATGGAGGAGACCCTTACGAGTAATTTGGTGTACCACACTTATCTGGTTTCAGTTTTTTGTGGAACACTTTTATGGATTTTATCCTGACCACTCTTGGTCAGAAACATAAAACCGCTGTTGCCAGGGGTAAAGACCAATCTTGACAAAAATGTGACAATTGGAAATCATAGAGGAGACTCTTACGAGTAATTTGGTGTACCACACTTATTTGGTTTCAGTTTTTTGTGGAACACTTTTATGGATTTTATCCTGACCACTCTTGGTCAGAAACATAAAACCGCTGTTGCTAAGGGTAAAGACCAATCTTGACAAAAATGTGACAATGGGAAATCATAGAGGAGACCCTTACGAGTAATTTGGTGTACCACACTTATCTGGTTTCAGTTTTTTGTGGAACACTTTTATGGATTTTATCCTGACCACTCTTGGTCAGAAACATAAAACCGCTGTTGCTAAGGGTAAAGACCAATCTTGACAAAAATCTGACAATGGGAAATCATAGAGAAGACTCTTGCGAGTAATTTGGTGTACCACACTTATTTGGTTTCAGTTTTTTGTGGAACACTTTTATGGATTTTATCCTGACCACTCTGGGTCAGAAACATAAAACCGCTGTTGCTAGGGGTAAAGACCAATCTTGACAAAAATGTGACAATGGGAAATCAAAACTGAAACCAAATAAGTGTGGTACACCAAATTACTCGTAAGAGTCTCCTCTATGATTTTCCATTGTCACATTTTTGTCAAGATTGGTCTTTACCCTTAGCAACAGCGGTTTTATGTTTCTGACCAAGAGTGGTGAGGATAAAATCCATAAAAGTGTTCCACAAAAAACTGAAACCAAATAAGTGTGGTACACCAAATTACTCGTAAGAGTCTCCTCTATGATTTCCCATTGTCACATTTTTGTCAAGATTGGTCTTTACCCCTAGCAACAGCGGTTTTATGTTTCTGACCAAGAGTGGTCAGGATAAAATCCATAAAAGTGTTCCACAAAAAACTGAAACCAGATAAGTGTGGTACACCAAATTACTCGTAAGGGTCTCCTCTATGATTTCCCATTGTCACATTTTTGTCAAGATTGGTCTTTACCCCTAGCAACAGCGGTTTTATGTTTCTGACCCAGAGTGGTCAGGATAAAATCCATAAAAGTGTTCCACAAAAAACTGAAACCAAATAAGTGTGGTACACCAAATTACTCGTAAGAGTCTCCTCTATGATTTCCCATTGTCACATTTTTGTCAAGATTGGTCTTTACCCTTAGCAACAGCGGTTTTATGTTTCTGACCAAGAGTGGTCAGGATAAAATCGATAAAAGTGTTCCACAAAAAACTGAAACCAAATAAGTGTGGTACACCAAATTACTCGTAAGAGTCTCCTCTATGATTTCCCATTGTCACATTTTTGTCAAGATTGGTCTTTACCCTTAGCAACAGCGGTTTTATGTTTCTGACCAAGAGTGGTCAGGATAAAATCCATAAAAGTGTTCCACAAAAAACTGAAACCAAATAAGTGTGGTACACCAAATTACTCGTAAGAGTCTCCTCTATGATTTCCCATTGTCAGATTTTTGTCAAGATTGGTCTTTACCCTTAGCAACAGCGGTTTTATGTTTCTGACCAAGAGTGGTCAGGATAAAATCCATAAAAGTGTTCCACAAAAAACTGAAACCAAATAAGTGTGGTACACCAAATTACTCGTAAGAGTCTCCTCTATGATTTCCCATTGTCACATTTTTGTCAAGATTGGTCTTTACCCTTAGCAACAGCGGTTTTATGTTTCTGACCAAGAGTGGTCAGGATAAAATCCATAAAAGTGTTCCACAAAAAACTGAAACCAAATAAGTGTGGTACACCAAATTACTCGTAAGAGTCTCCTCTCTGATTTCCCATTGTCAGATTTTTGTCAAGATTGGTCTTTACCCTTAGCAACAGCGGTTTTATGTTTCTGACCAAGAGTGGTCAGGATAAAATCCATAAAAGTGTTCCACAAAAAACTGAAACCAAATAAGTGTGGTACACCAAATTACTCGTAAGAGTCTCCTCTATGATTTCCCATTGTCACATTTTTGTCAAGATTGGTCTTTACCCCCAGCAACAGCGGTTTTATGTTTCTGACCCTGAGTGGTCAGGATAAAATCCATAAAAGTGTTCCACAAAAAACTGAAACCAAATAAGTGTGGTACACCAAATTACTCGTAAGAGTCTCCTCTATGATTTCCCATTGTCAGATTTTTGTCAAGATTGGTCTTTACCCTTAGCAACAGCGGTTTTATGTTTCTGACCAAGAGTGGTCAGGATAAAATCCATAAAAGTGTTCCACAAAAAACTGAAACCAGATAAGTGTGGTACACCAAATTACTCGTAAGGGTCTCCTCTATGATTTCCCATTGTCACATTTTTGTCAAGATTGGTCTTTAGCCTTAGCAACAGCGGTTTTATGTTTCTGACCAAGAGTGGTCAGGATAAAATCCATAAAAGTGTTCCACAAAAAACTGAAACCAAATAAGTGTGGTACACCAAATTACTCGTAAGAGTCTCCTCTATGATTTCCAATTGTCACATTTTTGTCAAGATTGGTATTTACCCCTGGCAACAGCGGTTTTATGTTTCTGACCAAGAGTGGTCAGGATAAAATCCATAAAAGTGTTCCACAAAAAACTGAAACCAGATAAGTGTGGTACACCAAATTACTCGTAAGGGTCTCCTCCATGATTTCCTATTGTCACATTTTTGTCAAGATTGGTCTTTACCCCTAGCAACAGCGGTTTTATGTTTCTGACCCAGAGTGGTCAGGATAAAATCCATAAAAGTGTTCCACAAAAAACTGAAACCAGATAAGTGTGGTACACCAAATTACTCGTAAGAGTCTCCTCTATGATTTTCCATTGTCACATTTTTGTCAAGATTGGTCTTTACCCTTAGCAACAGCGGTTTTATGTTTCTGACCAAGAGTGGTGAGGATAAAATCCATAAAAGTGTTCCACAAAAAACTGAAACCAAATAAGTGTGGTACACCAAATTACTCGTAAGAGTCTCCTCTATGATTTCCCATTGTCACATTTTTGTCAAGATTGGTCTTTACCCCTAGCAACAGCGGTTTTATGTTTCTGACCAAGAGTGGTCAGGATAAAATCCATAAAAGTGTTCCACAAAAAACTGAAACCAGATAAGTGTGGTACACCAAATTACTCGTAAGGGTATCCTCTATGATTTCCCATTGTCACATTTTTGTCAAGATTGGTCTTTACCCTTAGCAACAGCGGTTTTATGTTTCTGACCAAGAGTGGTCAGGATAAAATCCATAAAAGTGTTCCACAAAAAACTGAAACCAAATAAGTGTGGTACACCAAATTACTCGTAAGAGTCTCCTCTATGATTTCCCATTGTCAGATTTTTGTCAAGATTGGTCTTTACCCTTAGCAACAGCGGTTTTATGTTTCTGACCAAGAGTGGTCAGGATAAAATCCATAAAAGTGTTCCACAAAAAACTGAAACCAAATAAGTGTGGTACACCAAATTACTCGTAAGAGTCTCCTCTATGATTTCCCATTGTCACATTTTTGTCAAGATTGGTCTTTACCCTTAGCAACAGCGGTTTTATGTTTCTGACCAAGAGTGGTCAGGATAAAATCCATAAAAGTGTTCCACAAAAAACTGAAACCAGATAAGTGTGATACACCAAATTACTCGTAAGAGTCTCCTCTATCATTTCCTATTGTTACTTTTTTGTCAAGATTGGTTCTTATTCCTAGTTATATCAGTTTTGTGGTAATGATCTTGATTAATCAACATAACATCCACAAAAGTGTTCCACAAAAATCTGAAATCATAAATACATGCAAGCAGTAGTACAAAATTTAACTTATCTGTGTCACCCTGTGAATCAAAGAAAAAAAAAAAAAAAAAAGTTAGCGACATCGCTAATTTCACGGAGGTTGCTGTTGTTATTAAAACAAATTATCTGACAACCCTGTTATACCAGAGCTGTCAAATTAAATTTGACAAATATAAAAAAAAATAAACGGAAAATAATTAAAAATTGGAATAAAATATATTTAAGACTGCAAAAAATGGGTAATAATTTGGAAGATGACCATAATAAAGTACCACGTATTATGACCTTCCGTCCAAGTTATGAAGAATTTAAAGATTTTTCTGGCTACATTGAATATATGGAATCAAGGGGTGCACATTTGGCAGGCTTAGCAAAAATAATACCACCCCCCGAATGGCAGCCAAGAAAATCAGGATATGATATAGATCAAATAAATATGACAATACCAGCTCCAATATGCCAGGTGGTATCGGGGTAAGAGAAATCCATTTCTTTATAAAAATATCTTAAAATATTTTAAATTTGTTAACTTTTTAATAGAAAACAAGGTGAATATCAACAAATCAACGTTATGAAAAGGTCAATGACATTACGTCAATTTAAGGAATTGGCTGAATCGGAACGTTATCAAACCCCAAAACATTTTGACTACGATGATTTGGAACGTAAATATTGGAAAAATGTTACCTACATAGCTCCGCTTTACGCAGCCGATGTCAAGGGCTCTTTGAGTGACAGTGATTTAGATGTTTGGAACATTGATAGACTTGATACCATATTAGACTACGTAAACAAAGACTATGGGATAGAAATTGATGGTGTCAATACGGCTTATTTATATTTTGGCATGTGGAAAAGCTCTTTTGCCTGGCATACTGAAGATATGGATCTTTATTCTATTAATTATTTACACTTTGGTGCCCCAAAGACATGGTACGCTATACCACCAGCCTATGGCCGTAGACTGGAAAAGTTAGCCAATCGTATTTTCTATGAAAATTATCAAAATTGTAATGCTCATCTGCGACATAAAATGACTTTAATAAGTCCACATGTTTTGCGTCAAAATAACATACCTTTTAATCGTATAACCCAAGAGGCAGGGGAAATCATGATAACATTTCCCTATGGTTATCATGCAGGGTTTAATCATGGATTCAACGGTGCAGAGTCGACAAATTTTGCTTCTAAACGTTGGATTGAATATGGAAAACGAGCTTCTATATGTCACTGTCGCAAGGATATGGTAAAGATATCAATGGAAACTTTTGTTAGACGTTTTCAACCGGAACGTTATGAAAATTGGTTAAACGGTGTAGATTATGGTTGTCATCCCGAAGAGCCCGATAAAATATGTCCAGCCCCGCCACCTACCATTAATAAATATACTTATCCAAAAAGGTTGGTATACATTTTTTATATACATGAGTAATACTCATTACACGATTATAAATAAATGATTGCAGGCTCTAATCCGGACTACCGAGTTTTTAAAATTATAAAGGTCGTTTTAAAACTATAAAAAAGTCTGTGCATAATTTTTAAATGATTTTTTTAGAATTTGACTTTATTAAAAAAAAAAAAATCCGGGAATTTTGTACTCTTGTCTAAAACATTAAATCATGATAATGTTTTGCCGAAGATTTGGGTGTACTTGCCAAAGCAAAGTTTTTTTAGATAACATAATGTTATATTCATTTGCCATTCCATGCAAAACGAATTGAACTGTCGGTCGAGGACCTAATTAAGTTTATATATTATTGATCCATTTCTAAGACATTCTAGCTGTATACATCCGTTCATCTGTCTGTAGAAAGCAAGATGTAGTCCAAACCAAAAGTGCTGTGTATTAGAGATGGGCGCGTGTGTGAATTTTGACTCACACTCACTCACGCAAAAAATAATCGAATCACTCACTAATCACTCACGCAATTTTTTTATTTACTCACGCTCACTCACTATTCACGTGAGTAATAAAAAACTTACTCACGCTCACGCGTGACCCACGTCAGATTCAATCACGCTCACGCGTGAGTCACGCAAAATCTACTCACGCAATAAAATTTTCTTACCAAACAAAAAAAAAACTCCAAAAAAATTGGGCAAATCCAAAAATCTAATCACGCAAACTCACGCAAAAAATAAATGACTCCTCACTAACCACTCACTCAGATTTTAGCAAATCACGTGACCAGCGCCCATCTCTACTGTGTATAACTTAAGTGAAAAAAGTATTTTTACATTTTGGATAGCATAAAAGATTCTGCACAGAAGAATTTATCAGTCTCACTTATTTTTTGTACATTTGTAAAAGAAATGAAACATTTTTATGTCAGAAGTTTAGACTTGGTGAAAAAGTAGTTTTGGTAAAAAAAAAAAATAGAAAAAAGGAAAACAATATTTTTGATGAAAAAAAAAAGTTTTAGATGAAGAAAAAAAATTTGTGATGAAAAAGAAAAATGTTTATAATTTTTTTTTTTTTATGAACAAAAAAAAAATTGGGGAAAAAAATTATTGATGAAAAAAAAAAATTGATGAATAAAAAAATTATGAAAAAAAAAATTATGAAAAAAAAAATTATGAAAAAAAAAATTTATTAAAAAAACGTTTCAGCAGGGGAATTATTATACAAGTTACAAATTTTTTTTTTAAGAAAATTAAAAAAGTAATTATTTTTTTAAGACGGTAGTCAAAACTGAGGTGGCGTCCTGCATAATTTTTATAATTAGACACCAGCCTAATTTTGGAAATTTACAATGGAAGTTAGCAGAATGACAAAATTTGGTGTAAAACGAGAACTAGTTATTTTTTTGCTTTTAAAGATATTTATTGGATAGGGGAATTTTGACAAATTTGTAGAAAATTTTCTAAATTCTGGAACAATAAGTCGGTGTGTTACAATTTGAATTTCCTTAACTTTGAACAATTATAATTCTTTTAATTCAAACATTATTATATTATTATTTATCGTTTTATCTTTAATTTGCAGAAAATTGTCTAATGAGTCTGAAACCTCTCAACAATCAAATCATATAACCAAAGGGAAATCATCATCATCTGCTACATGTCTCCAAAAACGTGGTTGTTCATCTCTTGCCGTAAGAGATGAAACAATGCTAAGTGAACAAACCTCAATGTTATCTACTACCACAAGCACTCATTTAAAATTGAAAAAAATACCAACATTAAAATTGCGTAAAATTGATAACCAAAATACAGTACAAAAGCCTTTTGATTTCAATGCTATTGCAGTGGTTAAATTAAAACGTTTATGGCAAGATTTGCCATGTCCTAATCAAGGAAAAAATCTTCTTACCAATGGTATTATAAAAAATACTAAACGTATGCGTTTTCAAACAAAAACGATACTTTTGGATGATGAAGACTGAGGACAAATATATTTTTTTTGTTGTTAATATCTGAATTATATATTTTAATATGTTCTTATATATGTATACGTTTACGATTTAGATAATAGTTTGTTTTTTTTTTTTAATTTTGTTAAATAATTAAGTACTTTTTTCTCTTATATTTTTTCCTTTTAATTTGAAAATATCTCTTCTTACTACGTGTACGTACCACCTACCTGTCCAGATCTCATGTAAAAGCCCCTATTTACAATACCTATTTTATTTAGTGTTTCTCGATAAATTAAAAATATATTTTGTTTATTATTTAAATGTGAGGAAATTTGCAAATTGTTTAAAATTAGTATTTTGTAATATAATATTTTGCTGCCAATATTTAAATGAAGTATTTGAATTGATAAAAATTTATTAATAAATATAAAATATATATACATGTATGTATCTATATATAGTTTTATATGTTAAAAATATATTTTGTTTTAATAAAATGAATATTTGTTACTAGAGCCCAAACAAAATAGGAATTTAATCAAGGTAGACTCATAAATGTAATACTTTACGATGTAAATTAAAATCATTTTCTATCAAAACTATTTAAGTAGGCAAAAATTACTTTAAATCAGATACGAAATATAACATTATATAGGTGTTATTTTGTTTAAAAAAAGTCATTAAAGGAATGTGGTCAAAACTATGTGTTATATACAGTGACTCGCAGCTTATTTCGTGTGTTAGATCTCAGTTAGCAATCCATTTAAGACAAAGTTTCCAATAAAACACCTAATTATTTGTAAACGAGTATTTTTGATAAAAGTACTGTGTAGGTAGTTTATCGAGCTTTTATTTAAGCTTAATGGCGTCCATATTGAGTTAATATTAAAGGTGCTACGAGGGTTGAAATGGAAATTGAAATTATTGGAAGACGTTTCTTAGAAAATTTCTTAAAAATACTTTTAGGTCGATTTTTCCCGAGCTCAAACATTAAAAAATAGTCCAATAGTATATGCTCATTTATCAAATAATTTTTCCAATATCCCAAACAAAAACCAAAATTATTAAAATGCATTCGAAGAAATCCGAATTTTTTGACCTCCAACTCTTTTGACCACCAATTTTTTGTTAACAATGAAAATGTTCAATTATTTTTATATTTCATTACTATATACTTAGGTGTACTAAAATTATTAAACAATTAAATCTTTTCTTTGTTAACCAAAAATTGGTGGTCAAAAGAATTGGAGGTCAAAAAATCGGATTTCTTCTACTGTGTTTTAAAAATTTTGGTTTTTGTTTGGGTCTATTGAAAAATTATTTAAAAAATGAATATTAACTATTAGACTATTTTTAAAATTTTTAATGTTTGAGCTTGGATAAAATCGACCTAAAAGTATTTTTAAGAAATTTTCTAAGAAACGTCTTCCAATAATTTCAAACAAATTTCTAAAAAGGGTCTTTCAATAATTTCAATTTGCATTTCGACCCTCGTAGCACATTAAATATTTACATAATCTCAACGCCATTAAGCTTTAATTAAAGCTTGATTAATTACATACACAGGACTTTTTACAAAAATACTAACTTTATAATAATTAGGTCTATTTTGTTTAACTTTGTCTTGAATGGATTGCTAACTAATATCTTGCACACGAAATAATCTGCGACCCACCGTATATGAAAGGACTTCCAGCAGTAGGGTTGCCATATACTAGAAGTCAACTAACTGGAAAAAACTCAGCTGGATTTTGAAAAAATAACTGGATTTTTTTTTTGAAAAACTTAAAACAAATCGACCGACTTTCAAAAGTAAGATATTTTGGGCTACTTTTCGAATATAACATCAATTAAATGGCTGCATTAATTGGCCACGGCAAAATATGCCACTTTTTAAGCATTTCCACTACATATTCGATCATCTCAAAATGTTGATTTTGAGCTCGTCAATGGTCTAATGATTGTTACCGTAGATTTTTCTTTTCAAATAACCCCACAAAAATAAGTATGAAGTGGTCAAATATGGAAATCTAGGGAGGCAGTTAAAATTTCCTGGACGTGCGATGTTAAAAAGGGGAACAATAACTGTCCCTCATCTGCAGATTTGACCGCTCCGGACTTATTTTTTGGGTATTTTACCAATCAATCCTCAGATCATCGAAGATCTCAAGGAAAACAATAATGCTGAAATCAACAAAAAAGTAGTGAATATGCAGCAAAAAGAGCACATTTAAAAGTAATGAAAGGATTTTATATTTTATTCAAAAAGTAGCCAAAAAAAATGTAAAATATATTAATGAAAAAATATTGTTAAAATTAAAAAAAATTGTTTTTTAACTGGATATATTATATTTTAACTGGAAACTGGACCAGACCCAAAATAACTGGAAAATCCAGACCATTCCCGGCCGTCTGGCAACCCTATCTAGGAGTGTTCCGTGTGATTATTTGCAATAACCTTTTTTTGATTTTTATCTAAAAAAGTATAAAATAACAGTTATTTAAAACTTTTTGTTTAAACAATTTAAAATAACTTTTATTTTATATTTATTGTAGTAAATATCTGTTAAAAGTTTTTTTTTTAACCAATTCACTACCGATTTTTTTGGCTTGGAATTTCTTGATCAAAATTTGTGAAAATGTAGATCTATGCTAAGTAAAAACTTTTTGTTAATTTCGTTGGTCTACTGCGCCCTCTAGCAGAGATATATGAAACCAAACTTAAAGCTTTCACATGCAATATCTCCCGAACTCTTGAACATTTTTCCAAAATTGGAATTTTTGTATTCTTTGTATCAAAAAGTTCTACAAAATCTGCTTTTAGGAAGCTTGTACGATTATTTTTCGATTTTTGAGAATTTGTTAACGCTTATTATACCCTCCACTCTAGTGATAGAGGGTATATATAAGTTTGTCATTCCGTTTGTAACACCTCGAAATATTGGTCTAGGACCCCATAAAGTATATATATTCATGATCCTCGATCGATTTTAAGATGATCTAACTATGTCCGTCCGTCTGTCAATTGAAAACACGCTAAATTGTAAGACGATTTTGGGTATGTCGGATATGATAATTCCAAAAATGCTCTTACTTTTTTGAGTCATTTTTAGTTTTTGAGATATTCCTAAAATAAAAATTGTCATTTAGGCCGCTGTTCCAAAAAAAGTAATTCGCATAAAAAATGTGAAAATGAAAATTTTCGAATTTTTTTGGTGTTCTAGATTTCACATCCGAATTTCTTTTTCGTTTTGTTTCACATAAATAAAATTTGGTGAAAGTAAAACGAATGCACTTTTTTCCTTATAATTTTTTAAGTTTTAATTATTCGATTTCAACTTTGAATGAAAACGTGATCAACAAAACACTAAACTTGATTTCATGTGATTCGGAAATTTTCATGTGAATTAAAAAGTTGTGAAAGACAGAACAGAGGCCTTAGGTCCTTTTTATATTTTTCCACTGAACATCACTTTAGGCTTAATAAGGAATGCAGATTTCAACAATGCTATTAGTTTTATCGTTTCAGCTTTAGTTTAAGAGTTATACATCAACGAAATGATATATATTTTTTATGATATAATTGAAAAATATTATCTTATCAGCATTTGCTCAGCAACTTTAGACATTTGCAAAGGGTTTGCGAACTCATTTTGACTATAGCAAGATTTGATTTTTTAGAATTGCAGTTAACTTTTTCGAGTCAGCTATATTTTACGCACCAAAGATTTTTCGAAATTTGCTTTCGTTATAACTCGAAAACTAAAGCTGTCACAAAAAAGTTATTACCAGTTTTGGAGTCCTCGCATCCAATATAGTTAAGTTCATGTTCAAAACTGAGGCTCTAAAATTACTATTGGAAATTATAGCCTAGCCAAGTTGGTAAAAATCGCACCTTTTCGACTTTTCGCGAGCTTATAGAAAAAATTGGAAAACAGATTCGGAATCAGCGCACTTAACTCCATAAAAAACAGTTGTTAAAAGTCAGGCAAATTGAAAAAGTTAAAATTTTGTCACCTTGTGTTATCACCTACGGCATTTTGATGAACTACTTTACTTTCACAAATAATATTTTTGCACTATTTTATATTTTTTTTCTAAATCATGTTCAGTTTATTCACTTCAGAAAATTTTGACCCTTGCAACAGTTTAACTTTTTTTTTAAAAAAAATTTGAATCAAATTTTTATTTTTCTATTACCTTTTATATGATGCGTCGTCGCAAGAAGATTCACAATTAATTTTAATAATAATACAATTGTTTCTATTCACAAAGAACAAGCAAAAAAAGTTTGACATTGCGCAATTTTGCAAGACTAAAATTGTATACTCAGGGTATTCACTTCAGAATTTTTTGACCGTTGCAACAGTGCAAAATTGCAACATTTTTTTTAAAACAAAATTTAAAAAAAAAATGTATTTTTCTATTACCTTTTATATGATGCGTAGTTGCAAAAAAAGATTTGCAATTTATTTTAATATAAATACAATTGCTTTTATTCACAAAGAAACAAGCAAAAAAAGTTGCAATCTTGACATTGCGCAATTTTGCAAGACTAAAATTTCTGACGTGAATTCCATTACTATTAAAATAAATTGCGAACCTTTTCTTACAACGACGCGTCATATAAAAGGTAATAGAAAAATAAAAATTTAATTTAATTTTTTTTTTAAGTTGCAACATTGCACTGTTGCAAGGGTCAAAAATTTCTAAAGTGAATACCCTGAATATAAATTTTGTATAAGAAAATAGAAAAAATTATTTCAATGATCATTTCTGAAGTTTTTTTTAGAGGCTTAGCTCCACAAAAAAATTGTTTATGAATAACTTTGATTACTAATTCTGAAAATGTGAACTTGATAATTGAATAACTTTTAAATTTTCTGAATCAGGCTATGTATAGTTTCTGCATTTTTAGCTTCATTTTTTCTGCATTTTTATCTTCATGCACTAAAAAACTATAATGGAATTCACGTCAGAAATTTTAGTCTTGCAAAATTCCGAAATGTCAAAATTGCATTTTGACATTAAAAATTCTTTGTTAATAGAAGCAATTGTATTAATATTACAATAAATTGAGAATATTTTCTTGCAACGACATATCATATAAAAGGTTATAGAAAATAAAAATTTTATTAAATTTTTTGTTTTTATAAGTTTCAATATTGCACTGTTGCAAGGGTAAAAAAATTCTGAAGTGAATACCCTGTATGTTTTAGGTTCCTAAAATATAAAATTTTTAGTATTTTTTTTATGGAGAACCCAGTGTTCACGGTGATTTTTTACTCTTGGCTGCCCTTTTTGTCGCTCTGTATGAACGACAATTTCGAAGAAGAAGAAGTATTTTTTTTTACCTTATTAACGATAAAAAAAAATCATTTCGGCTAGACAAGTATTTGACCTCGAAAAAAAATTATGAGGCCTGCTCAACAGGCAAATTAATGATGTATAGAAAAAATGTTAAAAACAAGCTAATACCGAAATTTTATGCTAAATATGACCTAAAAATATGCATTTACAGCAGAACACTAGCAAAATATGTATCAGAAAAATATGCACTAACGAATAGATGCCATTTTAAAGCTAATTCTTTGATTTGCAAAGATATTTAGTTTATGCTGTTCTAAGACCAACGGAAAAAAGCATGCATTTTTATGAAATTCCTTAAAGCATATTTGTGTTTGTTTGGAGTGAATATTTAACAGGGATTAATGGAAAAGCATAAAACTTTATCATTCATTTTCTCACTACTAGTTTTGTTGGAGTTAATTACACTTGCTTCTGAATAGCTAAAATATCCCTAAAATATCGAATAGCAATTGTTCATTATTGAATTTCAATTGATCTGACTTGAATTGATAATTTTTCGAATTAAAATATTTTTTTTTGTATTTTAATTAATATATTTTTTGTACACCTAAAAGTTGGTTAGTATTAAAAAAAGCATCGTGTATGATTTTTAATATGATTTTATTTGTTTTTCTTTCGACTTTAATGCATATTTACTCTATGCTATAGATTTGTATTTTTTAATGTAAGGGGATTTAATGTTTCTTATTTTTTTAATACAGATTAAACATATATGTATGCATATAATTTGTAATGTTTTGAAATCTTGTTAATAATTGTTATCTTAACTTATAACACACATATGATTTAATTTTTTGTGTTTTTGTATAATATTTTTAATGAGTTTCATTGATATTCAAACACGAAAAAAAATAAAATATTTTTGAAATACAAATTACGAAAACCAACAAGACGTTTTAAATGGTAATAAAACAAAATATAATCTTAATAAAATTAATCGTTTTTTTTTAATTTCCATTTATTTATTTAAAGTAACTTAAATAATAAAAAAAAATTATAATTAAATTTTTTCTCATTTTAAAGCTAAAGGCAATTTTGAAATTTTTCAATAAAAAAGGTAAATAAAAATTATTAAATTATAATAAGATCGATTAGATCAATAGTTCAAACAGGGACAGATAGAAAGGCGTGGGTAGAAAGAAGTAAGAGAAATAAATTAAAACTTTCTTAATGTAAAAAAAAAAGAAATTTGTTATTATAAATTGATAGTTTAACTATAAACTTCATTTAAACCTTGTTTAAATCTCTTGCAAAGGTTGTTTTATGATCGATGTATTTATGAGTTGCTTTAAATATGATGTTTTAATTAAGCGTTAATTTTACAATGTTTTTAATTTGTTTAAAAAAAATCGATTGCACTTTTTAAAGGCTGTTCTTTGTTTAAATTTTGAAATTTTTCAATACTCTTGATGCTAATTTAAATTATCTTTAAAAAGCGTGTGTTTTTAAACAATTTATATTTTAGATTTTTAATAACAAATACAGAAAATTATACATTAAATCATATTTAACATAGCTTTTACAAATATAAAAAACGATACTTTTTTTTAAAATTATCGAGTAAAGAAAATACGCAATTTAATGAATTATAAAAAAAACAAAAAACAGTAGGTGAATAAAAACAATCAGAAATTCTGTTTTCGAATTTCCCTTTTATTCATTTTTTTTCTTATCCACATCAAACAACCCAAAACAAAATACATATCGACACTGAAAAATTTACGCCACATAACTGTATGTATCTTTTTGTCCATCCATTCTTTCTAAATATTCTTTTTCAATTAAGATATCAATGCACTTCTTAATTACCGGTACTTTAGGTTTAAAACGTGACGACAATTGATTGAGTACTTCTGTAATGAGTTGAGTATGATTCAGCCTTTTGCGCATTTTCATTATGCGCACAATGGCTGCTTGTATGAGTAGTTTACGATCTTCTTCAATGTGTTTATGTACGGCCTCTTGTTCGACCTTAAGTTCAGTCTTCAAAGGTTGATTGATGTTGATACGCAATTTCTTGTTTTTATAATCAAGAAATAGTTCCATCATTGAATTGGGTGTTAGGGAATTTTCATCATCGGTACAGGTTAAAAGTTTAGCTTTAAGTAAAATTTGTAAAACCTAAAAGAATAAAAAGAAGAATTTAATAAATTTGCTTAAAATATGAAAACATTTTATTTAGATAATATATTTTAATATAAAACGTTTTTTTTTCACAAAAATAAAATTTTAGCTTTATACCCTGTTCTTATCATGCAGGGATAGGTTACGTGACATATCACCTGGGGGTTATCGCGTAAATTTATTCAAAAGAAATTTTTCAAATTCGGAAATTTTAAACATTTCGTAACAATAAACTCGTTTACGTAAAATTATATTTTTTTTTTGCATTTTCACATTATTTGAAGAAGACCTGACAGGCTCTAAATAATTTTGTTACAAAAAAAAATATTTTCTTTTTAATTATTTGCCAAAAGAAAATTCTGTTCGAAAACTTTTTCGTTTCGAATCAAAATACGTGGTAACCCTCCTGGACCCAAAAAACCTCTCACAAATTCGACACTTTTCATTTACCTATCACTTTTAATTAGAGTTTGCAAAACGATTAAAATCGTAATCGTAATCGCGATTAATCGCACCAATTAATCGTAATCGACAAAAATATCATGCGATTACGATTAATCATTTTCTATGAAATACACTGTTTTTATAACGAATTTAAAATATATAAAATCTTGGTTCATGATTCATTTAACTTATTTGCAATTTTTCTTTCCTTTTTAGTCGTCAATGTTATTCAAATTTTTCCAAACTTTGACCGCTGGTTGCCGACCACAGTACAGACTAGTATGCAAACACTGGTGCTAATTGCGTACTTTCCAATATGGTGGTATGGTTTTTAGTACAGAATGATCATCGCTGCCTAGTATATGTGTGCCTGTACGTGTGAGCATAGAAAAAAATAGAAGTGTAACAGAGTCGTATTTCGCTTGAATAAGTATTAGTGACAGCACATTATGTAACTTTTGACGTTTAATAAAAACAATGCAACATAAAGGAGAACAACAACAAAGAAAACAACAAAAGAAAAAACAAAAGGTTTTAAACTATCAATAGTGCGTATTATCTTTAAAAAAAAGTTGAATAAAGCAAAATAAATAATAAATTTAATTAAATGAAAGACAAATTCCATTTTTTATAAACAAAGAATATAATTTGATATTAAATACGTGTGAGATGAGGAAGAACAAGCATTTTGCCACCATATTGGAAAATACATCAAATACAACACTGCGTACCTTCTAATCTTTTCTATGCGTGTGAGCTTTTGTGCATGTATTTATGATGTTTGTTTACGTTTTGTATGAAACGTCAAAAGTTACACCGTGTGCTGTCACTAATACTTACACCCATCAGATGCAACTCTGTGATACTACTACTCATGTACTGTGTTGCCGACTGAAGATGCCGTTGCAAAATTTATTAAATAAATTCCCCACAATCAGCTGTTCACATACAATCAGTAGGTATTCAGGCACGACTCTGCAGAAAATTTTCAGAACTGAAAGCAGTTTTTGGAAAGGAATCACGGGTCAAATAGCCCATACAAACCAAATGTATGCAAGCATTATTTCTGTGGGCAATGCCACAGTTAAGACCACTCTTTGGAAGCACAGATAAAGCGCTATTTAGACGCAGTGAAATCATGTATAAAATGTTCTGTTAAAATGTCGCTTTATTTTTGGTGGCGAAATTCGAAACCCGAGTAAAAAAGATTATATATGTTTATATTTAATTATATAAAGACATCATATATATTCATATAGAATTTGATGCGAAAAATGAGTCGATAAAACCATATAAAGTTGCATTAAATTTGATATAATTTGATGTGATTTTAATATAATTTTATATGATTTGATGCGAAAATTGGCCCCTTTTTTAGAAAAATTTATGCAATTATATATAATTAAATAAAAAAAAATCCAAAAAAAAACCCAAAAAAAAATTATATTAAATTATATATAAAGAACTTAGATTTTTTTTTCATAAATTTTGCATTATATATAATAACATATAAAATTTTTAAAACAAATGTTTAAGGTTTAGGTTTGGAACTTAAAAAAAAAAAAAAAATTCTGGACTTAGAAAAATTTTCAAAAGTTATATCAAATTATATATAAAGGACTTAGATTTTTTTTAATTTTACTCATATAAGATTACATATGATTCAGAAAAAAGTTGCATAAAGTTTTATATAAAATGTCTTCAAATATTTTGTTATATTAAATTATATAAAAAAAACAGACAGAATTTTATATTTCATATGTAATTATATAAACTAACTTTAATCATATGTTATTATGTATAACTTAACATTTTCTTTTATATAATTTTATATAAGAAAAAAATACGAAGTGCAAATATATATAATCTTATATGATAGCAAAACAATTAACGTATAAATTTATCAAATAATATATGTTTATATAAAAATAAGTAAAATTATATATAATCTTTTTTACTCGGGAAGTTTAAAATTTTATTTCTTAAAAAGATTAATTTTTGTAATTTTGTACTTTCTGAATTGTAAATTTTAAAACAGTTTTTTAAAAATTCGATTAATCGATAATCGCGATTAACAGCGATTTTTTTAATTGTAATCGCGATTATGAAATATCTCGATTATTTGCAAACTCTACTTTTAATAGGACTCAGCCGGATATATCACTAGTGACATGTTACTGGACATGTCGCCTAGGAATACAATCCGTGGCGGTTCAAGAACACATCACAGCTGTATCTAACATTTTTCGAAACTTATTGTAAAAAATTAAAAAAAAAAAATAGTCTAAGAATTTTAAAAATTTATGATTTTTTGGGGTCTCTTCTGTCATTCACTATTTTTTAATTCACATAAAATTTTCCGAATCAGATAAAATCGAATTCGGTGTTCTGTTGTTGACATTTGTTGTTATATGTATTTTAAATCTACTTTGTATTTCAACATTATTAATTTTTGATCATGTAGTTTTTGTTAATTGTGTTTTGTAAAATTAATTTTTTCCTCACTTCAAATATTTTCTTCAAATAAATAAAACCGTTTTTGGGATCTTTATAATTGTATTTGTGTTTTTAATAAATTAAATACAAAATATACAATAGGTTATGGGCCCAGATCCCATAGCGGTGTAAAAGATTTATAAAAGATAATTTAAAACGTATTGGTGGAAGCTGTTAAGAAAACAAAAAATTGTTTGAAGTATCCGGTTGTATTAATTGGTGAATGCAAGAATTATGAATTCGTATGCTGGTAGAATCCCGTTGTTTAACGGAACCAATTATGGTACCTGGAAGGCGCAAATGGAAGCTGTATTACATAAAGCAAGATTGATGAATATTGTGGTGGGTCTGGAAAAGAAACCAAAGGTAAAGAAACATCCAGAAGCCCCAACGGTGGCACAAACAGCAGAACACGACCAATCAATAATAAATCTTCAAAAGTTCGTCGAAAAAGATATGGATGCGAGAGCAGAATTGTTGATGGCTTTAGAGCCGAATATTGTTACTATGGTCAAGAATTTTCAATCTTCTTTTGAAATTTGGCAGTACCTTCAAGAAACGTATAATCGTATGTCGATGAGAAGAAAAATTGAATGTTACCGTAAGTTACTCAATATGAAAATGGGGGATAACCAGCCTATTTCACAGTTTTTAATTGATTTTGATGTGTGCATTTCATGTTTTTTGGAAATGGGTATTGATGTTGATGAGGATCTTGTTAGCGTTGTTTTGCTGGATGCACTACCAGAAAGATTTTCAGCTATAAAAGCGGCTGTAGATACTGCAAATGAGTTTCCAAAAGTAAATGTTTTGAAAGCAAGATTATTAGAACTCGAGGATAAGGAAGAAGAAACTCCAGATGCTGCTATGAAAGCTAAATCATTCCCAAGAAATCGTCAAGAAAGATGTAACAAAAGTAAGAATAATCAAAATAATCAAGATCAAGGTACGTGTAAATCAAATTTTACTTTTAAATGTTTTCGATGCGGAAGGAAAGGTCATAAAGCGAAAGACTGTAAGACCAAAATGGAAAGCACAAAGTGCGTAAATGAAACAGCAATAACTACAACTGAAAATGCTTTGTCTGCTAATTCAAATCAGATTTGGATTGTTGATAGTGGTGCCTCGTCCCACATGTGTACTCAAAAGGCTTGTTTTAGAAATATAGATACAAACTATAGCGGTAAAATACGATTAGCAGATGATAAAGAGTTAGATATAAAAGGCATTGGACAAGTGTCAATAACTGTGAAAGTAAATAGACATGAGGAGAAATTAGTTCTCAACAAAACTTTATTCGTCCCCGACTTACGTAGTAACTTAATATCGACTAGTAAATTGACCGATAATGGCTGTAAAGTTATTATGGAAGGAAATAATGTACTTGTTTCAAGAAAAGGAAAAAAATTATTAGAAGGCTTCAAGAAAGATAGTATTTATGTAGTACAAGTGGTCCAAAACACTGACGATACAGCGAACATGGTTAGAAAGTATGATGAAAGGGAAATGGAACTGTGGCATAAAAGGTATGGTCACTTAAATATCTCTCAATTACAACAATTGGAGGGAAATGATATGGTAAAAGGTTTACCAAAGTTTAAGAATGTTCAAATCGATTGTGTATCGTGCATTCAAGGTAAACAGAGTCGTTTACCGTTTCCACATAAAAATGAGAAGTCGTCAGACGAAGTGCTAGGTCTTATACATACTGATCTCTGTGGTCCAATGAGGAAAGAATCGTTGGGTGGTTGTTTGTATTTCGCAACCTTTATTGACGACTATTCCCGGAAAGTTTACGTTTATTTCATTCGACATAAAAGTCAGTATCTTGAAAAATTCAAAGAATTTAAAAATATGGTAGAAACTGAAACCGGAAAGAAAATAAAGATGATACGCAGTGATAATGCTGCAGAATTAGTTAGTCGTGAGTTTACGAAATTTTTGAAAGATAACGGTATTCAAAGACAGTTAACGGTTCAGTACACACCCCAACAAAATGGCGTTGCCGAAAGGATGAATCGAACGTTAGTCGAAATGGCTCGTTGTTATATGCTAGAAGCAGGTTTACCTGCAGGCTTGTTGGGGGAATTGATAATGACTTCGGCATATATAAGAAATCGCTGTCCCACAAAGTTAAACGGAATGAAAACTCCTGAAGAATTATGGTGTGGTAAAAAACCAATAGTTAAGCATTTCCGTCGTATTGGTTGCAAGGCTTTCGTGCTAGACAAAAAATCAAGTAGATCAAAGTGGGATGCTAGAAGTAATGAGTTTATTCTTGTTGGTTATTCAGACGAATCTAAAGCTTATAGACTTTGGAAGGCAGGTACAAAAACTATTGAGAAAAGTAGAGACGTTAAATTTTTAGAAAGTGAACTTTGTGATTATGAAAGGATTAATGAACAACAGTATTTTTATGAATATGTACCAGCACAAAACTTTCTACAAGATAAATGTATTGAAGACCCTATAGAAAATTTAGAAGAATTTCTCGACAGTTTAGAGAATATTAACGGTGAACAACCAGTTCATAATGAACAACCTGTTCAAGCCATTGAAAATGAAAACCAGGAAATAGAAGATACTCAGCCCAGTGTTCCGAAAGATGCTCCAGTTGAATCAATAAAGCAAAGACTTCGATCGTGGACTTCTAAAAAAGGACAAGAATCGGCCAATGCCGTACAGAATGTGGTCGATCCGAAAACAGTGAACGAAGCGTTAAATTCGGATCATTGCAAAGATTGGTATAAAGCAATGGAAGATGAATATAAATCGTTAAGAAAAAATCAAACGTGGATATTAACAGATTTACCAAAAGGGCGAAAACCAGTCGGTTGCAGATGGGTTTTTAAATCGAAAATTAGACCCGATGGTACCATTGAAAAACGTAAAGCGAGATTAGTTGCCAAAGGCTATTCTCAAAAGTATGGCCTAGATTATGTTGATACATTTGCACCAGTTGTCCGTCAAACATCTCTTAGGTTGTTATACGCTTTGTCCGTGGAACATAATTTAAAACTTCGTCAGTTAGATGTGTCTACTGCATTTTTAAACGGAAATCTAGATGAAGAGATATACATGGTACAACCAGAAGGTTTTATTCAGGAGGCAACTGAAGCAAAAGTATGTAAGTTGCAAAAAGCAATTTATGGTCTTAAACAGGCAGGAAGACAGTGGTTCAAGAGAATTGATTGTGTCATAAAAGATTTCGGGTTACTACAATCAAAATATGGTCAATGTATATATTACATTCGTGATGACGAAAAATCAATGATTGTTGCGTTATATGTGGATGACATAATAATCGCATCAAATGACAATGATTTAACAAATATGTTTGTTAAGAAATTACAGGATAATTTTGAAATTCGTGATATGGGTGTTCCAAGGCACTGCATCGGTCTAGAAGTAGACGTAAAGGATGATAAAATTTCAATTTCACAACCTGGTTATATTTCAAACATCGTTAAAAAATATGGATTCGAAAACTGCAAACCCGTCAAAATCCCAATGCAAGCAAAAATAAAACTAGAAAAAGAACCAACAATTTCGGGGGGAGCAGAAAAGGTTGATGAAAAATTATATCAGGAAATTATTGGATCTTTACTTTATTTGTCGTTGTATAGTAGACCTGATATATCGTGTGCAGTTAGTATGCTGTCACAGTTTTCGAAAGATCCGCGTAAACAACACCTCAATGCAGCTTTTTATGTCATTAAATATTTAAATTCTACTAAAAATGCTGTATTGACTTATAAGAAAAGTGGTTTACCACTTGAAGGCTTTTGTGATGCCAATTGGGCTCAAGACGTTAATGATAGAAAGTCTCAATCAGGTTTTTGCTTTTTACTCGCAGGTGGTCTTGTGTCTTGGGAATCTAAGAAGCAAAAGGTCGTAGCAACATCGAGTGCCGAAGCAGAATATGTTGCTCTAACAGAAGCTGCAAAAGAAGCATCATATCTGCGCTACATACTACATGAACTTGGGTATTCAAGTCAGTCACCAATAGTAATTAACACCGATTCGCAAAGTGCACAACAGATGGCTAAGTTTGGTGCTCATCACTCTCGTACGAAGCATATCCATTATAAGTACCATTTTGTACGGGAAGCTATTGAGGGGAAGATTATTGAGTTGCAGTATTTACCTACTGGTCAAATGTTAGCGGATGTTCTTACTAAACCTGTACCAAAAGTTAAACATGTTTTTTGTTCTAATAATTTTGGAATTGTATTAAATTCATAATGTTGAGGAGGCATGTTGTTATATGTATTTTAAATCTACTTTGTATTTCAACATTATTAATTTTTGATCATGTAGTTTTTGTTAATTGTGTTTTGTAAAATTAATTTTTTCCTCACTTCAAATATTTTCTTCAAATAAATAAAACCGTTTTTGGGATCTTTATAATTGTATTTGTGTTTTTAATAAATTAAATACAAAATATACAATAACATTTTCATTCAAAGTTTAGGTAAATAAAATAACTAAAAGTTAAACAAGTAGAAAAGTTAAATTCGACTTTGCTGACCTATCTAAGTGATAAAACAATTTTCTAACGAAAAAAAAATTAACAATTTTGATTACAAAAAAATTTTATTTTAAGTAAAAAAAAATACGATTTTTTTTTTATAAAAATTATGACCGAAATTTAAATTTTCACATTTTTTTATGTGAATTCCTTTTTTGGAACAGCGACCTTGATAAAAAATTTTACAAAACGTGAAAAATGTGTTTGGGACTTTTTAATTTTTTTTTTTAAAGAAAGTTTAGCGATAATTCCAATTTTTATCTGTCACTTGATAGGCATTTTGGTGATATAAGCCGTTTTCACTAGTCACGGGATAGGTGATTTCGGATCGAGAGGCACACTTTTACTGCACAAAAAATATTTCTAAAAATATTTTCTAAATAACCGATTTTGAGAAATTAATAGTGTCCGACCGAATACACCGTTTTTGGCCGAAGCCGAATATTCGGCCATATTTTCACTATTCGGCCGAAACCGAAGCCGAATATTACAAAAAAAATTATTTATGTAATAAAAACAAGAAAAAAAGTAAAACTCGACTTGGCGGAATACACAAATGTATAAAAATGTTGTCTAGAACGATTTATTTTGAGCAACAAACTTTTTTTTAGACATTTTTGTAAATAAAAATTTTTTTGGGTGTAATTTTTTTTCGATTGAAAAATTTTTTTGAGTGTAAAATCTTGTTTTAACTGCAAAAACACTTAGTAAAATGTTTTTGTGGCTTACTAATGTAATTCAAAGTGTGTTTAGTGTTTTTTTCAACACGTAAGTACAAATTTTATACAATTATTCGGTATTCGGCCATATTCGACCAAAATGTGGCCGAAGCCGAATAGTGGCCGAATAGTGCTTTTTAGCCGAAGCCGAATATTCGGTCAGAACCACATGCCACAGACAGAACTACATCACAGTTTTTTCAAGACTTTTAAATTTTTTTCGGAACTTAGAAAATTTCTCAATTCTTTCCCCAAAATTAATAAATTTTCCTTAAACGCATTTTTCCACTTAAATGCAAAAAAATGTTCTTAACTTTTTTTTCCTAAAAGCATTTTCTTATATTTTAACTCTAAAACAAAAAAAAAAAAAATTGGACATCTAAAAAATTAAAAAAAATGTTTTCTTTGGCAAAAAAAAAATTCCCAAATAATAATTTAAAATTTATTTTTTTGTGAAAAAAAATGTGTTTTTAAAAACTTTTTTGGCGAATTAGAAAATTTGATATGAACTATTTGTCTCCGGTCACGGGATTAGTATTCGTGAGCAGCTTTGAGATAAAATCAATTTTCACCAGTCATGTTATAAACATATATAAAATATCTTTGGACACTCACCTGTATTAAATTTTCTTGTTGTATTTGTGTATTTTCCAATAATTGTTTTATCGAGTAACGTGTCTGATCATTAAATTGTAAAAGAACAGCCATTTGAAATGTACTGGCCTGCAGTGTATATTTATTGCGGAAGCAATTTGTAACTAATTCACCTTTACACATATGATAAAGCCAATTCAATTTACGACCCGAATGTCGTGCTGCATAAAATGTATTAAAATGTTGTACGGCTTTCTCCAATTCCGAGGGCAATGAAAAACTACTACTCTGATTAAATGGCCAAGAGCCTGAGGATAAAACTTCAATGCTAAAATCAATTTCCATGGGTATATTATTTGTTTGTAAATGTTGTTTGAAATTGTTGTTCAAATCTTTCGATAGGCCAATATCTTGGAACATACGTTGCAATTTGATGGTATACTCATAGCCACAAGTTTGTTTGAGTTTGGAAATCATAACCGCTTCAGCATCATCCGAGGCTGAGGTGTGATTAACCAAACGTTTGGCCAACATCTTTGAATAAAATTTCTGGAAAACATCTTTATCTTCAATGTATTTGAAAACGACCATAACCTGATTAAGATTATCTTCCAATTCTTTTTCTTCAGGATTCTTTGAAGATTTTTTCAACAAAATGTCACAATATTTTGCCAACAATTCGGGGGATTTACTAGCACTATTTGCCTGAGTTACCACATTGGAATTTATAAATTTACCGCAAGCCTTGTCAAGAGCAGCTACAAAACCATTGTCATTATTAAAAGCGGTCAAAACGAGAGCATTATATTTTTTGTGGACTTCTAATATAGTTTGAACATAGATCTTGGGATCATTTGCGGCTTCAGTATTACCACATTTTTCAATGGCCTGAGAACCTTGTTGTAAAATATGCTCTTCCAAAATTGTTTTCAATTCATTAAGATTACGGGGAGTACGAGCCACCAAAGTGTACATACGTTTTAAATCGGCATTTTTATCGGCATTTAAAAGATTTTGAAATTCAGAACGGAATATATCTAAATGTTTTTCAATAAGAACCTGAAATAACAAAACAAAAAAATATTTAAAGTAATGGAGAATTATGTATAAACTAAAACAGTTTGTATGTATCATAACTTTTTTACATAATGCACTGTGTGTCAAGATTAAAATTTTTTTTACGAATAAGGTCTGGCATAACGTATTAAAATATTTTTTAAAATGTTGTGATTTTCTTATTTAACCCATTTTGATCCACTGCACTGTGGGCCAGCATCCCTGAATTTTGGCCATAAATAGACCGCTTAACCTATATGTCAAAAAAGTATTGCATATGGGTGTTAAAGGATCGCTGATCACGATTCTGGAAAAAAAATTTAAAATTCAAAATGACGGATCCAAAATGGCGGACATGATTTTTTAATTTTTTGTTTATTGTGTTTAATGTAATCATTATCGATGTATTTGGGGTCGTTAATAACGAATATGAGCTCAGACTTTTAAAATTCAAAATGGCGGATCCAATATGGCGACAAATTTAAATTTAAGATTTTTTATATGTTGTCTCTTTTGGCCAAAAACTTCGATTTTAATGGTTTTTCGGATGTTAAAACTGATTTTGGAATTAAAGATTTGAAATTCAAAATGGCGGATCCAATATGGCGAATATGCTTTTGTAATTCTTAGCTAATTGTACTTAAATTAGTAATTTTTGATGTATTTAGGGTCAGTAATTACGAATATGAGCTCCGATTTTTTAAATTCAAAATGGCGGATCCAATATGGCGTCAAATAAAATATTAAGTTTTTTTTCTATGTTGTCTGATTTTGATGGTTTTTGAAATACCAAATCTGATTTTAGAATCAAATATTCAAAATAGCGGATCCAATATGCCGGACAAGATATTTAAATTATTGATTAATGTTTCAAAATATCACTAGGAAATGATTGCACAACACGGATACGAACTCAGATTTTTTGAAATCAAAATGGCGGATCCGAAATTCAGGACATAGCTTTTTAAAAAAATGTACAATGTTTAAATTTTTAAGTTTTTATAAATCCCTCTTTTTGCTTTTATCAGAAGATTTTAATAAAATATTTCTCTTTTAAATGCGTCAAAAAGTTCATATATTCAGTGGCTCATTTAAAAGAGAACTTCTTATTTCCAATAAGCATTTGCCATCCTAAATGTAAAAATAATGCTACAAGCTTACAATTTCGTAAAAAATATTAAAAATGCTATTGCCAGAATATGCCCGCTTAAATGCGTTACCAGCTTTAATTTTTAGCACTTCAGATGGACGCTGTTCACGTGAATTACTCGTGATCGAAAGTGAGCGTGATTAAAATTGTTTGTTAGTGAGTGAGACCATTTTTTTGCGTGAGTGATTCGTAGTGAGTGCAATTTTTTTTGAGTGATTCAAAACTATTTAATTGTATTGATTCAGTTTTTACAATTTTATTCGTGTTTTAAAGGTTTAGCGTGAGTTACGAGTGAGCGTGAGTCACACGTGAGTGGTGTTTTGTTTACTCACGTAAATAGTGAGTAAGTGTGAGAAAAAAACGATTAAGCAAATTATGTTTTTTTGCGTGAGCGTGAGTCAACGTGAGTCAAAATTCACTCACGTGCCCATCACCAGTTATCACGCCAATGTTGTCAAAGTGAGACATTTTTTATTAGAAATCAATAGAAACAAAAATATCAAAAAATTTTGAAGTTCTATTTTAGTGCATTTCTAAACGTCATATTTTGGTTTATTGCCTCTAGAGCAGCGGTTACCAACCTTTTTGGCTCGCGTACCCCTATTTTTATATTTTATTAGCCGCGTACCCCCTAACGAGTTTTTTCACATATACAAATTAGAAGTAATTTTGAAATTTTTGATCTGCGGGTATTATAATTTTTTTGAAGGATTTGGGGAGATCAAAACAATGGTGTTATTTTTTTTGGAAAAATGTTTGCTCATTAGGGTGGTTCAATGCATCTGCAGCTGATTGTTTTGCAGAGAAAAAACGGCTAAAAATATTGCAAATCTGATTTCACCAGTCGATTCTACATCAAAAATTAAAACAACGAACGTTTTTTGAACTTTTAACCATCTTAAAGATCCAAAAACCCATCACAGGGGGCGGAAATATGTTTTTAATTTGTTTTAAATTTTTTTTTTTTTTAATACGAGGGCAAATAAATAATTCCGTGACTTTTCGAATGAAACACCCTCGTATATACAATGAAATTTTATTTTGGAGCTTAACAAAATGGTACCAAAATTTCCACTCTTATCACAACCCGTCTCACAAATGCCCAAAAACACGTTTTTTGAGAACTTTGACATAAATTTTCTCAAAAACCTAATATCATAGAAAATTTTGTGAACCATATTATTAAATATGTCATTCATGATAAGCTTATTACATGGGGTAACAAACTCCGAGTTCCTGCTACGCAAGCTCGAATTTAATGTTCCTAATCGTCCTACAAGATATTATATTCCTTTGAAAATACCGTATTTTTTGACCAACTATGCCAATAATGATCCAGTTCGTAGAATGTGTAACGAATTCAACAACTTTTACGCTTACATTGACTTTCCTGTAATCCTGATGTAATAAAGAGGAACCTTATTTTACTATTGAATTAATTTTAATTTTTTTCACTATTTCATGTACATTTAATGTTTTATGTTTGTATTAAATTGTACCTACTATGCTTATAGTTTATTCTGTGTATCTATAAAATTTTTGTATTAAAGTCTGCAAGGAATAGACTTTTTAAATAAATAAATAAATAAAAATATTCGGAATCAGCATCGAAAGATTAATCGAAAACAAGTGGTCGGATATCAAAATATCATTAAAAAATATCACAAAAATGCTCTCTAAATTGCACAAAAATACGTTTTTAGTGAATTTTTACCTTAACTTTCTTAAAAACCTGACGTTATGGAAAACTTTGGAAGCCAGATGCGGAACCAGCATTGAAAGGTTAATCTAATACTAAAATTTTGCGTACCCCCGCGGACAGTTTCGCGTACCCCTTAGTGGTACGCGTACCATAGGTTGGTAACCGCTGCTCTAGAGCAAAAGTTTATGAACGGTCGCACAGGGTCGCAAAAATGTGAATAGAATACATTGTCAGAGACAGATCGTAGTTCGAGGTTTGTCAATATCGTTTGGACTTTTTTGGACTTTGGTGTTGAAAAAAGGCGGATTTCAACAAAAGTATGAATTTCCATTATTTATTTAAAAAAAAATATGCTTATAGCTTACTTTTTGGCAGTTTTTATCATGTGTTCAACAAACATGTATGTCTTTAGGAGAACTTCACCGAAAATTTGAAAAAATATTGTGTTGAAGCACAAAAAAAAATTATTTGTTTCATAAATAAAAAATATAAAAAAAATCACAAACTTTGACTTTAACCTCATGCAAAAAAAAACTTTAAGGTATAATAAAAAGATATTAAAGATGGATAAAATTCAAGATGTCGACATTCCGAAAAAATATTTTTAAATACGTGTTGCCTTACAGACCTTATTGGCCAAAAAAATGGAAATCCTGGCCCACAGTGCACTGTTTGATTCTTCGAACATTAGAGATCGCTAAATATCACAAAATATTTGGTTCTAAAATTAGATTTAGCATCCGAAAAACCATCAAAATCAAAGATTTTTGAGTAAACAATAGGGTGGGGCGATTTGAACCTCTTAATGGGCGCTTCGCGTTTCTGATTCTTGGGATTGTACTGAGCAAAGAAGTCCACTTGACCATACGTCTACGGTGAAAATCGAGCTTCCAATTTTCGACTTGCAGTTTTTTCTGCATTTTCGACCATGACAACGAAGTTTTTTCTAAGTAATATGTTCGGAGAAATTGTAGCCAGAGACAATAGCTACAACTTTACTTTTGGAAATAAATCAAAATTTCAAAAACTTTACGAAATATGAGCCCAAGAAAATTTGCAAATTTTTCAAAAAAATAAAGTCTGAGAAAAAACTGCAAGTCAAAAATTGGAAGCTCCATTTTCACCGTAGACGTATGTTCAGTGGACTTTTTTGCTCAGTACAATCCCAAGAATCAGAAACGCGAAGCGCCCATTAAGATTTTTTTCCTTCCATACTAATCGCCCCACCCTACTAAACAAGCAACACAGAAAAAAATTAAAAACAAATTTTTAGCCATATTAAATAAGCCATTTTAAAAATCCGAGCTCATATTCGTAATTACCGACACTAAATAATTCAACAATGATAAATTTAAGTACAATATGTTAAGAACTAAAAGGTCATGTCCACCATATTAAATTCGCCATTTCGAATTTCGAATCTTTGATTTTAAAATCATATTAAGCATCCGTAAAACCATAAAAATCAAAGTTTTGGCCAAAGCAGACATTGAAAACAAAATTAAGTTTTAATTTACCGACATATTGGATCCGCAATTTAGAATTTTAAAAATCTTAGCTCATATTTGTTATTACCGACACCAAATACACCAGCGTTGATTGGTTCGAATACAGTAAGCTAAGAATTAAAAAATCATGACCGCCATTTTCAATTTTGAAATTTGTTTTCCAGAATCGTGATCAGCGATCCTTTAGCACCCTTATGTAATACTTTTTTGGTAATATACATAGATTTAGCGGTCTATTTATGGGCAAAATTCAGAAATGCTGGCCCACAGTGTAATTGTAAGACTTCTTTAATTTTGTATTTCTTTTTTTTTTTTTTGGTTTTTGGATAATTTTTTTTAATTATAAGAATACTAGCTTGCCTGAAAGTTTTTCTTTTAAAATTTTGAACCATGAATTTGGAGGAATGTATGTAAGGGTGGACCTAATTTTGCTTTTTTCGAATTTCAAAATCGCGGGGGTAGGAAAAGTTGTCTTTTGGTGTCAATTTTAAAACAACAAATATTGGAACTTTAGGGCACTGTCCTTGGGTTCCTTTTTTGACTTCAAAATCGAAAAGTTCCGAACAAAGTGTTTTTTTTTTTTAAATTTAATGTTGTATTTTTTCGACCTGTATATTTGTAATGTAAATAAAATAATTGAGATTTAGGTCTGTTGTTGTAAATACTTTTGATTTTATACTGATCATAATAGTATTCACTTTAAATACATAATGCATCTAATTGTAAATAGCGGTTTTTTTAAGTTATTTACGAGAAATCTTAATTGATATGAATCATATTTATATATAATTTTTATATAGAAATGACGATTAAGACTCTTGTATTTTAACCATACCACAGTGTTATTGTTAATATTCTAATCTTATAAAAGAGTGTGGTGACTGACTGACTGATTGACTGACTGACTGACTGATTGGCAATAATCATCGCCCAGCCCAAACCGCTGAAGCTAGAGACTTGAAATTTGGAATGTAGGTTCGGCTCCCGACAAAACCACCCACTAAGAAGGGATTTTTGGAAATTCCGATTCTAAGGAGGGCAAAAGGGGGAAAATAGGGCCCTTTGGGGGATTTTGTATCTTTTGAACTAATAGTCCTAGAAACTTCAAATTTGAACTCTAGGATCCTCTCGCGGAAATAAAATTTCGGAAAATTTTTTTTTGGAAAATTCCGCCTCCAAGGGGGGAAAAAGGGGAAAATAGGGCAAATTGGTACATTTTTTATATTCTAAACAAATGGTCCCAGAAACTTGAAATTTGAAGTCTAGGACCCTCTCGCGGAAATAACATTTTGTAAAAAGTAATATTTTGAAAATTCCGTTTCTAAGGTGGGGGGAGGGGGAAAATAGGGCAAGTTGGTACATTTTGTATCTTCTGAACTAATGGTCCTACAATCTTGAAATTTTGAATGTAGGATACTCTCGCGGAAATAACATTTTGAAAAAAGTACTTTTTTGAAAATTCCGGTTTTAAGGGGGACAAAAAGGGGGAAAATAGGGCAATTTGGTGAATTTTTAACTAATGGTCCTGGAAACTAGATATTTGAACAATAGTATCCTCTCGGGGAAAAAACATTTTTTTACTAAAATTTTTTCACTCAAAATTTTTTTTCACTCAAAATTTTTTTTTCACTCAAAATTTTTTTTTCACTCAAAATTTTTTTTTACAAATTTTTTTTCACTCAAAATTTTTTTTTACTCAAAATTTTTTTTCACTCAAAATTTTTTTTTTACTCAAAATTTTTTTTCACTCAAAATTTTTTTTTTACTCAAATTTTTTTTTTACTCAAATTTTTTTTTTACTCAAATTTTTTTTTTCACTCAAAAAATTTTTTTTTACAAATTTTTTTTTTCACTCAAATTTTTTTTCACTCAAAATTTTTTTCACTTAAAAATTTTTTTTTTTACAATTTTTTTTTTACTCAAAATTTTTTTTTTCTCAAAATTTTTTTACTCAATTTTTTTTTTCACTCAATTGAATTTTATTCTTCAGTTTTTTACTAATTTTTTTTACTAAGTAAAGTAATATTTTGAAAATTCCGTTTCTAAGGTGGGGGGAGGGGGAAAATAGGGCAAGTTGGTACATTTTGTATCTTCTGAACTAATGGTCCTACAGTCTTGAAATTTTGAATATAGGATACTCTCGCGGAAATAACATTTTGGAAAAAGTACTTTTTTGAAAATTCCGGTTTTAAGGGGGACAAAAAGGGGGAAAATAGGGCAATTTGGTGAATTTTGAACTAATGGTCCTAGAAACTAGATATTTGAACTATAGTATCCTCTCGGGGAAAAAACATTTTTTTACTAAAATTTTTTCACTCAAAATTTTTTTTCACTCAAATTTTTTTTTTCACTCAAAAATTTTTTTTTTACAAAATTTTTTTTTTTACAAATTTTTTTTACAAATTTTTCAAATTACAAATTTTTTTTTCACTCAAAATTTTTTTCACTCAAATTTTTTTTTTTTACAATTTTTTTTTACTTAAAATTTTTTTTTACTCAAAATTTTTTTACTCAATTTTTTTTAATAAAATTTTTTTCACTCAATTGTATTTATTCTTCAGTTTTTTTACTCATTTCTTTTACTTAAATTTTTTACTTAGAAGGTGTTTTCATCCAAATTTTTTTTACTCAAAATATTTTTCGCTTAATTTTTTGACTCAAATTTTTTTTTTTCATTTATTTTTTAATTTTTGGGAATTTATTGATTTAATCACTTAAATTTAGGGGGAAATAGGACAATTTTAAACATTTCGATCTTCCCCAGTAACCTAAAATTTGGACTATAGGATCCTCTCGCGGAAATAATACTCTAAAAAAAGTATTTAAAAAAAAAATAAGAAGGGGAAATGGGGAAAAAAAGGGCAATTTGGTACATGTTCTATCTTCTGACCTAATGGTCCTAGAAACTTAAAGTTTGGACTATAAGATCCTCTAACGGAAAAAACATTCTGAAACAAAGTTTTTTTTAATTCTGATTCTAGGGGGTTGAAAGGGGAAAGTAGGATAATTTGGTACATTTTGTATCTTCTGAACTAATGGTCCTAGAAACTTAAAATTTGGACTATATGATCCTCTCGCGGAAATTATGTTCTGAAGAAAGTATTTTTTGAAAATTTTTCATTCAAATTTGGGGGGAAATAGGACGAATTTGAACATTTTCTATATTGTGAACTAATGGTCCCAGAAACCTGAAATTTGGACTATAGGATCCTCTCGTGGAAATAATATTCTGAAGAAAGTACTTTTTTAAAAAGGCACTTCTAAGAAGGGGAAAAGGTGGAAAATTGGGCAATTTGGTACATTTTCTTTTCTCTGACCTAATGGTCCTAGAAACTTAAAGTTTGGACTATAAGATCCTCTCGCGGAAAAAACATTCCGAAACAAAGTTTTTTTTCAATTCCGCTTCTAGGGTGGTAAAAAGGGGGATAATAGGACAATTTGGTACACTTTGTATGTTCTGAACTAATTTTCCCAGAAACTTAAAAATTTTGACTATGGGATCCTTCGCGGAAATAACATTGTGAAGAAAGCTCTATTTTGAAAATTTCGCTTCTAAGGGGGAAAGTAAGGTAATTTTGTGTCTGCTGAGCTAATGGTCGTAGATCCTTGAAATTTGGGCTGTACGATACTCTCGTGGAAATAACTTTCTGAAAGAAGTACTTTTTGAAAATTCCGGTTTGTATCTGCTAAACAAATAGGACTGCACGATCCTCTCGCGTGGACTGCACGATCCTCTCGCGGAAATAACATTCTGAAAAAAGTACTTTTTTGAAAATTCCGCTTTAAAGGGGGAAAAAGAGGAAGGTAGGGCAATTTTGTATCTGCAGAAAATATGGTCCTAGATACTTGAAATTTGGAGTGAACGAACCTCTCGCGGAAATAACATTCTAAAGGAAGTACTTTTTCAAAATTCTGGGAGGAAATCGGGAAAGTAGGGCAATTTTGAATCTGCTGAACTAATGGTCCTTAATACTTGAAATTTAAACTGTACGATCCTTTCGCGAATATAACATTTTTAAAGAAGAACTTTTCAAAAAATCCGCTTCTACGGGGAAAAAGGGGGAAAGTAGGGCAATTTTGTATCTGCTAAACTAATGGTCCTAGATACTTGAAATTTGAACTGTACAATCCTCTCGCGGAAATAATATTCTAAAGGAAGTACTTTTTGAAAATTCCGGGGGAAAAAGGGGGTGAGTGGGGTAATTTTGAATCTGCTGAACTCATGGTCCTAGATACTTGAAATTTCAACTGTACGATCCTCTCGCGGAAATAACATTGTTAAAGAAAAACTTTTTTAAAAATTATGCTTCTACGCGGAAAAAGGGGGAAAGTAGGGCAATTTTGAATCTGCTGAACTAATGGTCCTAGATACTTAAAATTTGAACTGTACAATCCTATCCCGAAAATAAAATTCTAAAAGAAGTACATTTTTGAAAATTCGTTTTTAAATGGGGAAAAATGGGGAAAGAAGGGCAATTTCGTATCTGCTAAACGAATGGTCTCAAAAACTTGAAATTTTAACTCTACTCACGCGGAAAAAACATTTTGTAAAAAGTAATATTTTGAAAAATCCTTGTATAAGGGTGGGGTGGTGGGTAGAAGGGGTTTAATAGGGCAATTTTGTATCTTCTGAACAAACTTGAAATTTTGAATCTGGATGCTCTCGCGGAAATTATTTTTTGAAAAATATATTTTTTTGAGAATTTTGGTTTTAAGGAGGCCCAAAAGGGGGAAAATATGGCAATTTGCTAAACTTTCAATTAATGGTCTTAGAAACATGACATTTTGAATATGGGATCATATCGCGGCAATAACATTCTAAAAGAAGTACTTTTTTGAAAATTTCGCTTTTAAGGGGAAGAAAGGGGGAAGTTGTGCAATTTTGTATATGCTAAGGTAATGGTCCTAGATACTTGAAAATTGGACTGTACGATCCTCCCGCGGAAATAACATTCGGAAAGGAATACTTTTTTTAAAAATTCCTCTTTTAAGGGGAAAAAGAGGGGAAAATAGAGCAATTTTGAATCTGCTGAACTAATGGTCCTAGATACTTGAAAATTGGACTGTACGATCCTCCCGCGGAAATAACATTCGGAAAGAAATACTTTTTTAAAAATTCTTCTTTAAGGGGAAAAAGGGGGAAAGTAGGCCAATTTTGTATCTGCTGAACAAATATTCCTAGATACTTGAAAATTGGACTGAACAATCCTCTCGCGGAAATAAAATTCGAATAGAGGACTTTTTGGAAAATTCCGCCTCTAAGAGGGAAAAGGGGGAAAGTAGGCAATTTTGTATCTGCTGAACTAATGGTCCGGGAGACTTGAAATTTGGACTGTATGATCTTTTCGCGAAATAACTTTTTTAAATATTCCGATTTTAAGTGGGAAAAAGGGGAAAAGTAGGGAAATTTTGTATCTGCTGAAATAATGGTCCTATATACTTGAAATTTGGACTGTACGATCCTCTGGCGGAAATAACATTCTCAATGAAGTACTTTTTTGAAAACTCTACTTTTAAGGGGGGAAAAAGGGGAAGGTAGGGCAATTTTGTATCTGCTAAACTAATGGTCCTCGATACTTAAAATTTAACTGTACGATCCTCTCGCGGATATAACATTCTAAAAGAAGTACTTTTTTTTAAATTCTGCTTCTACGGGGGGAAAAGGGAGAAAGTAAGGCAAATTTGAATCTGCTTAACTAATAGTCCTACATACTTGAAGTTTGGACTGACGATCCTCTCGCGGAAAGAACATTCTAGAAGAAGTACTTTTTTGAAAGTTCTCCTTCTAAAGGGGGAAAAGGTGGAAAGGAGGGATACTTAAATTAGACACTTAAAATTTGAACTGTACGATCCTCTTGCTGAAAAAGTACTTATTGTGGAAAGTTCCGCTTTTAAGGGGGAAAAGGCTGAAAGTAGGGCAATTTTGTATCTGCTGAACTAATGGTTCTAGATACTTGAAATTTAGACTGCACGATCCTCTCTCTTGGAATTAACATTCTGAAAGAAGCAAGGATGGGTACCAATTCGATAAAAGTATTGGTATTGGTATTGGTTTTTAAAATTATATTAGTATTGGTATAGGTATTGGTTTTCATTTTTTGTTGAATTGGTATAGGTTTCGGTATTGGTTTTGAATTATTTAGGTATTGGGTATTGGTATTGGTTTTAGCCTCGAATCGGTATCGGTTTTTAATAAGTATTGGTATTTATCTTATATCGGTTTTGGTATTTGTATGCAAAAGGTTTTGTCGTTAATATTAATTAATTTAAAGTAAGTCGTCCTTCTGTCCACCCCACAGTGCACACTGGGGCGAGATGGTAGGATTTTTTGGCCAAAAGTCTCTACAGGTCGTAAATGTTAACCGATTTTTTTGAAATTTAGAATATAAGCATATATTAAGGTAATAAATAAGTGCCTTGAAAGTTTTTGAAATAGGACCAACAAGGAAACTATTTCAGGGTGGACACTTCATTTTTAATAAAATTTACAGATGTTATAGGTGAAACAAATGAAGAGAAACTTGTCTTTTGTTTATGTATTTGAATTAGAGATGGTCTGTGGTCCCGTAATTTGCGTGACTCAAAAAACCACGTGATTCAGGCGTGAGCGATTTTTTTTTTTAAATCACGTGATTATAGAGTGATTTTAATTTAAATTAAGTACTATATTAGGGTAATAAATAAGTGACTTGAAACATTTTGAAATCGGACCTACAAGGAAACTATTTCAGGGTGGACACTTCATTTTTAACAAAATTTACAGATGTTATAGACGAATCAAATGAAGAGACACTTGCCTTTTGTTTAAGTATTTGAATTGGAGATGGTCTCCGGTTCAGTGATTCACGCGTGAGCGTGAGTGATTTTCATTTAAATCATTTGGTTATAGAGTGATTTTTATTTAAGTCAAGTGACTATATTAAGGTAATAAATAAGTGCCTTGAAACTTTTTGGATTCAGACCTACAAGGAAACTTTTTCAAGGATGGACACTTCATTTTAAATAAAATTTACAGATGTTATAGATTAAACAAATGAAAAGACACTTGTCTCTTGTTTATGTATTAGAATTGGAGATGGTCGCTGGTCCCGTGATTTGCGTGACTCAAAAAAGTGATTTTTATTTAAATCACGTGATTGTGAGTTGAAAAAAATCTGAGTGAGTGTCTAGAGAGTGAGTCGAATTTTTGCGTGAGGGATGTTTTTTTTTTGAAAAACCCCTTTAAAAAAAAAATATTTTTTAGCACACTCCAAAAAAAAAAACTGTAAAGTTAGCAAAAAATTTAGTTAAATTTAACTAAAAAAACACCTGATTTTGAACCTACTAAATTTCTAGTTAATTTAACAAAAAATATTTAGTTAACTTTTCGTAGAATGAATGTAGCAAAAAAAAACGTAATTTTAACTAAAAATTCAGCTGAAAATTTCGTAACTTTTTTTATTAGTTGAATTATGCTAAACTTTTTGTAAACTCAGCTTTAAAGTCAACAAAAAAAATTAATTCAAAATTTGTACAAAACTAGTATGTTCGTAAATTGAACTTAACTAGAAAAAGTAGTTAAAACGCTGATTTTAACTAAAAATTTGCTAAAAGCCAGTAAACTCTAGTTAACAAAAAAAATTTTGTTAACTTTACAGTTTTATTTTTTTGAGTTCAGTATTTGCATTCACAATTAAGTCTAACTTTAAACTAAATAGTACATGTTTAACCATTTTGGACAAAGATTCATTTTTTTTTTTGGAAAAAGGTACCTATTTAGTAAAATTAGCACCAGCTGATCTCAAAACTCTTGTAAAAACAAATTTTATGTTCCGTTATTCCAGAAAAGCCTGTATTTCAACTTTTTATGCAATTTTAATATTTGGATTTATTTGCTATTTTATTAATTTATTTCGTTATTTTCAAAATAAATAGCTTCAAAATGTTTCAATTAGATTTAATTAAATTAAATCTAAAAAAAAATAATATAAATTAATAAAAAATTAAAAGCCTAAACTAAAAAAATGCAAACTTTTCGTTTTTGCTAGAAACAATTTCTGTGCTGATGCACATTGCATTTAATGCACATATAAATTCCGGTGGTCAAGGGGAGATATTTTTTAATTGCAGAAAGATGAGACTTAACATTTGTAACAAAATATACCTGAACCTCATCCTTTTCATACATAAATATTTTTTTTAAAAAGGTGATCGAAATGGGTTATCATTAGGGTGGGTCGATGAAATGCATATTTACGAATCTCGTTAACTAATAGCAAAAACTCGACGCGCATTTTCGAGCTGATAACGGGAAAAATCATGAAAAAATTTTAGGAGGGTACTTTTAGGCCTCTACAATAGGGTGGATCGAATTTGGCTTTTGGGCGAATTTCGTTCCGGCTCACCGACAGATGTGTTGGAATAGACCTAAAAACAATGTGGTTAAATTTTCATGAAGATCGGTGGTCATCTTCCGCTGCCGAAATGACGTTGAAAATCCGCGATTTCTTAAAAAATAGTATTTATTTTAAAAAATTGCCAAAATTACAAAAATCACTTAATCTTCTTTTTTATTTCAGTCAGTCCTTTCAATTCGATCATATTTTCTTAGAAAAAAATTTCAGCTTAATAGGACATTGTTAACCCCTCTAAAACGGTTGCCAAAAATGACCCATACATTTTGCCCTAAACTCAAAACCACCAAATTTAAAAAATAAATTTTTTTTGATTTTAAGTTGCACAATCTAAAGTTTTTATTGCATTTATTTCAAGTATATATAAGTTCGTTTGACAAAAAATTTTTTTGAAAAAATACGAGATTCTTAAACAGCGCGTGTAACGGTCTGTTTCCAGGACATTTTGGGAAAATGGCATTTTTTTTTATATAACTCAAAATTTTTAGTTAAAAACTTTTCATTTTACACTAGATTTATTATAAATTATAAAACTTAATATAGAAATGTTGGATTTTAAGAAATTCTTTAACCCTAAACAGCTTTGGGCCCTAAATGACCCATGATGAACAAATGCATCTAGAATAAAACCGCTTTTGGCGGGCGACTAACCATTGGGAACATATTTTTTTAGTTAAAAATGGGAGCGTGAGTAAAGATGGGAGCGTGAGTAGAGATGAGAGCGTGAGTGAATTTGACCAACTCACGCTAAGAAAAAAAAAATTTCACGCAGGAAATTTTTTAAGTTTGCATACATTTTACGCAGGATCACGCAAATGAAACAAATTAAACTCGTTCACGCTGTAATCACGCTCAAGAAAACTCAACATAACTATATTTTGACGTGTTTTATTTTTCTGTCACCATAAAAAAATCATGCAAACTCACGAAATTTCACTCACGTTTACGAGTGATTCGTGAAATTTGTGCCACGTGTGCATTTGTACAAATTATATTTTTAATGTAAAATAAAAAAGTGATCCATATATTTTATGTAAACAAGTTTATATACAATTTTCCGTTTAAATGCACCCACCCCGAAAGCATTATCCCCTCAAATGCCAGAATGCAGTAAGTAAATATTCTATTGAATTTATTCAGCAATATTCTTGTTTAAATGTGAATTACTTTTTGTGTCAAATATAAATAAATGGTTAATGGTGGGTACGGAAAAAGCTTTAAGGGTGGGTGCATTTAAGCGGGAATACTATTTGAATGCTATTTGAACTTTTTTTGTTTCATTTGCATTAAAAACATAATTTTTAAAATTGCACTGTTAAACGTGAGTAAAACTTCGTGAGTTTGCATGATTTTTTATGGTGATAGAAAAATGAAACACATCAAAATTCAGCTTGAGTGAGATTAAAATGTGACACTCATGTAACCCTGCGTAAAATGTATGCAAAATTCAAAAATTTCTTGCGCGAGAGATTTTTTTTTCTTCGTGAGCGTGAGTTGGTCGAATTCACTCACGCTCCTATCTCTACTCACGCTCCCATCTTTACTCACGCTCCCATTTTTAACTAAAAAAATATGTTCCCAATGGTTAGTCGCCCGCCAAAAGCGGTTTATTTCTAGATGCATTTGTTCATCATGGGTCATTTAGGGCCCAAAGCTGTTTAGGGTTAAAGAATTTCTTAAAATCCAACATTTCTATATTAAGTTTTATAATTTATAATAAATCTAGTGTAAAATGAAAAGTTTTTAACTAAAAATGTTGAGTTATATAAAAAAAATGCCATTTTCCCAAAATGTCCTTGAAACAGACCGTTACACGCGCTGTTTAAGAATCTCGTATTTTTTCAAAAAAATTTTTTGTCAAACGAACTTATATATACTTGAAATAAATGCAATAAAAACTTTAGATTGTGCAACTTCAGACCTTTGAAGAATTAATTCACTTTTTGATTTGATTCGCAAAAAGATTAATTCATATTAATAAATCAAGGAATTAATTCTTGATGATTTGATTCAAAAGAATTAATTTCAACTTTTTGTTGAAAGAATTAACTAATTTTTTGTTTAATTCCTGTTTAAATAAAGATTCAAATCAACTTGATTCAAATCAACAAAGAATTAATTCACTTGATTCAAATCAATTGATTCAAATCAATTGATTCAAATCAATTTGATTCAAATCAATTGATTCAAATCAATTTGATTCAAATCAATTGATTCAAATCAAAAATGTTTTGATTCAGTTGATTTAAACATTTTTTTCTTAAATCAAAGTATTTACTTTGCACACACACACACATACTATAACATATATTCTTGTGCGGTAGTAGCAAGTAGCAAAAGCCAAATTCGATCCACCCTACTCTACAAGCGGTTTTAGTTCGCGGTTTTTGGAAAAAAATATTTTTTTTAATTTTTTAAAAATAATTTAAAAATTAAGTAAAATAATGCTTATTACGAAACAAGTTCAAGATCATGAATGATAAAAATAAAAAAATTTCGGGTATTTATAGCAATTCGCAAGTGCAAAAAATTCGCAAATTACAAAAAAATTAAAAATGGATATCAACATTTTGGTAAAAAAAGCGTTTTAAGAAAATGATAAAAAAAAAAAAAACAAAACAAATTGGAGGCTATTTATAACAATCCGCAAGTGCAAAAAATTCGCAAGTACCAAAAAAAAATTAAAAAATGGAAAAATGGGTATCAAATTTTTGATAAAATAAAGCGTTTTCAGAAAAAAAAACAAAAAAATATATTAGAGGATCAATATGGTCCATGGATGCGTTTTGAAAATCTGATGTTTTTTTTGTTTAATATTTAAACGTTTAAAGATTAAGTTTTTCGAGGAATAAAAAGGTAAGTGATAAGTTGCTTTGAAACATAATGTGGACAAACATCAATTGTAAATAAACGTTTAAATATCAAACAAAAAAAAAACATCAGATTTTCAAAATTAATCCATAGACCATATTGATCATCTAATATATTTTTTTGTTTTTTTTTTCTGAAAACGCTTTATTTTACCAAAAATTTGATACCCATTTTTTCATTTTTTAATTTTTTTTGGTACTTGTGAATTTTTTGCACTTGTGGATTGTTATAAATAGCCGCCAATTTGTTTTGTTTTTTTATCATTTTCTTAAAACGCTTTATTTTACCAAAATTTTGATACCCATTTTTAATTTTTTGTAATTTGCGAATTTTTTGCCCTTGTGGATTGCTATAAATACCCGCAATTTTTTTATTTTTATCATTCATGTTCTTAAATCTGCCTTATGCACCATTTGAGTGCTATTATGAAATAAATTTTTTTTTTTTTATATACATAAATCTAACTTTCCTGGGTATAAAAATGCATCCACGGGCTAAAATTGGCGAGATAAATTTTTTTGGACCTTGTTTCGTAATAAGCATTATTTTACTTAATTTTTAAAATATTTTTAAAAAATTAAAAAAAATATTTTTTTTCCAAAAACCGCGAACTAAAACCGCTTGTAGAGGCCTAAAAGTACCCTCCTAAAATTTTTTTCATGATTTTTCCCGTAATCAGCTCGAAAATGCGCGTCGAGTATTTGCTATTAGTTAACGAGATTCGCAAATATGCATTTCATCGACCCACCCTAGTTATCATGCAGGGGGCCCCTTTTTCGATTTTAGATCTTTTGGCAATTGCGATTACACGGGTCAATTTTTTTCTTATATTGGTTCACTCTTACGACCGTAAGCAAGTTGTTTAACAAAACACCAGTAACAGAATAAAAACCTAATGGATACAGAAAAAATAATTTTTTAAACACGTAGCCCTTAAACTCACAAAAATAGCAAGTGTAAACTACACATTATGCGTTCTTAAATTCTAATATAATATGACTGTTAGGCTGGGTCGTATTCCAACAAAGTGCTCAGATCAACTATTAATAGTGAAAAAAAGTTGGTACAAGTAAATACAAGCAGTTTAAAACCAAAATGAACAAAATCGGTCCATGGCTTCCGTTCTCGCATCGCGGGTCAAAATTGCGGTTTTTGAAAAAATGGACATAATTACAAAAAAAAAATAAATATTTAAAAAAAAAATTATTAAAAAAAAAAAAATTTTTTTGTATCTCATTAAATCAAAGATATTTAGAAAAATTTTGTTTGTTTTTTTCGGATATCGATAACCCACCCAAATGTGAGGCCAAAAAAAACTCACATTTTTAACATGGAGCTCAAAACTACTTTTTCACTATTTTAAAAATTTAGTGAAACAAAATTTTTAAATATATTAGTTTATCCACTTGATATCATTGAATACATCTCAGGGATTGTAGAAAAAAATTCTTAGTTAAATTCCTTCGTCCAGTTGGTGTGTGGAGCGATTTGAATTTAGCGGATTTCCAGAACATGTGTTTTTATCGACATTTTTGACTAATTTGTAGTTGTTATCAACATTTTACTTAAATTAACCAACTTTTGTTGTTCAAATGGTTGTTTTGGACCATAGTAACTCTGCTTTGAAATAATAGACTTTTTGGACAACGTTAACCCTTGCCGGCACGAGGTTAAAAATTCCTCCAATGAAATTTTCGAAAATTCCTCACTCTAAAGTCGTGTATGTGTTTAAATAATGAACAATTACAAATTTATACAAAGTTTTCTTGAAATACATCTTTAACCCTTGTTGAACGAACGCAAAAAAAATTTCAAACAGCTGTTTTTTTGCTCAAATGGACTTTTTTGACATATTAAATAATATATTTTTACTTTTAGTTTTACACAGTAAAAACGACGAAGACGTAATGAAATTTCGGATGCCATTTTTTTTTATTTTATTTAGTTCAACAAGGGTTAAAGATGTCTATCAAGAAAACTTTGTATAAATTTGTAATTGTTCATTATTTAAACACATACACGATTTTAGAGTGAGGAATTTTCAAAAATTTCATTGGAGGAATTTTTTAACCCCGTGCCGGCAAGGGTTAACGTTTTCCAAAAAGCCTATTATTTCAAAGCAGAGTTACTACGGTCCAAAACAACCATTTGAACAAAAAAAGTTGGTTAATTTAAGTAAAATGTTGCTAACAACTACAAATTAGTCAAAAATGTCGATAAAAACACATGTTCTGGAAATCCGCTAAATTCAAATCGCTCCACACACCAACTGGACAAAGGAATTTAACTAAGAATTTTTTTCTACAATCCCTGAGATGTATTCAATGATATCAAGTGGATAAACTAATATATTTAAAAATTTTGTTTCACTAAATTTTTAAAATAGTGAAAAAGTAGTTTTGAGCTCCATGTTAACCCTTTCACTCCCCTTGTACACTACAGTGTACACATCTTTAAAAATTCATTAAAAATTAACCGTACAACATTTTTGTGTTTTGTTTTGACAAGATTGATCATTTAAGGGTTATCTTTACGATAGATGTGCTCGGAAAAATAAATTTGCATTCCGGTGGACTCTACGTGCAATATTTGGTGTCAAACTGGAAATTTTTCAAATAACGTAAAAAAATTGCAAAACAAAATAAACGTTAAAAAGTTCTCAAAAATCGAATAATAATCGTACAAGCTTTCTTAAAAGCGGATTTTGTAGAACTTTTCGATACGAAAAATACAAAATTCGAATTTTGGAAAAATGTTTACTCGTTCGGGAGATATTGCATGTGAAAGCTTCAAGTTTGGTTGGATATATCTCCGTTAGAGGGTGCGGTAGACCAACGAAATCAACAAAAAGTTTTTACTTTGCATAGATCTACATTTTCACAAATTTTGGTCAAGAAATTACTAGCCAAAAAAAGTCGGTAGTGAAAGGGTTAAAAATGTGAGTTTTTTTTGGCCTCACATTTGGGTGGGTTATCGATATCCGAAAAAAACAAGCAAAATTTTTCTAAATATATTTGATTTAATGCGATACAAAAAAATTTTTTTTTTTTAAATAATTTTTTTTTAAATATTTAATTTTTTTTTTTGTAAATATGTCCATTTTTTCAAAAACCGCATTTTTGACCCGCGATGCGAGAACGGAAGCCATGGACCGATTTTGTTCATTTTGGTTTTAATTTGTTTGTATTTACTTGTACCAACTTTTTTTCACTATTAATAGTTGATCTGAGCACTTTGTTGGAATACGACCCAGCCTAATGACTGTGCCTCTAAAAAAACAATAATTTTTTTTTTCTGGATTCTGGTGTTGTGACATATAATTTTGTAACGTCTGCTTGAATAAAATTTTGGAATTTCCAAAAAAGGACATTAGTATTTTTTTTTACAACGCAAAGAAGAGTGCAGTGACATTCAATGTACATATATCAAATATTAACAATGTTTGCAAAAGAAAAAATTTCATCACAGAAAAGGTCTAAATTTTTTAAGATCTACTTTTATTAGGGGTCATAAAAACCGTGACAAAAAATATTTCTTTTATGTTTTTATGGCTTTTAAAATTCAAGTAGCTAACTCCGTTTTGTTATGTGACATTGCATGCAAACGATTACTGATCGATGTAACATCTTTTGCAATTCGTTAGTCAGGTAAAACCTAATAATGTGATGGAAAGAAAATGTTTGACGTCACAATTAAAACAAACGAAAATAAGAATACAAAAAACCGAAACAAAACCGATACGAAAGTAGAAAAAAATGAATTGGTATTGGTTTTTTATTGGTATTGGTTTTGAAGAATAAAAGTATTGGTTTTTAATTGGTATTGGTAGTGGGGAATCGATATTGGTTTTTTATCGGTATTGGTATCGCACAAATAAAGGTATTGGTTTTCAATTTGAATTGGTATTAACGGGTATTGGTATCGAAAAGGTATTGGTACCCATCATTGGAAAGAAGTATTTTTTTTGAAAATTCCGATATCAAGGGGGAAAACGGGGAAGGTAGGGCAATTTTGTATCTGCTGAACTAATGGTTCTAGATACTTGAAATTTGGCTAAACGATCCTCTCGCGGAAATAACATTCTTAAGAAAGTACTTTTCAAAATTCTGGGGAAAAAAGGGGGAAAGAAGGGTGATTTTGAATCTGCTGAACTAATGGTCCTAGATTCTTGAAATTTGAACTGAACGATTACTTAAAGAACTTTTTTAAAAATTCCACTTCTAAGGGGGAAAAAGGGGGAAAAAGGGGGAAAGTAGGGCCCTTTGGGGGATTTTGTATCTTTTGAACTAATAATTTTAATAGTTTTTTGAAATTTGGACTCTATAATCCTCTCGCGAAAAAAAAACTAAAAAAATATTTTTTTGAAAATTCCGCCTCCAAGGTGGGGAAAATAGAGCAAATTGGTACATTTTTTATCTTCTGGACAAATGGTCCCAGCAACCTGAAATTTGGACTCTAGGATCTTCTCGCAGAATTAACATGCGGAAAACAAAATTTTTTGAAAATTCCGCCTCCAAGGGTGGGAAAATAGGGAAAATCGGTGAATTTTTTATCTTCTGAACAAATGGTCACAGAAACGTGAAGTTTGGTCTTTAGGATCCTCTCGCGGAAACAACATTCCGAAAAAAATATTGTTTGAAAAATTCCTCCTCCACGGCGGGAAAGGGGAAATAGGGAAAATCGGTACATTATTTATCTTTTAAACAAATGGTTCCAGAAACTTGAAATTTGAACTCTAGGATCATCTCGCAAATAAAAAAATCTTTAAAAAAGTAGAAGTGGGAAAATAGGGCAATTTTGTATCTTCTGAACTAAAACTTTAAATTTCCTCATCCACGGCGGGAAAGGGGGGGGGGGGGAAATAGGGAAAATCGGTACATTATTTATCTTTTAAACAAATGGTTCCAGAAACTTGAAATTTGAACTCTAGGATCATCTCGCAAAAAAAAAATCTTTAAAAAAGTAGAAGTGGGAAAATAGGGCAATTTTGTATCTTCTGAACTAAAACTTTAAATTTTGATCCTCTAGCGGAAATAATTTTTTGAAAAATACACTTTTTGAAAATTTTGGTTTTAAGGAGGGCAAAATAGGCAATGTGGTAAATTTTAAACTAATGGTCTTAAAAACATGACATTTGCAATATAGGATCATTTCGCGGAATAACATATTGAAAGAAGTACTTTTTTGAAATTACTTTTTAAAGGGGGAAAGAAGGGCAATTTTGTATCTGCTAAACTAATGGTCCTAGATATTGAAGTTTGGACTGTACGATCCTCTCGCGGAAATGACATTCTGGAAGAAGTACTTTTTTGGAAAAATCTGCTTCCATAGTGGGAAAAAGAGGGAAAGTAGGGCAAATTTTAAATTTGAATCCTCTTGCGGAAACAACATTCTAATGGAAGTACTTTTTTGAAAATTTCGCTACTACGGGGAAATTTGGGCAATTTTGTATCTGCTGAACTAGCGGTCCTAGATACTTGAAATTTGGAGTGTACGATCCTCTCGCGGAAAAAACATTCTGAGAAGAAGTACTTTTTTGAAAATTTAGTTTTATAGGTGTAAAAGGGGGAAAAGTAGGGCAATTTTGTATCTGCTGAACTAATGGTCCTAGATACTTGAATTTTGAACTCTTTTGTTTCTGCTGAACTAATGGTTCTAGATACTTGAAGTTTGGACTGTACGATCCTCTAGCGGAAATAGCATTCTGGAAGAAGCACTTTTTTTAGTAAATTCTGCTTCTAGGGGGAAAATGGGGAAAGTAGGGCAATTTTGTATCTGCTGAATTAATGGTCCTAAATACTTGAAATTTGGACAGTACGATCCTTTCGCTGAAATAACATTCTAAAATAAGTACTTTTATGAAAATTCTGCTTCATATATTGGTACATATTGTTCCTTATGCACTAATATTTCTTGAAACTTAAAGTTTGAATTATGGGATCGTTTCGCCAAAATAAAAATTTTTGCAACTTTAAATCTACTCAAAATATAATATTTTAAAGGTCGAAACTAACAATTTTCATGTTTAATTAAAAATTAATAAGAATTTGAAGTAATAAAGTTTTTTTTTTTTTTACAGCTAACCGGTAACGAAGTACCGGGCGAGTTAGCTAGTTGTTAATATTCTAATCTTATAAAAAAATATTCATTCAAATAACAAAAACTTACCACTTCACATGTTTCTACCAATTTATCCAAAGTACTGACATGCAAATATGATGTCAAAACTGAATCAAAATCTGCGCTATTCACACGTTTACGCTCTTCATCTAAACGTTTTTCTACATGTTTCATATATTCAGATACAGTGTTGTTACTAAGAAATGCTTCCGATTCATTTTTATAAAAATCTCCTGTTTCAGCCAAGAATTTCTTTTCAAAATGATCCCGATAAACAGATAATTTTTGTTTCTTATTATCTTTATTATCCATTTCATCCTCCTCATCGAAACCCAATTCAACATAGCAATTGATGACATCTCGAACCAATGAACGTTTAATCATCTTGCCTCTTCTCTCCTCGTCAATCGATTTCAAAACAGCATTTGTCACGGGTTCATTGAGTACCTTAAAGAGTTGTTCCTTCCAGGTGACCAAAGCTAAGCGATAAATTTCATATATACCCTTTTGACCCTCTTCATATTCCCTTTTTACCCAATGTCTATTCAAATATGAAAAAATGCCATTCAAAACAGTACTGGAGAATTGATACAGTACCCATTGCTTGGTATAATGATCCAAGAGAACCTCTTCGCCCTTTATGGCTATAAAATTGTTAAGTAAGTCACCCAAGTAGTCCTTGAGGAAATCCTTTAGTCTTTCATATAATTTTTTGCCCACCAATTGAGCACCACCAAGTTTGTTTGACCGCGTACTGTTGTTCTGTACGGTATTGACACTAGTACAATAGTTATAGACATAGGTGTACAGTTGCATATAACGTTCCCTTGTTAGTGATTGTTCCTGTTGGAATACCTGTTTAATGCCTTGTTCCAAATCAGTCCATATTTCATCAAGATTTGTATGTTTCTGTGCAGAAGCTCCATGGGAACCTTGACGTTGCATTTTTTGTCTAGAATTTGTAGCAATTGTGGTGGTATTTGATGAACTTTTCTCAAATGATTGCTGTTCCTTTAACGTCTTATGTTCTGTTAAGGACTGCGTTGATGTTGAAGGAGTAGATAGCTCCTTAAATGTTTTATGTGGGGGTGGTGGTGATTTTGGCCTTAATCTTTTTAATGCTCTTGTGGTCCGTATTTTTGTTTTTAATAAGATTTAAAAGTATTAAGGAAAATTTGTTGGCTTGGTTGAAAAAAAAAACAGAGATAGCTAAAAATAAACAAAAATGCTGAAAGATAAAAATAATAAATCATCTTAGTAAATGATAATGAATCAAAATAGTCGATTAATAAAAAGTTTAAGTTAGTTAAAAGGTTAATGACCTTAGCTAGAGAGATTTTCCTAAAAAAATGCAAGTCCCTAAAAAAGAATTTCTCTTTTTAACAGCCTCTCTTTTTAACAGAATTTATCTTTTTAACAGCTTTTTAACCCTATATTTTGCTTTATATAGTTTACGAGATATAGCCATTTTAAGTTTTAAACAAAAAAAAATTTTCAGACGCCGAAGAAATAAGAGCATTAGTTATGCTACCAATTCTCTAACGGGAATAGCAATGATTGAAACAATGCTAATGCTAAAAATTTCATTGGCATTAGTTTCAATGTAATCATCAATTAATAAATCCATTTATTTAACCCTTTCACTACCGACTTTTTTTGGTCAGTAATTTCTTGACCAAAATTTGTGAAAATGTAGATCTATGCAAAGTAAAAACTTTTCGTTGATTTCGTTGGTCTACCGCGCCCTCTAGCGGAGATATATCCAACCAAACTTGAAGCTTTCACATGCAATATCTCCCGAACGAGTAAACATTTTTCCAAAATTCGAATTTTGTATTTTTCGTATCGAAAAGTTCTACAAAATCCGCTTTTAAGAAAGCTTTTACGATTATTATTCGATTTTTGAGAACTATTTAACGTTTATTTTGTTTTTCAATTTTTTTACGTTATTTGAAAAATTTCCAGTTTGCCACCAAATATTGCGTGTAGAGTCCACCTGAATGCAAATTTATTTTTCCGAGCACATCTTTCGTAAAGATAACCCTTCAATGATCAATCTTGTCAAAACAAAACACAAAAATGTTGTACGGTTAATTTTTAATGAATTTTTAAAGATGTGTACACTGTAGTGTACAAGGGGAGTGAAAGGGTTAAATAATCCCATGTATGTTTGACTTGAGCCCTTTTGTGGGCGGTTATATTTAAAATGTTTTTTAATAATGATAGAATATTATTAGGTACAAGAACACATAATTAATCAATTTGACAACATCTATGACTTTTTGACAACATCAATTTTATTTGTACTTCGGAAAAAAATAATGCAATTCCAAAATGATCAATTGTAATTCGTAAAAGATCAATTGTAATTTTGAAAAAATACCTATTTTTATTCTCGAACTACATTGCATCTTTTTCGAATTACAATTAATCTTTGTTTTCGAATTACAAATCGACATTTTACGAATTACAAAAAATCTTTTTGGAATTACAGATGATCATTTTCGAATTGCATTTGATATTTTTCGAATTACAATTGATCTTTTTTACCAGGGCCGTCTTAAAGTACAGCTGGCCCTTGAGCAAACAAGAATTTGGGGCCCCGTTGGTATGTAAAAATGTATACATAAATAAAAAAAATTAGTTTTGACTTTATATTTACATATTATTATGAGAACTTGAGTTTTTTTACGAAAAATGCATCAGTATATGAAACCGTTTTATATGAATCTGAAAAGGAGTTTTTTCCTAAAGAAAAATTTTCATATTCTGAGAGATTTTTCCTACCGAAAACGTGTCAGATTCTGAGACCTGTTTCCTACAGAAAAAGTAACAGACTCTGAGACATTTTTCCTATAGAAAGTTTCAGATTCTAAGAAATTTTTCCTATAGAAAAGTCTGAAATTCTGAGACCTTTTTCATATAAAAAAAGCCTCAGATTCTAAGATAAAAAAGTCTCCGATTCTGATACCTTTTTTCTACAGAAAGTCTCAGATTTTGTGACCTGTTTCCTATAGGAAAATTTTTAGATTCTCTGATCTGTGTCCTATAGAAAAAATCTCAGATTCTGTGCCTTTTTTCGCATAGAAAAAGTTTCAGATTATGAGAAAAAGTCTTTGGTTTTAAGACCTTTTTCGTATAGAAAAAGTTTCAGGGGGGTTACTGCGTAACTTTATTCGAAAGAAATCGTTCGAATTCGGAAATTTTTTATCGTTTGTAGCAAACAAACCTGTTGTTGCTAAATAATTGTTTTTTATATTTTTGCATTATTTGGTGATGAGCTGACAAGCTTAAAATAATTTTGTTCCTAAAAAAATATTTTCTTTCAAATTATTTGCGAAAGAAATTTGTATTCGACAGCATTTCCGTTTCGAATCGAACTACGCAGTAACCCCCCAGATTCTGAGACCTTTTCCATACAAAATTTTCATAGACCTTTTTCCTATATATAAAATCTCAGATTCTGAAAACTTTTTTTAATAAAAAAGTCCTTGATTCTGACATTTTTTAAAAAAAAAGCCTCAGATTCGGAGAAATTTTTCTGATAGACAAAGTCTCCGATTCTAAAACCTTTTTCCTAAAGAATTCTAAGATTTAGAGACATTTTTCCTATAGAAAAAAGGGCAAAAGTGCACTTTACGGGGCACAAATATTTTGGGGGAGAAAAAAATTGGATCCCCTCTGGAATTAAAAAAGAAAAAAACCGAAATTAAAATTTAAGGGGGCTGGGCCCCGGGGCCCCCTGGAGCCAAAAAACCGCCCCTCCCACCTACAGGTTTGTGTGGGTACTTAAATTAAAGGTAATTAAAAAAGAAAAAGCAAAATAAAGGGGACCTAGTTCCCTGGGCCCCTCTACGTCAAAAAAACCGTCCTGATGCGATTTAAAAAAAAAAGTCCAAAAAAGTTGGCCCCCTGGAGCCAAAAAACCGCCCCTCCCACCTACAGGTTTGTGTGGGTACTTAAATTAAAGGTAATTAAAAAAGAAAAAGCAAAATAAAGGGGACCTAGTTCCCTGGGCCCCTCTACGTCAAAAAAACCGTCCTGATGCGATTTAAAAAAAAAGTCCACCAAAAAAAATTTTTTTTTGTTTAAAATTTTTTTCTGCGTAACCGTCCTTCGGCGGGGCTTAGGGATTAAAACCTCCATAAATTAATTTAGCGGCTTCGCTAAATAAGGTTTTTTTTGTGTATCAAGCCTTTTACGTTGTTAATTACTGAATGGCTTAATTATTGAACTAAAACTTACTAAAATGAATTTAGGGGTTACAATATTGTTAAAATACATACAAAAAAATACATATTTGCAATCGTGAGCAAATTACCTTTCATTTGAGCACCCATACGCACATGTTTATGGGTGGGGCGGTTTTTTGGCTCCAGGGGGTCCACCGGGGCCCAGCACCCTTAAATTTTAATTTCGGTTTTTTTCTTTTTTAATTCTAAAGGGAGTGACATATTTTTTTTTGCCAAAATATTTGTGCCCCGTAAAGTGCACTTTAGCCGAAAAAAGGTCTCAGATTCTGAGAAATTTTTTCAATTGAAGAAGACTTAAATTCTGAAAACTCTTTCCAATAGAAAAGGTCTTAGATTCTGATAACTTTTATAGATAGAAAAAGTCTCAGATTTTGAGACATTTTGCCCCTATAAATAGTATCAGATTCTGAGATTTTTTGTTGTAGAAAAGAAAAAAATACCTCGAGCTAGAATAACCTTACGCAGATTATATTTTTTGTAGGTCCAACCTATAGAAGCCTTTGGGTCCAACTTCTTAAAACAGAACAAAATTTTTTGTTGTCATGCAACATGCAACCAGGGGGCCCTCAAATTCTTGTGTGCCCAGGGGCCTCGTTATACCTTAGGGAGGCCCTGTACGTGGACCAGATATTTAAAACTAATTCCTAACATATTTTATTTCCTGGATTTAATATACAATTCATCATAGAAAAAAAATACAAAAAATAAAACGTATAAATGCTTAAAAGTGTAAACAAAACGTCGTTAAAATCACGTATTTTAAGATAAAACCCAAAAGTTCATTAAACAATAACCATGAAGTAAATAAACTCCCAAAAAAAATTGAAAAAGTGAAGGTTATTTATCTTTTAAGTGTATACATTTACAACAATAAAAAATAGACCCTGATAAATAATAATGAAAAAGTCAACCTAAAAAAGTAACTCCATTTTTTTTTGGGGGAAAAGACAAAAACAATTTACAAAGGGATTTACAGTTATGTATGTAAAATAAACATATGTTGTTCATAAAAAAGTTAATTTGCAAAAGAAATATGAGAAAGTTTTTGTGTTTCGATATATTTCACAACAAACAAAAAAAAAACACATTTTAAATATATGTATAAAAGAAACAGGAAGTTAATCGTGAAAAAAAGTTGTACACATAATAAATTTACATACCAAAATTTATATACACAATTTTATTTACAAACTATAGTTTATTGCAATTTATTTTACTAAAATGCATCTTTTTATCAATTTAAATTAATTTTTTATATATTTTTTAGTTTAAATTCGAAAACAAATGGTAATGAGTAAAAGACCTCAACAAATTAAAGTTTGTGATATTTTTTTTATGTACTGACATTTATATTTAACCTTTTGTTATATGGCTATCTCTTACTAACACACTTTTTAGCTTTATTTAGGCCTTAAAATCCAAATCGTTCTCTTTTACTCCTTCAATTTATACAGAAATTGCCTTTTTGATTTCTCAATCTAGTTTTATTTTTAATTTTGCACAATCATTTTTATTTATTTTTTTAATAATTTTATTAAAATTATCTTTTCATTTAAATCTTTAGTTATTTTTAATAAAAGAAAAAATGTTTAAATTTGCCAACTTTTATTTTCCTTTGTCTTTTACTCATGAAAAATATACATAACCACAAACTAAAAAAAAATTGTTATTCGTATCATTTTTTTTAAACACTTTTTATTTGTAGTAATATTTGTTTGTTTCTTTACCTTTAGCTAATAATGGTTTAATTTAAAACTAATAATTTTGTTTATTGCGTATTTTTTACTAATTTCTGGCTTTAATTGTATTTATTTTAATTAATATTTCCCAATAAAATTTTCACGTAGTTTTTTTTCACAAAGTTGCTTCGTTTTTTTTCTTAACAGAGTTGTATAAAAGGGAAGTAAGTTTAGGGAAAGAACTCAAGTTGTCTTTAAGTAAAAATTGGCATAAATAAACTTTACCGAACTTTGTTTAAATTAAAAAAAATATATATGACCTTATTCCTTGGACTGTTAAATTTCGAGTGTGGTGTTCAAACCCGTGGGGACGTACCCCGTTTGGGAGGGGCAGGGGTTTAAAGTTAAAGTGGTTTTTCTTAAATATTTCAAAAACTACTTATCCGATCAAGACGGTTATGGTATCATTAGAAAGGGTAATTAAAGACCTTTCCAACGGGGTGTAACATGACGTAGTTTAATTAACCCTTTAAGCGACAAAAATTCATTTTAAAAAATTTTAACTAGACTTTTTTTACAAAATGCTTAATATCTCAAAATCGCACGTATATAAACATTTTTTTGTCTATATAGGCTTGTAGCAAATACTTCAAGCTTTCATTTGCGCCAAAAAACTGTGCTGTAAGTCTAAAACTTACTGAGATATTAGGGGTCAAATTTGTAACTTTATTTTTTTTCTACTTTCTTAAGGATTTTTGTTAAAATTTTATTGATTTGTGGAAACATACAGACATCTGACAAACTACTAGTCCGATCTAGACGAATGTGGTATCATTAAAAAGGTGATTTTAACCGGGCTGAACGACCGAACTTTTTTTGCATAACCCCCATTCACATTATGGGGAGTAAGTCCAAAGCAATTTTGGTCATAATCCCCGTTTTCTGCAGAGAGGGTGGGTTTAATGCATGGAGTTTGTAATCCCTAAGCCCGGCCGAAGGCCGGCTACGCAGAAAAAAATTTTTAAATTCGATTAGTAGTTAGTCAGATGTCTGTATGTTTCTACAAATACAATTTTAACAAAAAACCTGAAAAAAGTTTTAAAAAAACAACTATGACCCTTAATATCTCTGTAAGTTTTAGACTTACAGCGCCGTTTTTTAGCGCAATTGAAAGCTTAAAATCTTAGCTATAAGCCTATATAGACAAAAAAGATGTTTATATACGTGCGATTTTGAGATAATAAGCACTTTGTAAAAAAAGTCTAGTCCAAATTTTTTTAAATCAAGTTTTGTCACTTAAAGAGTTAATAAAACTACGTCATGTTGCACCCCGTTGGAAAGGTCTTTAATTACCCTTTCTAACGATACCATAACCGTCTTGATCGGATAAGTAGTTTTAAGTTTAAGTAGTTTAAGTTTTAAATATTTAAGAAAAACAATTTTAACTTTAAACCCCTGCCCCTCCCAAACGGGGTACGTCCCCACGGGTTTGAACACCACACTCGAGTTTTTAGAGGTCAGAGGTCAAGGTCATATTTTTATTTTTTTATTTTTAGCAAGTTCGGTATTCTTAATGAGTTCCTAAAACCAAAACAAACCGTTTCTGTCAAACCTCACCTCATTTCATCAAACCTCACCACACCTAGTGTGGTAAAAAAAAAGGTTTGTTTTGGTTTGTCAATGTTTCAAGTCCACTGTAGTACTTTAATATGGTGAATAAACTGAAAGTTTTGGGCAGTGCTGCCAGATAATTTTATCCATTTTGTAAAACAAAATCCCCAAAATTACTGCAATTAATTTGTTTTATTTGCACAGCAAGAATGTTTGGATTAATTTGTTGGTTCCTTTCAAAGAATTCCAAAAAAAAATACAAAAGTACCAAAATAGTAGGATTTTTGATTTCCCCATAAAACAAGACGCCTTTTTAATTATTTTTTTTTTTTTTAACTATAAAATAAATTCTTGAGGATTATTTAATTTGGGTGTTATTTCATAACCGAATAGACCCAAAAAAAGATATGAAATAATTCCCCAAAAAAATTAAATAAACCCAAAATTTTGTTTCGTCATTTCATTGTGTGTTATTTCATTTTTTCGTTTGGGTGTTATTTCATTTGGGGGCTACTTCATAGTATCCCCCAAATGATTTTTTTTTTTGATACATTTGATTTTTTTTTTTTTTTAATTTATTGTGTACAGAAGTTCTAAGGAGGATTTTGGGCCCAATCCTTCCTGCGTCTTTTCTTTTTAAAAAAGTAAATTTACATTTGATTTTTTTAATTTATTGTGGAATTGGGTATGCAGGTTCTGGGGAGGATTTTGGGCCCAATAAAAAAAAATGTAAAAATTATACCGAAAGAAAGGTGACATGCTCAGGAAGACATTGGACATGGGTGTAAAGTTCTATAGATAATTTTTTGTAATGAATTTTTAAATTGAAAATTTTTTATTAACAAATTCTTTAATGGAAAATTTTCGATAATAAATATTTCTAAAGAAAATTTTTAATGATAAATTTTTCCATAGAAAATTTTTGATAACAAACTTTTCTATGGAAAATTTTCGACGATAAATATTTCTGAAGAAAATTTACGACGATAAATTTTGCTATAGAAAATTTTCGATGATAAATTATTCTGTAAAAAATTTTTCTATATAAAGTTTTTGATAAGAAATTTTTTGATTCTAAATTGTTGTATAGAAAATTTTCAATATTAAATTATTCTATTGCAAATTTTCGATAATGAATTTTTGATAGTAAATTTATTTATAGAAAATTTTAGATAGTAAATTTTTCGATAGTAAATTTTTTCATCGAAAATTTTCGATAGTAAATTTTTCTATAGAAAATTTTCGATGGTAAATTTTTCTATAGAAAATTTTCGATAGTAAATTTTTCTATAGAAAATTTTCGAAAGTAAATTTTTCTATAGAAAATTTTCGATAGTAAATTTTCGATATTAATTTTATTATAGAAAATTTTCGATATTAATTTTTTTATAGAAAATTTTCGATATTAATTTTTTAAAGAAAATTTTCGATATTAATTTTTTTATAGAAAATTTTCGATAATACATTTTTCTAAATAAAATTATCGATAGTAAATTTTTCTAAGGAAAATTTTTGATATCAATTTTTTTTATAGAAAATTTTCTATAGTAAATTTTTCTATAAAAAATTTTCGATAATAAAATATTCGATACTAAATTGTAATTAGGGCTGTCAAACGGGATCGGTTTTTTAAAATCCCGGGATTCGGGTTTTGAAATCGAAATCCCAGGATCCCGGGAATTTTCGGGATCACGGGATTTTTCGGGATCCCGGGATTTTTCGGGATTCCGGGATTTTCGGGATTAAATTTCTTTGATTATAGAAGTAAAAAAATAATAGACTATTTATGTTGTAATTTTATTGTGCATATTAAGGGGCTACTGTGTGTTAGTTGGTAGCGTGCTAGCCAATTAAGCAGGAGTCATGGGTTTGATTCCCACGAAAATCCTTGGGTCGATTTCGCAACAACGTAATTATTAAAAAAATTGTTTCTGATTATTTTGATTGTTATTTAAAGGCAATTAAAAAATTAAGTATACGCCACTTATGCAGTTTTCAAGTAATTATTAATATTAAATATTTAGCAATAAACTAAAAAAAGCCTTGTGGGGTTTGTTATGGAAAATGACAACTTTTATTTACTTTTGGTTTCATCCCATTCCGATTTTGGTTGTTGCACTGTATAGTTTTAAAACTAATTTAAAGAAAATTTAAAATATATATAAAAAATATTTAAAAGGGAAATGTAATAATATAATACATTAGACTTGCATTTTTTTGTATACAAAAAGTTTTTCTTACAATTTTGAACGTCCCGGAAAATTTTTATTCTCCCAGACCTAAAACTTATGTGGTACAAATTTGAGGCAATTCGGATTAAATTTACCCGTGGCGCCCTTCGATCAAAGTTTTGGTTTTTTAGAAAATTTTCGCCAAAACCTGCAAAATTTGTTCAAAGGGCTCCGTTACTGTGGCTTAATGGTTAGTGCGTTGGACTATTAATTAGCAAGCCTGGGTAGAATTCTCAGCTCATCAAAATTCGTGGCCAGTTACGTTAAGAATTCAAAAAAAGTTTTAGTTTTAATTGGTTGATGTAAATGTAAAAATAATTGAACAAAGTTGTATTTAAAAAAAAAATCTCAAACATTTTTAATATTTCAAAAATCCCGGGATTTGAGCTTAAAAATTCTGGGATTCGGGATTCATTTTATCACAAAAATCCCGGGATTTCGGGATTGACAGCCCTAATTGTAATAAAGAAAATTTTCAACACAAAATTTTTCTATAGAAAATTTTTTGTAACAAATTTTTAAATAGAAAATTTTTGATAACAAATTCTTCAATGGAAAATTTTCAATAATAAATATTTCTAAAGACAATTTTCAATGATAAATTTGTCCATAGAAAATTTTTTATAACAAATTTGTCTATGGAAAATTTTCGATGATAAATATTTCTAAAGAAAAATTTCGAAATAAAATTGTGCTATAGAAAATTTTCGATGATAAATTATTCTGTAAAAAATTGTTGATAAGAATTATTTCTATAGGAAATTTTTGATAAGAAACTTTATGATTCTAAATTTTTGTATAAAAAATGTTCAATATAAAATTTTTCTCTTGAAAATTTTCGATAATAAATTTATCTATAGAAAATTTTCGATAGTAAATTTTTCTAAAGAAAAATTTCCATAGTAAATTTTTCTATAGAAAATTTTCGATAGTAAATTTTTCTATAGAAAATTTTCGATAGTAAATTTTTCTATAGAAAATTTTTGATAGTAAATTTTTCTATAGAAAATTTTCGATAGTAAATTTTTCTATAGAAAATTTTCGATAGTAAATTTTTCTATAGAAAATTTTCGATAGTAAATTTTTCTATAGAAAATTTTCGATAGTAAATTTTTCTATAGAAAATTTTCGATAGTAAATTTTTCTATAGAAAATTTTCGATAGTAAATTTTTCTATAGAAAATTTTCGATAGTAAATTTTTCTATAGAAAATTTTCGATAGTAAATTTTTCTATAGAAAATTTTCGATAGTAAATTTTTCTATAGAAAATTTTCGATAGTAAATTTTTCTATAGAAAATTTTCGATAGTAAATTTTTCTATAGAAAATTTTCGATAGTAAATTTTTCTATAGAAAATTTTCGATAGTAAATTTTTCTATAGAAAATTTTCGATAGTAAATTTTTCTATAGAAAATTTTCGATAGTAAATTTTTCTATAGAAAATTTTCGATAGTAAATTTTTCTATAGAAAATTTTCGATAGTAAATTTTTCTATAGAAAATTTTCGATAGTAAATTTTTCTATAGAAAATTTTCGATAGTAAATTTTTCTATAGAAAATTCTTTTCTATGGAAAAAAAAATTTGAGTGCAAATTTTTTTCGAGTATAATGTTTTTTAGTGTAAACTATTTTTTTAAAGCCAAATTATTTTTTATTCACAAAAACACTTTGTAAAATACTTTTGCCACAAAAACATTTTTTAACACGTGGGTAAAAATTTTTATAATTATTCGGTATTTTGCCAAAAATTTCAAAAGTACATTTTAAAAAATGAGATTTAAATTTTAAAACTTAAAAATTGCATACTAGAGCAGTTTTAAGATTTTTTTGGATTTTTTTTTAAAGTACGTAAAAAAAAAATTTGAAGAACAAATTAGCAATTTTGACCATTATAGAAGAAGTTATGAGTAAAAGAAGATTAATGGTTTTTCTTTTCTGAAAAAAAATGTTTGCCTTTTTAGTGCATACATTTTTAAAATGTTTAACTCACACCTTTAAAAATTTGCATTTTATTTGACTGGAATAGAACACAACATACAGCAATAATCTGCCCTGTATTTTTTTAACAGCTGTTTTGAGAAAACAACACAGAAAAAGTCAGCTGTTGTATAAGGCAATTTCAACCCCGTGATTTTTTACGGGGTAAAAAGTGCAACTTTTTTGCACTTTATAGGGCAGACATTTTTAGAAAAGAACACGATATTCTTTATAATGGTTGACATTTTTTAGAAAAGAACACAAAAACATAAATTTGGGGGCGAAATGCAAAAAAAAGGCACATTTTTTGCCAGAAAAGAAAACACCATAAGTAAAGGAACAAACTACCGATTATTAAAAATTCGATATCTTTTGAACAGGTCATCAAAAAAGTCTGAAAATTTACCACGAATGGGTTTTCGAAGGGTACTAAAAACTGAAAACAAATTGGGAAAATTTACAAAAAAAATTATTTTAAGAGTCCGATTTGACATGCCCCATATGTTTCTTCATGAGAAAATTATGTACGTATAAAGCTGAATTCACAATGACGGAGTACTCTGTGCCAGAGAGTGGATTTTGTTCTGTTCTCTTTCGCACTTACACATTTTTTGTTTGATGTCTTCTCTATTTTTAGAGATGGTACTCTGTAGTACAGAGTACTCCGACATTGTGTCGAAGCCTTATACTGTATCCGAACTTGCGTGATTTTCAAATCACTATGTGATTTTGTATTGAACAAAATCACAGTGATTTACAAAATCATCTCAAATTGGACTAGCATAAAGGAAAATCATCTCAACTTACCATGGTAAAATCATGTAGTGTGAACTTGACCTTAAATGGTCCCGAATGTGTCGCTGGGAAGAAGCTATTTAGAGACTCATATTTTAGGCGGCCCGAGCATCTCCGAGCACTTCAACTAGTTTTTCTACAAAAAATTTTCGACACTAAATTTTTCTATAAAAAATTTTCGATACTAAATTTTTCTATAAAAAATTTTGGTTCTAAATTTTTCTATAAAAAGTTTTCTATAGAAAAATTTAATATCAAAAATTTTCTGTAGAAAAATTTACTACACTCAGAAAATTATGTAAGTTACTACATGTTAGTTGTTTGTATATTTTACAGTAGTTAGTTATTTTAAACTAAAAAGTCAGTTGTTTTTGTATGAAAAATGTCAAACAACTATTTCTGTTAGTTATTTTAAGTAGTTTTTTTGAATAACTAACAAAAAAGTACTGTGATGTAGTAACAGTCATTTAAAGTAGTAAATTTTTTTTTTTTTTTTTAATCTCTGAAAAATTTTCAAAGTTTTTTTCCAAAAAATAAAAATAAATTTTCGTTTTTTTTATTTTTCACATCTTTTTTTAAAAAAAAAAAACTTTGAAAAAATTTGGTCTTAATTTTTTTCTGAAAAATTTTTTGAAAAAAAAAATTATTTATAGATTTTTTTATTTTTACTACATTTTAGTTGTTTTGACTACAAATGTAAGTAGTTTTCACTACATAAGTCAGTTGTTTTTTGTCAGTTAAAATAACTAACATTGTTAGTTGATTTAACTGAAAAAGTAGTTGACCCCAAAACAACTTACAAAGTAGTTATTTTAACTGACATTTTCAGTTGATTTTACTAACATAATTTTTTGAGTGTATCGAAAGTTTTCTATTTCTAAATTTACTATAGAAAAATTTCGAAAATTTTCTATAGAAAAATTTTGTAACGAAATTTTTCTATCGAATAATTTTTTAATAGAAAATTTAATATCGAAAATTTGCTATAGAAAAATTTACTAAAAATTTAGTATTGACAATTTTCTACAGAACAGTTTAGAATCAAAAACTTTTTTATAGAAAATTTTCTATGAAAAATTTATAATCTAAAATTTCCTACAGAACAATTTATCATCGAAAATTTTCTATATCAAAATTTATCATCGAAAATTTTCGTTGGAAATATTTATTATAGAAAATTTTCCATAGAAAAAAGTATTATCAAAAATGTTATATGGAAAAATTTGTTATTAAAAATTCTCAATGAAAAAAATTTATTATTAAAAATTTTCTTATAAATTTTTTTTTATAGAAAAATTTATTATCGAAAATTTTCTATAGAAAAATTTACTACCGAAAAATTAAAATCAAAAATTTTTTTATCGAAAATTTTCTATAGAAAAATTTATTATCTCAAATTTTCTACAGAATAATTTATCATCAAAAATTTTCTATAGCAACATTTATCATCTTAAATTTTCTTAAGAAACATTTATTATCGAAAATTTTCCGTAGAAAAATTTATTATCAAAAATGTTTTGTTTAAAAATTTATTATAAAAAATTTTCTAAAGAAAACAATTTAGTGTAGCAAAATTTTTTATCGAACTATATTACTATCGAAAATTTACTATAGAAAATTTTCTTGACAAAATCGTACTTTTTTCGGAAATTTTAAGTTTGCCCGCTATGACCAACTTGATTTCTAAAAGTTTTCTGAATTCAGAATTGAGACACAGAAAGTCTGTGCTTGTTTGTGACCAAAAAACTAAAATCGCTCAATTTGGAAAAAATCGTACTTTTTCGGAAATTTCAAGTTTGAGGGATGATATATCAAAAACTTCTAATTTGCCCGCGATGACCAACACGACACTCGATTTCTACAAGTTTTCTGAATAATTTTCTGAATTCAGAATTGAGACACATAAAATATGTGCTTGTTGGCGACCAAAAAACTAAAACCGCAATTTTAACAAAATCGTACTTTTAACATTTTTCAGATATTTTTAGTTTGAGGGATGATATATCAAAAACTCCTAATTTGCCCGCGATGACCAACTCGACATTCGATTTCTACAAGTTTCCTGAATAATTTTTTGAATTTAGAATTGAGACACAGAAAATCTGAGCTTGTTGGTGACCAAAAAACTAAATTCGATCAATTTTGAAAAAATCTTACTTTTTTTCGGAAATTTCATGTTTGAGGGATGATATATCAAAAACTTCTAATTTGCCCGCAATGACCAACTCGGAAATCGATTTCTACAAGTTTTCTGAACATTTTTCTGAATTCAGAATTGAGAAAGAGTAAATCTGAGCTTGTTGGTGACCAAAAAACTTAAATCGCTCAATTTTAAAAAATTGTACTTTTTTTCGGAAATTTCAAGTTTGAGGGATGATATGTCAAAAACTCCTAATTTGCACACGATGACCAACTTGACACTCGATTTCTACAAGTTTTCTGAATAATTTTCTGAATTCAGAATTGAGACACAGAAAATCTGTGCTTGTTAGTGACCAAAAAACTAAAATCGCTCAATTTTGAAAAAATCTTACTTTTTTTTCGGAAATTTCAAGTTTGAGGGATGATATATCAAAAACTTCTAATTTGCCCGCAATGACCAACTCGGAAATCGATTTCTACAAGTTTTCTGAAAATTTTTCTGAATTCAGAATTAAGAAAGAGTAAATCTGAGGTTGTTGGTGACCAAAAAACTAAAATCGCTCAATTTAAAAAAATTTTACTTTTTTCGGAAATTTCAAGTTTGAGGGATGATATATCAAAAACTCCTAATTTGCACGCGATGACCAACTTGATACTCGATTTCTACAAGTTTTCTGAATAATTTTCTGAATTCAGAATTGAGACACAGAAAATCTGTGCTTGTTGGTGACCAAAAAACTAAAATCGCTCAATTTTGAAAAAATCTTACATTTTTTCGGAAATTTCAAGTTTGAGGGAGGATATATCAAAAACTCCTAATTTGCTCGCGATGACCAACTTGACACTCGATTTCTAAAAGTTTTCTGAATAATTTTCTGTATTCAGAATTGAGACACAGAAAATATGTGTTTGTTGGTGACCAAAAAACTAAAATTGCTCAATTTTGAAAAAATCTTACTTTTTTCGAAAATTTCAAGTTTGAGGGATGATATATCAAAAACTCCTAATTTGCACGCGATGACCAACTCGGCAATCGATTTCTACAAGTTTTCTGAATAATTTTCTGAATTCAGAATTGAGACACAGAAAATCTGTGCTTGTTGGTGAAAAAAAAAACTAAAATCGCTCAATTTTGAAAAAATCTTACATTTTTTTCGGAAATTTCAAGTTTGAGGGATGATATATCAAAAACTCCTAATTTGCACGCGATGACCAACTTGACACTCGATTTCTAAAAGTTTTCTGAATAATTTTCTGAATTCAGAATTGAGACACAGAAAATCTGTGCTTGTTGGTGACCAAAAAACTAAAATCGCTTAATTTTGAAAAAATCTTACTTTTTTCGGAAATTTCAAGTTTGAGGGATGATATATCAAAAACTTCTAATTTGCCCGCAATGATCAACTCGGAAATCGATTTCTACAAGTTTTCTGAACATTTTTCTGAATTCAGAATTGAGAAAGAGTAAATCTGAGCTTGTTGGTGACCAAAAAACTAAAATTGCTCAATTTTGAAAAAATCTTACTTTTTTCGAAAATTTCAAGTTTGAGGGATGATATATCAAAAACTCCTAATTTGCACGCGATGACCAACTCGGCAATCGATTTCTACAAGTTTTCTGAAAATTTTTCTGAATTAAAAATCGCTCAATTTTAAAAAATTTTACTTTTTTCGGAAATTTCAAGTTTGAGGGATGATATATCAAAAACTCCTAATTTGCACGCAATGACCAACTTGATACTCTATTTCTACAAGTTTTCTGAATAATTTTCTGAATTCAGAATTGAGACACAGAAAATCTGTGCTTATTGGTGACCAAAAAACTAAAATCGCTCATTTTAAAAAAAAATCTTACTTTTTTTCGAAAATTTCAAGTTTGAGGGATGATATATCAAAAACTCCTAATTTGCACGCAATGACCAACTTGATACTCTATTTCTACAAGTTTTCTGAATAATTTTCTGAATTCAGAATTGAGACACAGAAAATCTGTGCTTGTTGGTGACCAAAAAACTAAAATCGCTCAATTTTGAAAAAATCTTACTTTTTTTCGAAAATTTCAAGTTTGAGGGATGATATATCAAAAACTCCTAATTTGCACGCGATGACCAACTTGACACTCGATTTCTAAAAGTTTTCTGAATAATTTTCTGAATTCAGAATTGAGACACAGAAAATCTGTGCTTATTGGTGACCAAAAAACTAAAATCGCTCATTTTAAAAAAAAATCTTACTTTTTTTCGAAAATTTCAAGTTTGAGGGATGATATATTAAAAACTCCTAATTTGCACGCAATGACCAACTTGATACTCTATTTCTACAAGTTTTCTGAATAATTTTCTGAATTCAGAATTGAGACACAGAAAATCTGTGCTTGTTGGTGACCAAAAAACTAAAATCGCTCAATTTTGAAAAAATCTTACTTTTTTTCGAAAATTTCAAGTTTGAGGGATGATATATCAAAAACTCCTAATTTGCCCGCGATGACCAACTCGACACTCGATTTCTACAAGTTTTCTGAATAATTTTCTGTATTCAGAATTGAGACACAGAAAATCTGTGCTTGTTGGTGACCAAAAAACTAAAATCGCTCAATTTTGAAAAAATCTTACTTTTTTTCGAAAATTTCAAGTTTGAGGGATGATATATCAAAAACTCCTAATTTGCCCGCGATGACCAACTCGACACTCGATTTCTACAAGTTTTCTGAATAATTTTCTGAATTCAGAATTGAGACACAGAAAATCTGTGCTTGTTGGTGACCAAAAAACTAAAATCGCTCAATTTTGAAAAAATCTTACTTTTTTCGAAAATTTCAAGTTTGAGGGATGATATATCAAAAACTCCTAATTTGTCCGCGATGACCAACTCGACACTCGATTTCTACAAGTTTTCTGAATAATTTTCTGAATTCAGAATTGAGACACAGAAAATCTGTGCTTGTTGGTGACCAAAAAACTAAAATCGCTCAATTTTGAAAAAATCTTACTTTTTTTCGAAAATTTCAAGTTTGAGGGATGATTAGTGTTTGGGAATTCCCGGACTTATCAATTTCCCGGGAAACGGGAAAAAAATAATTTATTTCCCGGGATTCCCGGGAATCCCGGGAAATATTCATTATTAATATAAATCATAAAAAACATTAAAATTTTACCAACTTTCTATTAAAAACTGTTTTATTAGAGATAAACAATTAATTAAAACATAAAAAATCAAAAAATTAAAGTTAAAAATCGTGAAATACAATAAAACAAAACAAAAAAATATTGCAATTTTTTCTCCCACAAAAAACGCAGAAAATAGCTAAAAATCTAAAAAAAAAAAAATAAAACTACGTTATTCGAGCAAAAACTAATAAAGTTGACAGCACTTTTAATATTTGTTCTGGAAATGTAAATTCTAGGTTCAAAATTTTTATACTTTTTTGACAGTCTTAGCAAAATTTTCATTAACCGATGTAAATTTTTTGAATTTTTGAAGTTTTTTCATGGTATTGTCATACTTTTTACACTTGGACAGTTTTCCTATGAATATAAGTATATTAGCACTGTTCTTCCAAATAGAAAAAATACAAAAAATAGCAAATGTAATTATACCTGTATGTAAAAAAGATATTAAAAATTAAATTAAAATAAACCTTTTTTATGTGAAATGATTTATTTTATAAAATTCCCGGATTTCCCGGGAAAAATTAAAAAAATTCCCGGGAATTCCCGTCAGTCTTTTCCCGGGAATTCCCGGGAAATACGACCCGGGAATTCCCGGACCACAAACACTAGGGATGATATATCAAAAACTCCTAATTTGCCCGCGATGACCAACTCGACACTCGATTTCTACAAGTTTTCTAAATAATTTTCTGAATTCAGAATTGAGAAGGAGTAAATCTGTGCTTGTTGGTGACCAAAAAACTAAAATCGCTCAATTTTGAAAAAATCTTACTTTTTTTCGAAAATTTCAAGTTTGAGGGATGATATATCAAAAATTCCTAATTTGCCCGCGATGACCAACTCGACACTCGATTTCTACAAGTTTTCTGAATAATTTTCTGAATTCAGAATTGAGACACAGAAAATCTGTGCTTGTTGGTGACCAAAAAACTAAAATCGCTCAATTTTGAAAAAATCTTACTTTTTTCGAAAATTTCAAGTTTGAGGGATGATATATCAAAAACTCCTAATTTGTCCGCGATGACCAACTCGACACTCGATTTCTACAAGTTTTCTGAATAATTTTCTGAATTCAGAATTGAGACACAGAAAATCTGTGCTTGTTGGTGACCAAAAAACTAAAATCGCTCAATTTTGAAAAAATCTTACTTTTTTCGAAAATTTCAAGTTTGAGGGATGATATATCAAAAACTCCTAATTTGTCCGCGATGACCAACTCGACACTCGATTTCTACAAGTTTTCTGAATAATTTTCTGAATTCAGAATTGAGACACAGAAAATCTGTGCTTGTTGGTGACCAAAAAACTAAAATCGCTCAATTTTGAAAAAATCTTACTTTTTTTCGAAAATTTCAAGTTTGAGGGATGATATATCAAAAACTCCTAATTTGCCCGCGATGACCAACTCGACACTCGATTTCTACAAGTTTTCTAAATAATTTTCTGAATTCAGAATTGAGAAGGAGTAAATCTGTGCTTGTTGGTGACCAAAAAACTAAAATCGCTCAATTTTGAAAAAATCTTACTTTTTTTCGAAAATTTCAAGTTTGAGGGATGATATATAAAAATTCCTAATTTGCCCGCGATGACCAACTCGACACTCGATTTCTACAAGTTTTCTGAATAATTTTCTGAATTCAGAATTGAGACACAGAAAATCTGTGCTTGTTGGTGACCAAAAAACTAAAATCGCTCAATTTTGAAAAAATCTTACTTTTTTTCGAAAATTTCAAGTTTGAGGGATGATATATCAAAAACTCCTAATTTGTCCGCGATGACCAACTCGACACTCGATTTCTACAAGTTTTCTGAATAATTTTCTGAATTCAGAATTGAGACACAGAAAATCTGTGCTTGTTGGTGACCAAAAAACTAAAATCGCTCAATTTTGAAAAAATCTTACTTTTTTTCGGAAATTTCAAGTTTGAGGGATGATATATCAAAAACTCCTATTTTGCCCGCGATGACCAACTCGACACTCGATTTCTACAAGTTTTCTGAATAATTTTCTGAATTTAGAATTGAGACACAGAAAAGCTGTGCTTGTTGGTGACCAAAAAACTAAAATCGCTCAATTTTAAAAAATCGTACTTGTTTTTCGGAAATTTCAAGTTTGAGGGATGATATATCAAAAACTCCTAATTTGCCCGCGATGACCAACTCGACACTCGATTTCTACAAGTTTTCTGAATAATTTTCTGAATTCAGAATTGAGACATAGAAAATCTGTGCTTGTTGGTGACCAAAAAACTAAAATCGTTCAATTTTGAAAAAATCTTACTTTTTTTCGAAAATTTCAAGTTTGAGGGATGATATATCAAAAACTCCTAATTTGTCCGCGATGACCAACTCGACACTCGATTTCTACAAGTTTTCTGAATAATTTTCTGAATTCAGAATTGAGACACAGAAAATCTGTGCTTGTTGGTGACCAAAAAACTAAAATCGCTCAATTTTGAAAAAATCTTACTTTTTTTCGAAAATTTCAAGTTTGAGGGATGATATATCAAAAACTCCTAATTTGCCCGCGATGACCAACTCGACACTCGATTTCTACAAGTTTTCTGAATAATTTTCTGTATTCAGAATTGAGACACAGAAAATCTGTGCTTGTTGGTGACCAAAAAACTAAAATCGCTCAATTTTGAAAAAATCTTACTTTTTTTCGAAAATTTCAAGTTTGAGGGATGATATATCAAAAATTCCTAATTTGCCCGCGATGACCAACTCGACACTCGATTTCTACAAGTTTTCTGAATAATTTTCTGAATTCAGAATTGAGACACAGAAAATCTGTGCTTGTTGGTGACCAAAAAACTAAAATCGCTTAATTTTGACAAAATCATACTTTGTTTCCTCTGACTTTTTTTTTCCAAAATTCAGTTATACAAGTTTACGGATTTATATTCTTAAATTTTTACTTAAAATTCAATATTTTGTACAAGTATTTGGTTTTAATTTGATTTTAACTAATTTGGAACGCTTGGAATGAAACATTAACAAACCAAAACAAAACTTTTTTTCTTGAAATTGGTGTGGTGAGGTTTGATGAATCGAGGTGAGGTTTGATGAAAATGGTTTGTTTTGGTTTTATTTCTTCACATGCGCTAAAAAATAGTAATCTGGCTCTAAGTACTATAATTTGCAACTCTTAAATTAAAGCTGTAGTGAAAGAGAAACAATACAAAACGAAAAAAGTTTGCTGTCTCTTTCAAAAAAAAAAAAATAATATTTATTGTAGAAAGTGATGCCAACTTTAACAATTTATCGTTATATTGACGTTTTTTGTAAAAATCGCGTTTTTGTCCGCAAACAAAAATAACAGATTTTGCAAAACTTTTAAAATATTTGGTTATACCAAATAGGCATACATTTTTTTAAACATGTTTTAATTTAAACTTGTTAAGGTACATAAACATGTTTAAGTGCTCAAAAATGTTTAAAAAAATGAATGCGAATTTGGTATTATACCATATTAGCATTCATTTATAACATATTCACATTCATATTTTTAAACTAGTTTAAGCACTTAAACATATTTATGTACCTTAACAAGTTTAAGTGGCTAAACAAAGCAACATTGAAATTGACTTTATAATTTAATCCATTTGATAATTTAATTTTATTAGTATCACAAACATTTATTAGTTATTTTTACAACAACAAAAACACTTTATATAGTTTATGATTATATAAATTAAAAAAAAAATCCAAAAATAACTATTAGGGCCGATAACACAAACGAACTAACCGGAAGATAAATTGGGTTTAGTGCTAACCGGAGGTTATAGATGTCAAATTTGTATGGGACTAACCGGTGGTTACGTTAACTTTGATTTAACTGGATATTGTGTTAACCGCACTTAAAAAAATAAAGATCTCAAAAGAAAATTTACCAAAATTAAAAATATTTTAATTCTTAGCTTTTTACATAAAGCTGGTTATAGGGTAAGGAAACACTTATACAGATTTTTTTTTGCTTAGGAATTCACAATTTCAAAACAATATTTTATGATCTTAAACTAAAGAGCTCATAATATTCTTATATTGTGACGTTGGACCTCAAATACAGTTTGATCTTCATCGTCACTATGACCATCTTCAATGGAAAGAGGTAGAGGAGTTAACTCTTGATTGGAACGATCGCCTTGAACACCATATTTGCGTTCAGCACGAGATAAACGAAGTCTAGAAGTATAAAAGAAAATTGATTAAAACTCCGTTATAGTGCTAAATTCGGCTAAATTTTAAACCCTTCCAAACGTTAAAAAATGTGTCAGTTTCTTTATACCTACACTACGCTAGACTCACCTTTAACGTCAAACCTGAACGCCTAAGGGTCGGACCAGAATCAAAAACAAACACATCAAATTTGAAATTTTTACGTCCGTTTGATTTAGGTAACTCACATTTAAATATTAGAAACGAAAAATTATTGAGCGTTACGCCTTACGCGACGTAATTTGATTCAGGTTGGTCGCTAAGACGTAACAAAAACAAACACATTCAATTTGAAATTTTTACGTCCGGATCCGTTTGAATTGTATAAACGAAAATGTATTGAGCTTTACACCTTACGCTACGTAATTTGATTCAGGTACGACGCTTATTTATACCGATTGTCTTAGAATTCCTTTTTTAGTCGATTTAGCAATGTCCGTCCATCTAAACATGTAAGAAATTTGTTATCAATTGACCTTAGATTTAAAACTTAAGGTTCTCCAAAGGACGAAGTCTATTGAAAATGGAAAACATAGAGAAACATAGAAGCGAAGGTGAAAGAAAAAATAATATCACTATCTTTTTCTAATTTCTCACACATACGTTGTCGATGTGAGTTCACCACACAATACATGTTTACAAGTCGTACTTTGTCAACAAATACATGTATACAAGTTGTACTTTGACAACTCAATTTTTGACGCCTTCGCCTCTATGTTTCTCTATGATGGAAAACATCGGTTTGCATTATAAAATATATACTTTCGAAATAGGACAGGTAAACTTATTTTGTGTTTACAAATCAACATTCCAAATTTTAAAATAATCGGACCAGTTCTACTTGTAGCCCATACAAACCAACCTTCCGATATTCACATAACATTTTTTTGACAAATTAATTAATTGCACTTCTAAACATCAAAAATGAGACTGGAACGCATCCTTATACATTTAAATTTAATAGTTCTACTGGTAAAAAAATCCGGTCTTCAAACTTTTCCATTACATCAGGTTTTTTAGAAAATTTAGGCCAAAGATAAAAAATCGTTTTGGACATAACCCTTTCGCTAATGTCTTGTAACCCTTTCACTAATGTCTTGCTCTCCAGTGTCGAAAAAAAACGCTTTTAGAGGGAAAGACCTTATTTAAGCACAATTGGTGCTCTAACGGTTAAAGCGCCTGCCCAAATGAGTTATGCATCTCAAAGAGAAATGTTTAGACTTTACCATTGTCTCATTTTTAAGTCATCAGCACATTAGGTTCATCCGCTATAAGTTGTCAAATATGTTCAAAAACACAATTTTTTGTATTTGAAAATTTTCAAAACCCTAATGTAATGAAATAGTTTGTAGACCGGACTTGTGACCAGGATAATAAGTGTAATCATGTGTATAAGGTGGATATTTATTCGTATCAACTGTTTTTATTTTCATATGATTTGTAGCGGAAAAATCGTTTTTTGGAATAAGACATCATTGAAAGACAATTGGTGCCCTAAGGGTTAAGGCGACTGATCAAACTAGTTCAACATCCTTAAGAGCAATGTTTTAGCTTCACCCTTGACTTATACCAAATTCGCATTAATTTTTTTAAACATGTTTAAGCACTTAAACATGTTTATGTACCTTAACAAATTTAAACATGTTTAAGTGGTTAAACATGTTTAAAAAAATGAATGCGAATTTGGTATTATTTTTTAATCGTTGTCACATCGGGTTCTTCCGCTATAAGTTGTTAAAAGTGCCCAAAATGTCAAATTTTTTTAACCAACATTTTCTTAAAAATTAAATTATATAATAAATGTATAAGGTCGCGTTCCAGTCGCATTTTCAATGTTTAGTAGTGTAATTAATCAATTTGTCAACCTTTTGTGCGAGAGGAAGTTGTCCTATATTTCCTACTTTTATGAATTTTAAGACATTAATGTGAATATCAGGAGGGTGATTTGTATGGACTACAAGTAAAACTGGTCTGATTACTTTAAAATTTGAAATGTTTATTCGAGTGCTGCATCCTTAATAGAAATTTTTAAGCTCTACCCTCGACTTATTTTTAAGTCGCTAACACATTGGATTCGTCCGCTATAAGTTGTCGAAAATGCCCGAAACGGCGATTTCTTTGAACTTTGACCTAAATTTTCTCAAAAACCTGATGTGATGAAAAAGTTTGGAGACCAGATTTGCGATCACCAGAGCATTTGCAATTTACTGTCTAAGGTCGCGTCCCAGACGCACAAAGTTTTTTTCAAATGCTCAGTAGTACATATTATGATTTTTGTACTTAAGTAATACAAATTTATCATCTTAATTATTTTTTTAATCCACTAAACAATGGTTCCCAACCTTTGATTCTCGCCCCACTGGGGGGCAATTTGAAGGTTCCAGGGGGGCAACGAGCAAGATTTTTTTAGTCAAATTAACTACAAAAACTATTTTTTTTACCAAAATTAACTACAAAAATTTGTTAATTGATAATATTTTTACTAAATACTTAGTTTAAATTCTTATTTTACAAAAACTTTGACAAACTAGTTAATTTTTCATTAAAAACAAAAATTAGAAAAATTTTGGGGGGACAAGGCAATTTTTTTAACTAAAAAGTGGGGCGTGGCGTAAAAAAGGTTGGGAACCATTGCACTAAAGGGACCGGGTCGAAAAAATACTTATTCTTATCCCTTGGGTCCAAAAGCAGGTTTTTGAATTTCTTCTGACATAAAAATATTTACTTTGTTTCTTCATAATCCTACCAAGTTTAAGTCGATCTAGTGATGTCCGTATGTCTGTTAATATCCTGACTTTGTCGATATTACTGAGCCGATTTAAACGTCAAAATTATACCCGTCAATGTTTTTTTTTTGAAATAAATTAAGTTGATCAAAATTTATAATTAAAATCGTAAAAAGTTGGGTTCTCTTAATATAACCATAAAGTAAACAGATGTCAAGGGTCAATTATATATCCTTTTTGTGGTTCTCGACCGTTATTTCAATGCTTTACACTCGGAATGACATAGTGCGCTCAAGGGCATATAAACTGATAAACTCTAAAAAAATCGCAGATTATGGTACATTTTTCCCTTACCTATAAATTTTAAACAGTATAAATATAACAGCTCCTGAGCTTAAGGCCAAAAAGAAATAAAAACCAGTTTTTAAAGAATCTGGAATTTCTTCTTCACTTAATAAAATCCCCTCTTCTTCATGATGTTGTATAGGCGATGCTGGTGATGACTTGGTATGTAAAATGTTATTAGTATTATCGGATTGTTCTTTAGTTGTAATTTCTTTTTTATTCTCATTGTGTTCTGTATTTAGAACCTCCGGAGTTTTAGCTTTGGTTTCTGTTACTGACTTTTCACCTGAGACTTTTATATTTTCGTTGAGGTTTTCCGATTGATGTTGTAGCACTGTAGTGGCGGCGGAGTCCACATCTGTATTTTGTGCTACTACTTTTAACTCCTTTTTAAATGTTTTTTGTTCTTTCAAACTTTCAGTTAATACCGGCGTTTTAATCTCTACCGGCGGCGATACTTCTACTGGTTTTTTATCAGTTGTTTGTGTTTTAACATTTTTAATTTGCATTAATGTGACAATAATTAGTACCATTAGTACGCATATTAATTTTGTTTGATGGAAAATTGATAGCACCATTTCTTTGCTTTCTGCTTGGCTGCACGTTTACGATTAATAATTTTTATCATTTAATTTCCTGAATATTTAAAGAATTCCTTTGTTTTTATTATGTTTTAAATAACTTAATTTTTCTTTTTTTCTTAATGACTCTTTGATATTGTTTTTTTTTTTTAATTCGTCATCTGTTTGTGTGGTTGTGGTAGTATAAAGTTTTGTAAACAAACACGTTGAATTGATAAACTTTGACAGTTGCTTTCCGTTATTTTCGTTATTTAACAGGGTGATTAAAGTAAAGCCAATTGTTAGTTTTAAACAGGGTGACTTGTTCATGCCATTTTCATAGAATGTGTCAAATAAATTAAAATATAAATAACAGGGCGCATTCTAAATTCGAAACAAACCGTTAACTTTTAAAAATTACTATAGCTGTGTTTTTTGCTAACAAAATTTAATTTTTTTTTCACTCATGTCAACTGGTGTTTGTTAATCACAATCAGTATGTGGGTGGGTTATCCAAGGCCATGTTCACACTACAAGAACTTACCATGGTAAGTTGAGATGATTTTGCAATATTTCTTTATGCTAGTACAATTTGAGATGATTTTGTAAATCACTATAGCGGTTTTCACCCTTGATAGAAAACTTTTGAGGAAATTTCCTACAAGAAAATTTTCTACCGATTTTTTCCACTAAAGAGTGAACAACTATTTAAACAAGTTTTCTCACACTAACATTTTCTATAACCTCAAATTATTTTACATAATTAAAACTACGAAATAAAAATAAACAACGCGATTTTTAGTAAAAATATAGTTAATCATTTAAGTTTCATTTTAAATTTCGTATAAAAAGTCTGAAAATATCACAAAATAATTAAATGCCTCTCTAATCAGCTGTTATGTTGGTCTAGAAACTTTTATTTTTTTCTATACTTCAATTTACTCAAGCATCAATTCGAAGAAATTTTCTATGTAGAAAAGAAGAAACCAAGAAAATGAAAAAAACGAGCCGCCATGTATTTTGTTGTTGTATCTGTCAAACATTTTCTTGTTTTCTTCGATTCTCCGATTCTTTTCTTGTTTTCTATCAAGGGTGAGAACCGCTTATGTGATTTTGTTCAAAGAAAAATCACATGGTGATTTTAAAATCACGCTAGTCTGTATACAATACAACACGCAAAAAAATATCTGAACAAAAATCTGGCAAAATTTAACCAAAAATTTGCTAAAACTACAACCGACGAAGTAGTTTTCGTAATTTAGCCAAAACGCTTATGTAAAAAATTTTTAAGAAAATGCTTATGCTATTTAACCAAAAACTTGGTAAAACATACCAAAAGAAATATGGTGAAATATATCAAAATTATTAGAAAAGGTGACTAAAAATAATGCTAAAAATTACCACATATATGCTAAAATAAATTTTTTATTAAATTTAGTATTTAGTATTTATTTATTTCATTTTCTATTTTTGTAAAAATTTGTATATTTGTTGAATTTAAAATTTTCACACAATAAATCCATATTAATATAATAAATGATATGTATGATTTAATTTACCTACTGATCCTTTTTATACAATTTTCTCCAGTGACGCTGCCTACGCTTTTTCTATGTAACAAATTTAAAAAAAAAAATCTGAGTCTGGGTCGCTACAATTCGTTTCTGTTAAATATCTTAGAAAAATCCTGATTAATTTTTATTAAACAATAAAAATTGTTTTAATCGACCTTTAAAATATTATGTTTATTATGGAATCTGACAAATTCCGAAACACGAGTCGATTAAGTCTTTCAAAAATGACCAACATAAATAAATTTAAAACAAAAAAATTAATTTTCTTGAAAATTATGCTATGAGAATATCATGGTTTTAATTAGTAAAGTAAATAATGACCTCGAGCCAGAATAAACATCCTCAAAATATATTATCTCAGAAAAAAATAAAGAAAAATGCAGTCACGCCCCTTAGACTTTGTTTTTGCGGCTAAAACTTTGTTATGGCTGTCTGTCCTTCCGTCCGTCTATCTGTTGAAAGCACGATAGAGTCTAAACAAAAAAATATAGAAGGCTGACCCTTGTAATATGTGTTAGAGTCCTGCGCTGGTTTAATTGCGCTGGTAAAATCGGCCCTGAGAAAAAAAATTTCCCCTTGTAGAACCGACAAAACCTCTGAAAAAAATAGCTTATTTTTGAGGAATTTTTGACTTTTTACCAGAGACAGCTCATGAGGTTTTGTTACCGTTCCTTTTGGTGGGCGTGGTTACCAAAAAATTTAAGAAAGACGATTTTTTCGATTTAACCCTAAAATCAAAAACTCATAAAAACAAAGATTTTGCAGGTAAGTAAAGTTTTCTATGTTTTTTTCAGTAAAAATAATTGAAAAATTATTTATTCTAACCAATCTCAAAAATCGTGTTACATAATGTTATATATTTATTAAAATTTACGTTGTTTTTTATTATTTCGTGATTTTTTCAGACTTTTTATATGAAATTAAAGTGAAAAATAAATTTTCAATTTTTTATTTACTAAAATCCGCGCTGTTTTATATTCAGGGTATTCACCAGTGACGGTCCGTGAAGTTGTCACTGGGTGTTCTCTACTTATTTAAAATATAAAATTTATGTATATAAAATATGTTTTTCTGGACGTAACACGTTCCCGTGATAGACAAAGCCTCAGTTTTAATTTTTTTTATTGACATGCATCCAAAATTAATTTTTGTACTCCATTTATTTGCGAAATAATGCTTTTTGTTAATTGTCGATGTGGTGAGGCAACAAAATGACAATAAAATAGAATTTAGGCTGCATCTCATTAAAAAATGTACAAAACTAGTAACATCCCATCTTTACCTATCTCGGGAATGCGTTAGGTCCATGAAAACATGAATTTTATACTTAAATTTTCTGTTTTTATAAATTAGAGAACACCCAGTGACAACTTCACGGACCGTCACTGGTATTCACTTCAGAATTTTTTGACCCTTGCAACAGTGCAATATTGCAACATTTTTTTTAAATAAATATTTTAATCAAATTTTTATTTTTCTATTACCTTTTATATGATGCGTAGTTGCAAGAAAAGATTTGCAATTTATTTTAATATACATAAATATAATTGCTTTTATTTTCAAAGAAACAAGCAAAAAAAGTTGCAATTTTGACATTGCGCAATTTTGCAAGACTAAAATTTCTGACGTGAATTCCATTATTATTTTGTTGTTGTACTTATGTAATATTTTTTGAAGTTGGAGTAAAATTATGTGTGTGAAAACTAATTGTAAGTAAAAACCAATGTTGGCAATCGATACCTTTTCAATACCGTTATCCGTTTCAAAACCATTTAAATTGAATATCGGTACCGGTACCAATACCGAAACCCAGTTTTGGTATCGGATACCGGTATCCAATAACCTTTTCCTTCGGTATAGGTACGTACCGTTATTGAAACGGTTTTTCTTAAAAAACCTGTTTTAAAAAAAATATATGTTTTTAATAAAAATTTGTAAATTGTTGGTTTGCAAATGAAAAATCGTACTACTAATATAGCGCATGATTAACATGTGAGAGCACAGTTTTTTGTTTTGGTTTTTGTAAAACGTGAGGAAAGGGGTCCAAAAAGTTTCTATTGGGTGTCAAAATGACTACATAACATTTTATTGATAATCAAAAATGTCCTTACCGTCCCGCATCGCGGTTAGATTAAAAACCCTAAAAAATTACATATATCATCTGATTTCTATGCAACCAAGCTTTTTTTTCGGTGTTATCAATTTGGAAAAATAGGTCTTTCCTGTCTTGACAAGATCACATGCAAAAATATTGCAAAAATGTTTTTTTCGCGAATAATGGGACTTTTAAGTAATCAAAATCGCGCAATCGTAACTTCATTATTCTTCGATTTCTCCGAGTTAAGCCAATTTTAAAAATTATGCTTTAGTGGAAAACCTGGAACTTCAAATGCCTCTCCCAAAGTCTCATAAGAAATAAAAACAAATTTGGGCACTTACATCGCGGAATAGTAAAAATTTCCAAAAATCCATACTTAAACAGCGATACGGGAGTATAAGGAAATTATTGATTTTCGCGAAATTTTTATGGAGTCATTTTGACTCCCTATAGACACATTCAGGGTCCTTTAAGCTCATTTTTATTTAATCCGCGACGTGGGTGCACAAGGATTTTTCTGACAGATGCTGATCAGTATTTTTGAACCAAAATCGCGTTTTTTTTATTTTTTTAAATATTTTTTACATATCATCATCTTCCAACTTTTGAGGCAAATTTGGTTAAACAAAAATTTTTATATTTGAAATACTGCATCTGTGGACCAAAATCGCTGTTTTGAAATTTTATCAAACTTTGATCGCTGGTTGCCGACTGAAGATGCTCTTGCAAAATTTTTTCTTAATTTTTCCCACAATCAGTTTTTCTGTGGCTATCGTTAAGCAGGTATTACGAAACGAAATTCGAAATTTTAGATTTGACGGGACGCCCTAGTCACAGACTAATACAGACTCGACATAAGTGACAGGTGTCAAAAAAGTAATTCTGAACCATATGGTTAATATTTTCAAATTATTCTACGAATTAGGTTAGAAAGAGACAACTAATATAACGCGCCATAAGAAAAATAGATGCCAGATCAGTTTTTGTTGTTTCACTCACTCCTAAGTCGTAGAAAGTGTTGCCATGTTAGCGTAAAACGGACTAAAAACCGCTCTGTTTTCTCCTAAAATCGCTATTTTTCCCCTCATTTTTTCTTGTAAAACTCTACTGTCGAGTCTGTATTTAGTCTGTGCCCTAGTGTTTAGTATTAAAATTAAAAAAAATTATTATTATTAAAAAATATTTTTTTAGGTTTTTATATTTTTTGATTATACCGGTACTTACCGGTACTGACGTTTTGGTATCGGTATTACCGTAACCGATTCCACTCAAATACCGTAACCGATACCAATACCGATACCAAAATAAAATAAAAAACGGTACCAATACCGATGCCGTTATTCGTTTCGATTGCCAACCTTGGTAAAAACCATAAAAAAATGTATAAGTATATTTTTTTTACCATGAAAACTACAATCACGTAAATTAAATAAAATGTCAGTGATGGTTTCACGTGACTGACCGAAAATTGTTATTAATGAACATTTTCATTACTTTCAATTTAAGGTTGCAATTTTCCTTCACTTACCGACAGCTAATACACATTTAATCAATGAATACTTTCATTAATTTCATAAAAAAAAACTTCATAAAACGTTTCAAATAAGTTCTACGAATATTTTCATTATTTCCATGTAAGTTTTCATTGAAAGAACTTTTTTGAAACCAGTTTAGTTGATCAAATTAAACCTGTCTTCGGTTTTTTCATTAAGCTTATGTCAATTTTCATTACTTTAACGAAGATTATTTTTCAGTGCACAGTGTTACTTACAATTTTTAAAATAGGCCTTTTTTGTTGGCAAACTTTAATTGTTAACATACATCAAAACGAAAAAAACGAAACGTTAACTTCCATAAATTTCTCAATTTAATTTAGCGTCGTTTGAAATAGTTTTGTAAAATATTACACATTTTCGATGAAATATTGATAAAATTAGCTTATTAAATGCAATTTAGCTTGAAAGCAACACAAAAACATTTATCTTTTTTTATTAATACCAAAGAGAGTCATTAACAATAAGAGTATCATTCACAATATATGCAAGTTAATTTTTAACTTCTAGAATTGTGAGCGTTAACACTCACGTGAACTTTGTATGGTAGAACCACAGACTAATACAGACTCGACATAAGTGACAGGTGTCAAAAAAGTATTATTTAACCATATGGTTAATATTTTCAAATTAGTCTACGAATTAGGTTAGAAAGAGAAAACTGATATAACGCGCCATAAGAAAAATGGATGCCAGATCGGTTTTTGTTGTTTCACTCACTCCTAAGTCGTAGAAAGTGTTGCCATGTTAGCGTAAAACGGACTAAAAACCGCTGTTTTTTCTCCTAAAATCGCTTAGTTTTTCCCCATTTTTTCTTATAAAACTCTACTGTCGAGTCTGTTTATAGTCTGTGTTGAAAGTTGAAAGCACAATTCAGCAGGGACGTGCCGTGAGGTTTTCATCAGGGTGTTCACCATTAATATAAAATTAACCTAACAAGGCACAACTCAATTTTTGGAAGAAAAGTATCACGTTTTGTCATAAAAATATTTTAAACACAAAACTAACACAATTCCTTAATTAATTGAATTTTTTCCGCAAAATTAAAAATTTTTAGAACTTGTTCTGAAATGACTTTCGGTGCACAGTTACAAAAAGTAAGCTTATACCCACCCTTACGCTTATGGTTTAAAAAAAATATTTTTAAGAACATGCACATATCCAGGGCTATATCTTGTCGGCCCAACAAGAAAAAAAAAATTTTATTGCCGTTTTCAAGAAATTTTGCTTTTCAATACACAAAAAGTACAAAAAACAAAAGGTTCTAGAAATTTGTTGATCGCAGATTTGGAATTAAAAGATGACGGTCAATAAGGATCACAGTTGAATTATTTTAATTTAAAAATGAAAATATTAACAATCGCCGAAATATTTTCTTCCTCACATCATCACAATAAAATTAACGTGCATCAAACAAACCTTCATATTTTTCAATATTTAAAACAAAAAAAAATATTTTTTTTTGTTGCTTAAATCCAAAAAACATGTAAAAAGGTGTGTTTTTTAGACAACCATTTGGCAACCTTGTATGTAAAATTTAAATGATATCTCCCAGCAAAACTTAGATTACCAAATAAGGTATAAAATAAGGTATAGGATCTCTTATTTTATACATTGCAGCATTGATGATTTTAACAGGCGATGAGACTCAAAGTAATGCATCCACATTATCACAAAGAATACCAGTAAGGTATAAAATAAGTCATAAATTTATAACGAAGAATTCGAGTAAGGTGTAAAATATATGATATTTTATAGGTTACGAGAAATGAAAGAATATAGCATACCAGAAGATATTATATAAGGTGTTACGAGTAGTGAAAAAGTAATTTTGTATTAAATTTACTCACGTGATTGCAAGTGAGTGTAAGTAGATAAAATATGCTCGTGAGTGTGTGTCGTTAGAAATTTCCTGTCGTGAGCCCATCTCTAGTTTAAACTTATGCATTTTTTTATAAAATAATTATTTTTTATGTTATTGTAATGCATTATGCATCCAATTATAAATAATGCATTATTTCAAACTTTCAAATAATACATAATGTAACTTATATTTGTCATCCATGATTTAATGTTTAGAAATAAAAAATATGAAATACATTCTTTCCAATAATCATGCATTACGTAGCAAATTATTAGTAATGCATTATTTTTCACTTGAAAATAATACGTTGTGGAACAAATGTTTGGTAAGACATCATAAAATAATGCTACAAATAAGTTATATACATTACCTGGTAATGTGTTATATAATCACTACCCATTACCAAAGTTTTGCTGGGCTGTAATGACAATCATAGATAAAATCCCAAAGTATTATATGGCTTTTAAATTAAAGCAATAGCTCTTTCCAGTAAAAAGATATCACCTCGTAAAGTTACGTGTTCTACTTAATTTGCCGCACAAAAATGCCTTTAAAAATTTATATTTTGTTTGTAGTAGTTGTTGTAATTTAACACTAGTTGAGTGTGCGCAACAAAGCTACCCAGCAAAACTTAGATTACCAAATAAGGTATAAAATAAGGCATAGGATCTCTTATTTTATACATTGCAGCATTGATGATTTTAACAGGCGATGAGACTCAAAGTAATGCATATACATTATCACAAAGAATACCAGTAAGGTATAAAATAAGCCATAAATTTATAACGAAGAATACGAGTAAGGTATAAAATATAGCATACCAGAACATAATATATAAGGTGTTACGAGTAGTGAAAACGTAATTTTGTATTAAATTTACTCACGTGATTGTAAGCGAGATAAAATATACTCCTGAGTGAGTGTGTGTCATTAAAAAATTCCTGTCGTGAGCCCATCTCTAGTTTAAACTTTTGCATTTTTTTTATAAAATTTTTATTTTTTATGTTATTGTAATGCATTATGCATCCAATTATAAATAATGCATTATTTCAAACTTTGAAATAATACATAATGTAACCAAATATAAGTCATCCATGATTTAATGTTTAGAAATAATAAATATGAAACACATTTTTTCCAATAATCATGCATTACGTAGCAAATTATTAGTAATGCATTATTTTTTACTTTAAAATAATACGTTGTGGAACAAATGTTTGGTAAGACATCATAAAATAATGCTACAAATAAGTTATATACATTACCTGGTAATGTGGTATATAATCACCACCCATTACCAAAGTTTTGCTGGGTAAGAACAACCCAACAACTTCGTTTGTTCTTTAAATTTTGTCGCACATTCACTTAACTGTTGGAAACAATTGCATTTATGCTTACAAAATTTGGCATAACTTTTTTATGAAACGACGGAAAATAAAAAATGATATACCAACTGAAAGTGTACATTTTCTGCTATGAGAACATGTCGAATTATATGTGCGAAAATATTTTGAACCTTTGAAAAAAATTATAAAAATATAAAACTGACTTATTTGAGGGAAAAATTCTAGGTGTTCAGAGAACACCTCCGCACATTAGACGGAACGTCACTGCAATTCAGAGTCCTTAATAAGTTTCCTTATTTTCTCTAATATGTATATAAAACACCCCAATTTGATTTCTTTTATTAAATTTATTTTTTTTTTATTATTATTTATATAAAGACTATATTTGTTGTTACATACAATTTATAATAATTAAAAAAATATAACACTATACATTTTACATATCTACTACATACAAATTTGATAACAATTTATATACATTCGAAAAAATTTAAACATTTACTAAACATAAATACATATAAAAATTATAAAAAAAAATATTTAAACAAAAAAGAAAAAAAAAATATTAAGAAAATTCTTAAAAAACTAAGATCACAAAATAATTTATTAACAATACTGCTGCCATATAAACATTAACTTGTCTAAATGTCTATATGCATTTAAAAAAATGTTTCAGACACATGTTGCTACAACTTAACCAATACATATTCGTTGTTTTTTAAAAATTATTTCATTAATAAAAAAAATACACACAATTACGGCACTTGTTCTAAAAATTCTTTTTAAAAATAAAACATTATTAACATTTTTATTATAATTCTACTTAAAAAATACTAAATTAATCTAAGAAATTTTAAGCCATTTATAGGTTAATTTACATAATATTTTTGTAAAAACTTTGTAACACAGAAGAGAGGTTATTTTCTTAAGCCTAACAGACTTTCATAAAATTTATAAATTTTTTTATGAAATTCAGAAATATTTTCATAAAATTTGATCTTCATTTAAAGTTTTTGAATTTTTAAATTAAATTCAACATATCACTAATTTTATGCCATTTCATAGATTGTATGAACAAATTAAGTTTCTTATGAATTTTTTATGAAATTCAGATCTTTTTTCATAAAATTTGTGAAAATTATTTTTGATGTTAATTAAAATTTTTTGAATTTTTAACTTATGGTAAATTTTTATAAATTTTCCTAAATTTTATGAAATCCTGTTTATTTTTTCCCAGTTTCTTCCGTTTAAAGTTTTTTTTAGTACAAATTATGAAATCAGCCTTAAGAAGGCACTTAAACTATTAATTTTCATTAATTCATACGATTTGCATATATTATTCATTAATTAAATCATACTACCAAACATGCGTTTACCACGCGTTAGGACCAGACTTACAACCATAACGGTTAGTAGAAAGAAAATTAAACTTAAAAATGTTGTTATAACACGACATCTGTGCCGGAATTTCTTTTCTTTTTCCATTTTAATACGCAACTGTTCAGCACGGGGCAGATCTAAAGTAAAATCTGATTCGGGTCGTGATGAGGGCTAAAAATAGATACAACACAAAATAATTCATTAATTTATGATAAATATAATTTTAAATAGATTTTTATGTAATACACTGAAAAAAAAAATCTGCGTGATAAAAATGAAACGCATTCATTATTTTGTTTTCATTTAACCAATGAAGGAATTCATAAGTTTTTTAAAATGTCATGCATATTGAAAACAAATTTCATAAAATTTACTTCATTAGATTTCATAGTTTCATTTAAAAATTTCATTAAATGTAGCTTATAAAACTTTTTGTTTTTTGACAAAAAACAGCTGATCAGAGCAGCACTATTTCTTTTTGTGATTTTTTTTTTATACTTTTTATACGAAATTTAAAATGAAATGTAATTGTTTAATTATATGCTTACTAAAATTCGCGTTGTTTTATATTATTTCGTGGTTTAACTTATGTAATAAAATTTAAGGATGTAGTAAAATTATGTGTGAGAAATCTGAGTAAAATCAACACTCAAAATAATAACTCTGTAAAATACTTTGTAAAATGACTGTAATCTGAATTCAACAGATATTTTACAGAGTTTTCTGTCAAAATACAGATTTAAAGAAAATACTTTGCATTTTGTTGTGACACAAAAACAAAGTAATCTTTATTTTACCGATAATTAACAGATTTGTCTGCTAAAAAGTACTCTGTATTTTTTTTTGTAAACAAAAAACTAAGTTTTATCTGTATTTTTACTTATTACTATGTAATCTTAATTTCATAGTTAAAAAAAAACAAAGTTTTCTGTAAAAACACAAAAATTTTATCTGTATTTATACCCTACACCACTCTGTGGTACAGGGTATAATGAGTTTGTGCTGATGTTTGTAACTACCCGAAATATTGGTCCTAGACTTACCTTCAAGTATACCGATCGACTCAGAATAACTTTTTGAGTCGATTTAGCGATGTCCGTCCGTCTGTCCGTCTGTCCGTCGGTCCATCCGTCCGTCTGTCCATCTATCGGTTTAAGCACGATACATAAATGACTCTAATAACCGTATTATAATGGATATCGCTTTGAAATTTAATAGGTAATCAAATTTTGTATGCACAAATCATCATTTTAAATTTCAAAGGAATCTGGTCAGTCCTTCTGATAGTCCCCATATACTAAAAAAAAAAACTGTAATGTTAGCAAAAAAAAGCTTGTAAACCTACAAGAAAATTTGCTGATTTTGAACCCACAATTTTTTTGCTAAAGTTAGCAAAAATGTTTTGCCAATAATTAGTTAACTAAATTTTTTTTTTAAACTTAGTTCATACACATCTGAGAACCCCATTGGGTTCGGACCCGATAGGTCCAGACCCCGATGGGATTAGACCCAGTTGGGTTCCTTTAAAATCGTCATAGTTTTTGATCCAAAATTTGTGTCCGTTTCGCTCTACCTGGCTTAGTTTTTGAGATACGTGATTATAGGGGACCACTGGGGCCTTGAGAATTAAAAAACTCGATAACTTCAAACTTGTTCTACGTGTTGAGAGCTACAAAAATGCTTTTGGACTTTTTGTTGTGTCGGCAATATTTACCGAGATATGAGCATTTTAAAATTTTCGGGAATGCTAACTTTTTTGGATCCAAAGTTAGGGCCCATTAGGGTCCACACATGTGAAGAGGACCGGCGATACTATGAGAGCCCGAGAACCAAAAATGGCATCCATTTTGCTCTATCTGGCTTAGTTTCCGAGATAGCGCCATTTTTCTGAAAATAAAAAAAAATTTACCATTTATTTTGCTAATATTAGCAAAAAATCTTGTAAAAATGTTGTCAACTTAATTTCAAATTTAGCAAAATAAATTAGTTCAAAGTTTGTTTAAAATTGCTAATGTGCTAAATGAAGTTTACAAGAATTTTTTGCTAACATGCTAATCTCAACTAAAAATTTTCTAAAAGTTAGCTAACTAGCGTTAGCAAAAAAAAATTAGTAAATCTACTAACGTATTTTTTTGAGTGTACAAACCACACTCCCGATATTCACATAATTCCCTCAAAATTCGTAAAAATGGAAATATTTGATAAAATTATATTTTTAGGTGTTATACGTTTTAGTAACCTAATCAAATCGGAATACAGTTGGACCATTTTTGGACTTAGTCCCCCATATAAAACTGTAGACGGATATTTAGTTAAATCGGACTATTGGCAAAAAAATAAACCAATTCCACAAAAATTTGGTTTGTGTGTGTTTTCTACACTAAATAAAGATCTAATAAAAGACAGATCCAATCGGTCCATGTTTGGACTTGGGACCCATTTTTCGGAAAACACTGGTGTAGGGTATCATATTGTCGGTCTTGACCGACTATAACTTTCTTACTGTTTTTTTTTAAGAAAAAGTTAAAAAAGTTATCAACAAAAATTTTTTTTAAAAATCTTATAAAAAATATAAAAAATAACACGCATTTAACTAAACTCTGTAAATTTACAAATGCATTTTACAAATATATGTATTTTACAAATATATATAAATTTACAGTTTTTTATGACTTTGTGCTGATGTTTGTAACTACCCGAAATAATGGTCCTAGACCCACATTCAAGTATACTGATCGACTCAGAATCACTTTTTGAGTAGAGTTGTCAAAACCGATTTCCGAAGTATTCGAAAAATCGATTTTTTTCTATTTTTACGGTTTTTTAAAACCGGGTTTTAAAAAAGGCCGGTTTTCGAAGTATTCGAGAAACCGATTTTTTGGTCTCGAATAATCGACTTTTTTATATTTTTTTTTTTTTTGTTATTTTGCATTCAGTGCCGTTTTTTAGTAGCCATCTCAAAACTTTGAATGACAGTTTAATTATACCTTAGAGAAATTCAAAATTCCGAATTGAAAGAGGATTTTACCAGATGATACATAGATACATTATCTGAAAGATCTTCCAAATTATATCTGCTGTACAAGGCATTACTGAAATGTAATGGGCGTATGATACTTGCTTTTGTCAAGTAAATTTCGATAGCTTTAACAAAAAATTTTAAATTTATCGTAATTCCAATATAAAAACCCTAATAAAGTTAGCAACTTGTAACACCCATAACCCAATCTCAACGATTAGTGAATGTGTTTTTTCAGTATTATTATACCCTCCAATATGCAAAAAATAAAAATTTTGCAGGCGCGTTTTTTTTTTGGGGAGGGGGTGTTGCTTGGAATGGGACATTAGGGGACACCTTGGTCGTCGCGGTAAATGTTGATTTATAATGCATTTGGTGCTATAGTAATACAATTTTATCATTACTTAAACTATTTTTTATATACACGCCCACAAAAGGGGACTAGCCGAAAAAAAAAAATTTAATCCCCTAGGTCCAAGTGGTAAACTTTGAACTTCTTCTACCATAAAATATTTCGTTTTGTTTCACAAAAATACAAAAAACATGTTAAAAAGTGTCGTTTTTCGAGGGGGACTTTTTCCCCCTGGTCCGATTTTGTCCATTTACGAACGTAGACGGCCTATGACCATGAGACATTTTTATTTTGGACTGAATCGTGTTTTATACAGACGGACGTGCTTGGTTTGTTTTCCTTTTTTATTGTTTTGTTTAAATTTTTTGTTAAATAAATAATTTAAAAAAAAAAACCGAAAAACCGATTATTCGAAACCGGTTTTTAGTTACAAAACCGAAAAACCGATTTTTTCAAAAGGCGGTTTTTCGAAGTATTCGAAAACCGGTTTTTGAAATAGACGAATATTTGACAACTCTACTTTTTGAGTCGATTTAGCGATGTCCGTCCGTCTGTCTGTCTGTCTGTCCATGTAAACGGTGTAAACACGATACAGGTCGTAATTTTTAACCAACTGACTTGAAATTTAAAACTTAAGCCTCTTTTGCACCAAGGACGAAGCCTATTGAAATTGGAAAAAAAATCGGTCCATATTTAGACCTAGCCCCCATACAAAGGTCCTCTTTAGTTTTGGATCAAATGACTCTAATAACCGTACTATAATAGGTTTCGTACTATAATAGGTTTCGTTTCGAATTTGGCACGTAAACGTGTTTTGTCCTCACAAATCACCATTCCGAATTTTGAAGGAATCGGATCAGTTCTTCTTGTAGCCCCCATACAAACCACCTTCCCGATTTTCACATAAATCTCTCAAATTACATGAAAATAGAAAATATTTTATTAAAATTTTGTTTGTGTTAAATGCGTACTTTAATAACCTTATCAAATCATTATCATTATCTTATCATTTTTGGACTTAGGCCCCCCCTTGTGAAAATTTCACCCGATATTCAGTTAAAGCGGTTTATTCTCAACAAAAAGAAGCATATTTCACCCAAATTTGATTTGTCAGTGTTTTTACACTTATTAAAGATTTGACAAAATATATATCTAATCAGTTCATGTTTGAACTTGGGACCCATTTTTCGGGAAACTCTGGTGTAGGGTATTATATGGTCGGTCTTCACCGACTATAATTTCTTACTTGTTTTTTTTTTGCTAAATGGTGCCTTATTTAACCAATATTTTACTAGAAACTTTGTAAATTAACAGTTTTTTTTTGTCCAAATCATTTTTACAAAGTTTTAAAGTAAAATTACAGAGTATTATTTGTCAAAAGTCTTTCATATTTAACCAATATTTTACTACAAACTTGCAAACTAACAGTTTTTTCTCAAAATCATTTTACAGAGAGTTTATTTAACAGAGTTTTATAGTAAAATATAAGATTACCAAAAAATGTTGCTAGCTGGAAATGTATGGTGTACTCTGTTAAATTAGAAAAGTTTTTCTGTAATTTAACAGATTTATTATTTTGAGTGTATATATAAAAAAAATGTAAAAGTACATTTTTCTAACTTGTTTTGTGATTTTTTTCAGACTTTTTATACGAAATTCAAAGTTAAAAACCAATTTTAAATTTTATATTATCAAAAATCCTAGTGGTTATTATTTCGTGGTTTTACTAATGTATAACAATTTGGTTTTGGAATAAAATTTTGTGTGAAAAAACTGAGTGAAAATCATAAAAAAATTAAAAAGTGTATATTTTCTACCTTGTATACTACATTCGCGTAAATTAAATAAAATTTCAGCGACAGTTACACGTGACTCACAAAAAATTGTTATTAATGAACATTTTCATTAATTTTAATTTAAGGTTGCAATTTTCCTTTACTTTCCTACTGCTATTACACATTTAATCAATGAACGCTGTCATACATTGCATAAAAAAAATTTAACATGTCTTCAGTAAAATTGATGACGGTTCATTTCTAAGAACATATTTACCCTTCATTTAAAAGTTTTAGGAGTCATTTTAGTCTCGTTTTTAAATAATATAGAAAACAACAAAAACGTGCGTTTAAGGGGTTAAACTGTTCTAAAAACATTTTCTGCATCAAATTTACCCAGGGGATGCTTGTTTTACAAAAATAATTTTTGTAAGCAAGAAAACGATAGCATTTTTGAAAAATAATATTTAAATAAAAACAACTACATTAAATTACTGTTTTAGAAAACAACTTAAAACAACTAAAAAAAATTGTTGTTTGATAATTGTATTTGAATAACAATTCATTTGTTGTTAAAAACATCTAATACACAGAGAAAAAAAAATTTCCAACTGAATTTTTCAGTTGTATTAACTCAAAATTCGGTTGCTGCTACTATATTTTGATTTGGCTAACGAATGTTATAGTTGTTTCAATTAAAAGACAGTTGCAATAACAACATTTTGTTGTAACTACCAATATTTAGTTATTTTAACCTTAATTCAAATGCTTCCACCGATTTTTTGTTGCAACAACTGAATTTCAGTTGGAAATTAGCAAATTTGTTTTCTGTGTGTACTTTTAAATTTCCGTAACTAACATGTAATAACTGTATTAATTTTATAAGTGTAATATTTTTAATATGTATTAAAGATCAATTTTTTGAAAATTTATTGTTATCAAAAATGATTTCGATAATTGTTTTTACTGTTGGTTTTGATGTTTATTTTGACATTGATGTTAGCTTGAGATCATAATTTTTGATTGGTTGGCTTATTCAATCTTGTATTTTAATGTAATTAACTTTAATTAATGTAAATTTTTAATAAGCTCAACTTGTTTTAAGTATATTTTTTCTAACATTTCTATCTATTGGCTAGGTTTTTTTTTGGGTCATTATAGTTTAAAATAGCCGACGCACGCGACTATTATGGGGCAAATATTTTAAATAACATAAATTAATCATTAATATCTTGAAATATATTTTTGACGTTTTTAAATCGAATTTAAAAGATTTTTGTTAAATAATTAATTTAGAAAAATTCTTTTATGCGGTTGCGGGTCATGCGATTGTCGCGTTTCACTTGAATCACGCGTAAATAACGTAATTAGCGCGGCTTGTGACATAAATAAAATGGATTCATTATTTTGTTTTCATTTAACCAATGAAGGAATTCATAATCTCTATTCAATCAAGGATTCTCAATTAATAAAGATATATGAAGTCACTCGACTCCTGTTAAACCCGCTCTGGCTAGCTATGCTATTACAAAGGACGAATGAACAAAGAAAAACAAAAATTAAAAAAAATATTGCAATTGGTTTTTTTTTGTTGATTATCGGGAAATCCAATGACTTTATTTGCTAAGAATTTGTTTTAAACACTTTGAAAGGTGTTTCTTAAATAATATTACCATAGTAATTAGAAATTGATACATTTTTTTAAAATTTATTAAGTGCTATTTCGATATAAAAAGTTAGCATTGTTTGTAACATTATCGTATTTTCCTCGTCTAACAGTTTTCGTACCTTCTGTAAATTTCATAATTTCATTAAAAAATGTCATTAAATTTTGTTTATAAAATTTGCTGATTTTTGACGCCTGTCGATTCGAGTCTGTTAAGTGTATCTTTACAAAACGACAGAAAGCTTTCCGCTAATTTTTTCATACAGCAAACAACAAAATACATGGGGAAATTTTGCGGTCTGCTGTTTGCTGCTGTATTGTGAAGAGACACTAAAAAAAAACAGCTGATCAGAACGACACGAGTTATTTTTTCCATTTTTTAAGACTTTTTTTTGCAAAACTAAAAATAAAATGTAATTGATTAACGTCCATATTAGAGATAGGCGCGTGAGTGATTTTTGACTCACACTCACTCACGCTCACGACAGGAATTTTTGAATCACGCACACTCCCTCACGACCATATTTTTTCTACTCACACTCACTCACAATCACGTGAGTAAATTTAATACAACTCACACTCACGTGCACTCACTCAAGTTTCACTCACACTCAAGTTGACGCACACTCACGAAACTCTTATTTATAAAAAAAAAAATTTCAAAAACTAAAATTTCAAAAATCTTTCAAATTTTTTAGCAAAATTTAAAGTTCAGCGAAATTTTACATTTTTTTTTTTGCTTTTTTAAACCAAATATTACGAGAGGAAATATGAGGAGCAAATAAATCAAGCAAACTCACGAAGAAAAATGTCACGCACACTCACTCACGCAAAAATCTTACTCACGCACACTCACTCACGCAATTTTTTTCCCCACTCACACTCACTCACGTGAGTAAAATTGTGAATCACGTGAATCACGCTCTAATTTGCTCATGTGCCCATCTCTACTATATATCTAGTAAAATTGTTTTTTTTTTACAAAAAAAAATCTAGTAAATTTACGAGAATTCCTTGAAAGTTTTATTGCGCTAAAAAAGATGTAAATTTACAACTTTATTGGTAAAAATCTTATAAAATTACAAAAAAGTTTGTAATTTTTACTAGGAATTCTCGTAAAATAGGAGGTAAATTTAGTAATGTTACGAAACCTCCTAGTAAGTTTTATCGCGTCAAAAAATTGTAAATTTACAATTTTATTGGTAAAAATCTTGTAAAATTACAAAATTTTTGTTAAGAAGCTTGTAAAATTACAAGGAATTCTTGTCAAATAGGAGGTAGCAAAAATAAAAGTTACACGTTTTTCTTGTTATTTTACAAGTTTTTTTTTTGAGTGTAACCAAAAAAATGAAGATAAACTAGACAATCCGAGAGCAAAGAATACAAATTGAACAAGAATTAATTTTAAAAAACGTGACATAAACAAACAACATAATCCAACAGAGACTTCAAGCTGCAACATTTTGTTGGAGCTTGAAGTCTTAATTCGAACTTAACTATCAAACTAAAAATCAATTTAGTAGAAGAGAGCGAGAAAGAGATAAAGAGATAATAAAGTGATAAATAACAATTTTCTTTTAATACAACAAACCAATAAAGCTTAGATTTATTTTTAAACCACAGCTTAAAATAGAAAGTGAAAATACTAGTTTATCTACCTCCAAAAGAAAGCAAAAAAAAAAACAAACAACAAAACTTTTTTCCAACAACAACTAGAAAATGAAAACAAATAAAATATCAAGAAAAATGTGGTAATAAAAACAACAGAAAATGTTAAGCCCCCTCAAAGAGGAGAAAAGAAAAACCAATAAGATCAGTTTCCAACATATGCAGTACTATATAAACAAACGAAAGCTCTCACAAAACAAGGCGTTAATAATAATGATATGTTTGGCGATAACACGGTTATTTTTAAATGAGTTAAACAAAACATAAAAAAAAATATTCAAGGTTATGGCAAACAACTTATAACAAAAACAAAAATAAAACAATAATAACTTATGTGATAAAAATAATGAATACTCACTCGTACCTACCCAGGCAGAAAAATACATACGGGCCAGATCTGGCAAAGTACCTAATAAGGTAGTATTAATACTGGCAAAGTACCTTTTATTTGGGTTTTTAGTACTTGCTAAGATGCTAAATGATAACACCATTTAGTAGTGGCAAAGTACTTTTAAAAGCGCTTTCCCTGTACTTTAAAAAGTACTATCCGAGAGTTTTTAAAATTGCTTTTTAACTAAAACAATCCATTACAAAATTAAAAATGTATTTAATAAAATATTTTTTTTATTTAATAATTTGTACATTAGAAATCTTTTTTTTTTTTAATTTTTCTATTTTAAATAAATTATATATTAATTACACAGCATGACAAAAGTGACCACTATTATAGAAAATAAGAGGTATGACCAACATTTCCATCTATTTGAGACATGCTGAGTCGAATGGCGTACTCCGTTTTTCGATGCATGGTTCAGTTTTTTGACTTTTAGCAATGTTTCTTATGCAAATTTGGTTTAAAGCTTTTCATCTTAAGCCCTTAAATTCGCGAATTTCTTCATTTTTCGAGGTTCTCGCGAAATAAACCTCTAAATTGGTATTTGATAAAAAAAACTTGCATTTAGTGGATCATAAAGGCATCCCTAACACTACGAATAGTGAACAAAAAACATCTACATATGTGATATAGACCATCGTGTTAAAAATCGCGAAAAACTTTTTTTTATGGCAGAATCATTTTACAAGATGACTTAAAGGTCCATCTTTAACTATATAATGTGGTAACCTTAAACAAATAACTGACGAAAAATTTGTCCAAAAAAATAATTTTTGGTCAGTATATTCTGTAAGGTTACCACATTATTTACTTAAAGATGGATCCTTAAATTATCTCGAAAAATGGTGCTGCCATATACAACATGATGATAAAATTCAACATGATGGTAAAAGCAAGTTTTTTTATCAAAGACAAATTTAGGGGCTAATTTCGCAAAAACGTCAATTCATCCAGATAACGTATGTTTACTCGACAATGAGAATGTAATTAAGGGGCATGTCACAGACTCAATTCCGTTCGGAAGTGGATTAAGTGGTTTGCTCGTAAAACGCAGTGTAAATATTTTTTTCGGAATGAAACCACTTTTATGAAATTCAATTCCACTTTGATTTTTGAAAGTGATTTCATTCCGAAAAAAATAATATTCGTTTTGCGATTTACGAGTAAAACCCTTTTTTCAATTCCGAACGGAATTGAGTCTGTGACATGCCCCTAAAGTTACTGAAATTTTAAATAGAAAGCTGTCTAAACACAAATGTGATGATATAATTTTGAAAGGCAATATTTTTATTGAATGTAGCGATTTTTTTTAATTTACACTACCATCAAGAGAAATAGGACTCTACAATGTTAAACAAATTTGATAAAAATAACATTGAAATCAGTATCTACATAGTAGAATCAAAATGTATTCATACTAAATTTGATAATGACACCATTGTCATAACTTTATAACATAATTAAGTGTTTTCAAATAAAATGGTAAAATTTAATTAAATTATTAAAAAAAAATATTTCAAATAAATAAACCGCCTTTAGTTTGGTAAAAAAGTACTAGCAAAGTACTTAATTCGGTGAAACCAAGTACTTTATTAAAAAGAGCTTGCTATACAAAAAATAAATTGCTTTGCCAGTACTTTTGTTTTGGTACGGTTGGCAATTTCTGGCTGGGTAGTTAAAACAATATAAAAAACCAAAACTCAGTGGTTTTTAATGATGATGATTGTCTGGGTGTCTGTAGGTATGAATATCAAGCAGCAGCCTATTATCATCACCATATATTAATTAGAGCGCCATTTTTTTTTTGTATGACAAAAAAGTTTTTCTTTCGATTTTAAATTTCCAGGCAAATTTTTATTCTACTAGGCCTTAAACTTATGAGGTACTAATTTGGGGTCAATCGGATTTAATTAACCCTGGCGCCCGACAATTAAAGTTTTGGATTTTTGAAATTAAAAAAAAATTAAAAATATGTGTTGGGATTAGAGCTTCCTATCGGGATTGGTTTTTCTGAATCCCGGAATTCGGGAAAGACGAAAAATTCGCGATCCCGGGATTTTTTGAATATTTTAAATCCCGGGTTTCGCTGGATTTTTTGAAAATTTTTTGGATTTTTAAAAGTTTACAGTATTTTTTTGTCACTTTGGCAAATCCACGCGTTCGTAAAGATTTGCGAAGTTCTGTTGAAGTTGTGAAATTCAAAAAAGGTTGAGATTCCTCCTATAAAGGATATCCATATTAGGTTATCTTTCTTACCTTTCGTCGTGGCTCATCGTTATCAACTTTAAGTTGCTTTACCAATCTCATGAACTAGCGATGGGCGCTGGTCATGTGATTTGCATGATTCACGTTAATCACGCTTGAGTGTAAGTGATTTTTAATCCAATCACGTAATTGTGTGTGAGCATGAGTTGAACAAAATCTACGTGAATTTTCACATTTTTGCGTGAGTGATAATTTTTTTTTTGCGGGAGCTTGCTTTTTTAATTTTTGCAATAAAATATTATTTAGAAATATTTTTTTTTGTGGAAAAAAATATTTTATAGCGTGAGCAGAGTTTGCATTACTCACGCGAAAGCGTAATTGAATCCGGCGTGAATCATGCGTACGGATGGGCAATAGGGCGTTTCATCAAAAACTTTTTTTTGGATTTTTGCAACTCTTGAAGCGGAATATGAATTCTTATGGCCTAAAAGATTTTTGAGATTTTTTTCAGATTTTTGGAATGTCGGGATCAACTCGCTCAAATCGATTTTATCAAAAAAATGAGGTTATGAAACATAATTTTTTTTATTTTTTGTTCTCTGGTGCCTTTTTTTAACAAAACCGGATATAATACTTCTTAATGTTGCTAGCCTCCTAAAAAAAAAATATTCGCGGTCAAAATTATAAGTTCAAGGGTCACTAAGATGACCTTAAAAGTAAAAATTCAGAATTTCCCGTGTTTTAACCTCAATAATTCGAGAAATAAGCTATGTATGAACGTCATGTTGAATCCGTTAGATAGGTCTTTAAAACACCTTTCATTTAAAACCAATCTGACTATTGTCACTTTTGTAGAAATGTTAAAAAAAATAAAAAACTGGGAAAAACTCATTTTCTCCCCCATTTTATCGAAAATTGAACTGGTGCATTAGGTAGTTTTTTTTTGTAAAGTTAAAATAATAACTTTTAAAGACTTTTTATAGATTGTAGTTAGTATTTCCAAGCCGGTTAACCAAAAAACCGGGTTTTTGTCAAAAAAACCGGTTTGACAAAAACCCGGTTTTCCGGTTTGGAAACACTAATTGCAATCAAAAACACTTCTTTTAAGTTTATTATTTCAATTTTACAAAAAAACTACTAATGGATTCCCTTCGATTTTCTGTAAAATGGGGGAAAAAATGAGTTTATCTTAGTTTTTTAATATTTCTACTAAAGTGACAAATGTCATTTTGGTTTTAAATTAAAGGTATTAAAAATACCTATCTAACGGATTCATCATTACGTTCATATATTGCATATTTCTCAAATTATTAAGGTTGGAACACGGGAAATTCTGAATTTTTACTTTAAAGGTCATCTTAGTGACCCTTGAAGTTATTATTTTGACCGCGAATATTTTTTTTTAGGAGGCTAGCAACATTAAGAAGTATTATATCCGGTTTTGTTAAAAAAAGGCACCAGAGAACAAAAAATAAAAAAAATTATGTTTCATAACCTCATTTTTTTGATAAAATCGATTTGAGCGAGTTGATCCCGACATTCCAAAAATCTGAAAAAAATCTCAAAAATCTTTTAGGCCATAAGAATTCATATTCCGCTTCAAGAGTTGCAAAAATCCAAAAAAAAGTTTTTGATGAAACGCCCTAATGGGCAATTTTTTTTTACTTTCTTGTACGCGAATAGAGTTTTCTTTGTGTGAGCGTGACTAAGTGCGAGCGTTATTGAGTGTGAGTCAAAATCCACTTACGCATTTAAAAAATGTTTTAGAAAAGCATAAGAAAGTCTACAACTTAAGGAGTGCTAAAGTTTCAAAAACTTTTTTGTCGAACTACCATTAGGTTTTAGATGATTTTACAAGCTTTAGATTAGAGATGGGCGCGTGAGTGATTTTTGACTCACGACTGGAATTTTTGAATCTCGCACAACCACTCACGAGCATATTTTTTCTACTCACTCACTCACTCACTCACTCACAATCACGTGAGTAAATTTAATACAACTCACACTCACGTGCACTCACGCAAGCTTCACTCACACTCACGAAACTCTTATTAATAAAAAAAATGCAAAAACTAAAGTTTCAAAAATCTTTCAAACTTTTCAGCAAAATTAAAAAAAAAATTTTTTTGGCGACGAAATCTTAATTATTCCAAATTTTACAATTTTTTTGTTGATTTTTTTTGGTACAAAAGGAATTATGAAGAGAAAATAAATCACGCAAGCTGACGCAAAAAAATCGACTCACGCACAATCATTCACGCAAAAATCTTACTTACTGTAATGTACTACTGTTCCTATTTATACTTGTTAAAACTTTCTAAAATAATTTCTAGTGATTTTTATAAAATTTGTTAAAATGCCAAAGAAGTTGAAAAATATATTTTCAGTTTGAATTGAGCAACCAAACAGAATATTGTATTTATTAAAATTCAGGTGTGGGGTAAAAAAAGAAAAAAATGGATTTAAGACCCTCTCGTCAAACAATGATTGATGCATTGAATTTGGCTAATATTGAGTTTCCCGAACAGGCAACATTAACTCAACTAAGAAATTTGTATAATGCCGTGTATAAGTCACAGAATAATAATGTTATTGGGAACGAAAACTCAAATGTGGATACAGATGAAAGCAATGCTGCTTTACCCGCTGTGTGTGTAAATAATACCGCTGTTAGTGCAAATGATGATCGTGTAAATGATGCAACTTGTGAAATTTTAACTGGAACTGGTAACTCTAATATGTTACATGTATCCAGTGGTATTGTGTATGATGTAAGTCCTTCGACTTCAAATACTAGTCCTCTAATTGGATTTCCCTCTGAAAATAATCAAAACCAATCTAATGATCTAGTGCAATTAGAAACCCAATTAAAAATTCTTCAAACGCGGTATGAAATAATTAGTCTTCAGAAAAAATTACAATCTCTAGAAAACAATGATCATCAAGTCTCTGCTATATCAACTATTCGTCGCATTAACTACGAAGAGCTCGATATAGTTGTTCAAAAGTTTACCGGTGATGATCATCATGATATTTTGAAGTGGTTCGATAATTTTGAAGAATATGCTAGAATGTCTAGATATAATGATAATGAGATTTTATTGGGATTGAGATGGTTATTGCGTGGTACAGCCCACCAATATATACAAAGCATAAAAATTACAAGCTATGGCGAGTTAAAAACCTCATTAATCAAAACTTTTAAGAGAACTCTGACTCGCGAGGAGGTTTACCGAAAATTGCGTTCACGCACTTTAAAACAGAATGAGTCCTGTCTAAGCTATGTGATTGCAATGCAAACAATTGCCGCTCAAGCTGATGTGGATCAAAAGGAGTTAGTGGATATCATAATAGACGGGTTTCAGGACAAAACGAACAATATAACTTTATTATATAGTGCGACTTCAATTGAAATGCTTTTAGAAAAATTAGATCGCTATGAACAACGCCGTGTTCATAAGCCGGGAGCAGTTTCAAAAACTAAATTAAACTCAAAGACGGATGTAAGATGCTTTAATTGTTCTCAATTTGGACATTTTCAAAGTGCTTGTCCAAAGCCAACTCGTCCTCCTGGTTCATGTTTTACGTGCCATCAAATGGGACATTTCAACAAGGATTGTCCAAATCGGAAGAAGATGGTAACAGTGGCGTCAGTTTTTCAAGAAAAAGACATAGATAATAAAGCTAATTTAATTAATCCTTTGCAATTGGTGAGTGTGGCTTTTAGCTTCTTTAATAAAAGGGGGTGTACTGATTATTTGAAATTTAATTCTCTCATTGATTCCGGTAGCCCCATTAATTTTATCAAAAGGTCGTTGGTTCCATCAAATATTAAAATATCGGATGATTTGAAGATGACAAATTTAGTTGGTCTTGGAAATTTTAATTTGCATATGTTTGGCGAAATTTCATGTTTAATAAAATTTCGTGATGTAGTTAAAAACGAAAAATTTGTTGTAGTTCCAGACGATTATATGTCAACTTCATTAATATTGGGTAGAACCTTTATGAATAAATTTAATATACATTTATTTCAAATAAAATCAAATAATTCAAGTGCATTCAATTTTATTAAGGATAGATGTAAGAAGGTTGATAGTGATTGCCTTACACCATTTAAAGATAAATTAGATAATTATTCGCAATTAAGACCTTATAATGTGGAAATGATTGAAAATTGTTTAGATATTTGTCCTACTTTGGGGAACAACAATATGAATTTGCTAAAAGATGTTATTATGAGTTGTTATCTATATCCAACAAATCTAATTAAAAGTCCTTCTGATTATAAAATGAAAATCCGTTTATCGGATGATGTACCAGTTCATTGCTCTCCCCGTCGATTATCTTATCACGATAAAAATGAAGTTCAGAAAATTATTGACGATTTGCTTGATAGGAAAGTTATCCAACCTAGCAACTCACCATATGCTTCGGCAATAGTCTTAGTTAAGAAAAAATCTGGGGAAACTCGAATGTGTGTTGACTATCGAAGTCTAAATGGAAAGACCATTCGCGATAATTTCCCCTTACCTTTGATTGATGATTGCGTTGAATATATGGCAGGAAAGAAAATATTTAGTTTGTTAGATTTGAAAGATGGTTTCAACCATATTGAGATGGATAAAGAGTCTGTACCTTTAACTTCTTTTGTTACACCACATGGGCAATTTGAATATTTGCGAATGCCTTTTGGCTTGAAAAATGCGCCCGCAAATTTTCAGAGATATGTTTATTATATTTTTCGAGACTTGATTGATAATCGTGAAATAGTTGTATATATAGATGATATTTTGATAGCATCAGAAGACTTTGAATCACATTTTAAAACATTGAAAAAAGTACTTTGTCGCGCTTACGAAAAAGGTTTGGAATTTAAACTTAGAAAATGTAAATTTGGATACAATGACATTGAATATTTAGGATATGCTGTTAACTCTTGCGGAATACGTCCTACTGACAGACATTTAACTGCTATCAAAGCATATCCTGTTCCTAAAAATATTAAGGAGTTGCAAACATGCATTGGTCTATTTTCATATTTTAGAAGATTTGTGCCTTCATTTTCCAAAATTGCAAAACCTTTGTTAGATTTACTACGGAGAAAGGATGAAAAATCGTTTAAATTTTCGGAAGCTTGTATGAATGCATTTAATGAGCTAAGACAACGTTTAATATCAGCTCCAATATTGGCAATATATAAGCCAAGTTGTGAAACAGAATTACATTGTGATGCGAGCACACTTGGTTTTGGGGCTATTTTGTTACAACGTCAAAATGATGGGAAATTCCATCCAGTTTCGTTTTATTCAAAGTCTACTTCTGATGCGGAGTCAAAATATCATAGTTTTGAATTAGAAACTTTGTCAGTTATATACGCTCTTCGTCGATTTCGGATTTATTTAGAAGGCATTCCTTTTAAAATTGTCACGGATTGTAACTCTCTAACGCTGACACTAGGTAAAAAACAGGTTAATCCAAGAATTGCCCGTTGGGCTTTGGAACTCGAAAACTATAATTATTCAATACAACATCGTAGTGGTACGTCTATGGGTCATGTAGATGCTCTTAGTAGATGTTATGAAAAGAATGTTACTTCATTAGGATGTGTCGAGGAAATAGGTTCTCGAGGAATGGTAGCTGCGGTGGACTCTAATGAAATTGATATGCAAATTCAAATATTGCAAAATCGTGATGAGAAAATAAAAAATTTGATGACAAAGCTACAAAATGAGGATGATGAATATTTCGTGTTATCGGATGGGTTAGTGTTTCGTAAAGGGGTCTCTGATCGTTTACTTTTGTATGTACCATATGATTTAGAGGAAAATGTTATTCGTTTTGTTCATGAAAAAATTGGACACCTTGGTGTTGAAAAATGTTTGGATCAAATAAAATTTAACTATTGGTTTCCTAAGATGAAAGACAGAATTAAACAGTTTATCGGAAGGTGTTTGAAGTGTATAATGTATTCAGCACCGACACGATTACATGAGCAAAATTTTTATAATATTCCTAAGGCGCCTATACCATTTGATACTATTCACGTAGATCATTTTGGTCCACTGCCATCTATATCTTCAAAATGGAAACACATCTTAGTAGTTGTAGACGGATTTACTAAATTTGTCCGACTTTATCCAGTAAAATCAACAAGTACTAAAGAAGTATGTTGCTCTTTAGCAAAATATTTTAATTACTACAGCCGACCCCGAAGACTTATATCTGACAGAGGTTCATGTTTTACGTCGAATGAGTTTAAACAGTTTTTAATTGAAAATAATGTTGAACATATTAAAGTAGCAGTTTCATCCCCTCAGGCAAACGGTCAAGTTGAACGGGTGAATCGTATTATAAAGGCAATGTTAGGTAAATTGTGCGAACCATTGCAACATGCTAACTGGTCTTCAAAATTATCTGAAATAGAATTTGCAATTAATAACTCGGTGCATAGTACAACCAAGGAGACACCAAGCCAACTTCTCTTTGGAGTAAATCAAAGGGGCGTTGTTATTGACGAATTGACGGAGCATTTAGAAAATAGAAATGACGAAATAAGGGAAAGGGATGTAAATGAGAAAAGGTCTAAGGCTTCGGAAATGATTGCACGGTCTCAGGAATATAATCAAAGATATTTTTTAAAGCACAGCATTCCGGCTAAAACATATTCGGTTGGAGATTATGTTGTTATTAGACAAAGTCATAATATTGTAGGAAAGAGTACAAAGTTGAGTGAGAAATTTCGTGGTCCTTATGTAATAAGTAAAATTTTAGATAAAGATAGATATATAGTTGAGGATATTGATAACTGTCAAATAACTCAAATACCTTATAAGGCTATTATTGAAGCAAATAATTTAAGAAAATGGTTAACGTAGGGTAATGATATTCAGTTTTCTTACACATATATTTTGTTTTGAAATACCACAACTCTATTAAATATATATATATATTTTTTTGTAACTAATATTTGTAGTTATGTATATATTTTTTTTGTTAGTTTAATTAATTTAATTAAATTTGTAATATTAGTTTGATTGAGGTCAATCAAGTTATCAGGTTGGCCGAACTGTAATGTACTACTGTTCCTATTTATACTTGTTAAAACTTTCTAAAATAATTTCTAGTGATTTTTATAAAATTTGTTAAAATGCCAAAGAAGTTGAAAAATATATTTTCAGTTTGAATTGAGCAACCAAACAGAATATTGTATTTATTAAACTTACGCACACTCACTCACGCAATTTTTTTCTCCACTCACTTACAATCACGTGAGTAAAATTGAATTCAGTCACGCACACGCGTGAATCACGCTCTAATCTGTTCATGTGCCCATCTCTACTTTAGATTTCGCAAAAATATCACAAAAAATGCTACCAGACGGATAATTTGTAATTTTTTTTTTTATTTTTTTTTCCAAAAACTTCATATTTTATACAAATTATGAAAAAAATAATAAGTAATATTAAAAAAAAAAAATAAAAATAAAAAAAAAAATCGGCGTCCCCAAATTCCGGGATTGAAAATCTAAAATCCCGAGATTCGGGATTTGATTAATCCAGAAAATCTCAGGATTTCCGTAATCGGGATTTCCCGATTGTAAGCCCTAGTTGCGATACATCACATTTAATAATTTTGATGCGCTAAGCACAAATATCAAAAAAAAAAAAAATCGGTCAAACGGTTTTCGAGATACCGCTAGTTAAAATTTGCAAAAAATTATGGTTTTTTCCTACTTTAAACATTTTTTTTTAAATCTGAAAACTTCTTTCCCTTGATCCTTTCAGAATGCTTAAGACAATATTTCATTCAAAGTTAATTTGAGCCAAATCCAATCATCCGATCATCTGAATAAGAATATAAAAAAATTTCTGAAATCGGTCGAGCGGTTTTCGAGATATAACTATTTAAAGTCAAAAAATTTCCAAAAAAGTCGGGGTTTTCCTGCGTTTAAGAAATTTAAAAAAATCTAAAAATTTTTTCCCATTGAATATTTCATAAAAATTAAGACAACATTTCATTTAAACTTAATTTGAGCCAAATCAGTCCATTTTAAAAGATAAAAGTTTAGAGTTTTTGGTAAAAGTTTTTAAAAATTCGCCCTTTAAAGGGCGCCACGGGTTAAAATGATCGGATGTTGCTTAAATTAATTTTAAATGAAAGTTTGTCTCAAACTGTAGGAAGGGTCAAGGAATTTTTTTTAATGAAAACTGACATAAGCCTAATGAAAAATGACTCACGTTTATAGCCGAAGACAGGTTTCATTTGATCGATGAAACTGGTGTCATTAAAGTTCCTTTCCTTTGAAAACTTATATGGAAATAATAAAAATATTCATACAACTTGTTTGAAATGTTTTATGAAGTTTTTCATTAATTGAATGTAAGTATTCATTGATTAAATGCTAAATAGCGGTAAGTAAGTGAAAGAAAATTGCAACTTTAAATTGAAATTAATAAAAATCACTGAAATTTCATTTGCGTAATTGATTGTAGTATACATGTTAGAAAAAATACACTTTCACATTTTATATGGTTTTCACTTAGTTTTCGCACACAAAATTTTACTCCAACCTAAAATTGTAATACAATTTCATATGAAAAGTCTAAAAAAATCACAAAAACAAGTAAGAAAAATACACTAACATGTTTTTATAGATTTTACTCACAAATTTATTTTAAATTAAAGTTTGTCAAGAAATTTTTTTTTTTTTTTTGTAAAAACTTTTTTGATATTTGTTCAAAATTAGTAACAATAATCTATTGCAAGAAATATTTTAACAATTTTCAAAAATTCAAAAAAATGCCCGTACACTTAAGAAAATCAAAAGTTGAAAAAAATGCCACTCTAATCACACATACATGTAATGAATCAATGAATGAGTTATTGGGGAATACGGTTTTTGTTTACGGAATTTTTTAACTACACTAACAAAATACGAGGAGTAGGTCAGTTACACAGCGTAATTGTTTAAAAATAAATAAAACTTAAAAAAAAAAATAATTTATCCGTTTCATGTAAAAATGTGTGGGTAACGCCCTTTTTCCTAGACATGCTCCATTTGAAGATCTTAACAATTGTTTATAAAGAATCGTTAAAAAATCTTTGTGTATTTTAAACTTTTACTTTCAAATAGTTATTTGCATTTATTTGATAATGTATGTTAGAGTGGTCTGAAAAACATATGTTTTGGGATTCTGGTTCATAAAATCCCGAAAGAACAATCACGTCCCAAAAAAAAGTGGTATGCTATTTATAACTAGCATCAAAGGGGGGGGGGGCAAGACCTTCAAAGTTTCAAACAGCTCTTTCACATAAAACAACCTCAGTTCGCTTGGCAAAAATTCTTCAATTTCATTTGATTCTGCGCCATTCTAAATACGAAAAACTTTTAGTGATTCTTCTGATTCTGCAGTTTAAGTTTCTAGGACCATTATTTTAGGACATATAAAAAGTACCAAAAGTAAATTCTTTACCTCTTGAGAATCAAAATTTCCAAAAACTTTTGACTTTTACGTTGGATTTGCTCATAGATTTCCGATTTCCGGTAAAGTATTAAAATAATGATAGGGAATCCAAACAGATGATTATACCAATATGTACTAGGTATTCAATGACCGTTACTTTATCCAAAATGCGTGAATTTCATAAATAAACCGACTTTTCTATTCCACTCTATTATTTTTTTTGTTTAAATTCGTATGATTGTTAATACTATTAAGTATTTAATTGAATAAATTAATGTGAATCTATTTAAAATTCAATAAATATTTAAATTAAAGATCAATCGTTTAATGGTTGAATATTGTTCAAATCATTGCGATAGAAATAATTATAAAAAGATTTATGTATAAAATATTGGATTTTTTCCAAGTTACCCCAGCAACAAAATAAAATAGCTTACAAAAATAATGAAAAATTAAACCTTAGATTACGAATAGCTTCGAGTTTGGTAAATAAGGGCCTATTCACACCTGAGTTGAAATCTCGTTCAAACGAGATTTCGACCATATTTTTTTTATTCACAATGATGAAAGACACGTACAGATGTGCCAATATAATGACATTTATTTTCAACCTTTGAGTTTCCCAAGTGTACGGGAAATTTTTTATTCTACTAGACCCAAAAATTATGTGTTAAAAATTTGGGGCCAATCAGATTAAACTAACCCGTGGGCGTCCGGCGATCAAAATTTTGGTTATTTTTGAAATTAAAAAAAAATTAAAAAAATATGCCTTGCAATACATCAAATTTAAAAAATTTTCCGGTAAACATTTATATCAAAAAAATTAAAATCGGTTAGTTTTCGAGATATCGCTATTTGAAATTTGTACATAATGGCGGTTTTTTCCTACGGTCTAGAAATTAAAAAATCAAAATCGTTTTCCTTGCCCCTTTCATTATACCCTCCAACAACAGTATGGGGGTATACTCACTTTGCCATTCCGTGTGTAACGCATCAAAATATCGGTCTAGGACCCCAAAAGGTATATATATTTATGATCAGTGATCGATTCTAAGACATTCTAGCTATTTCCGTCCGTCTGTCCGTCCGTCCGTCCGTCTGTAGTAAACACGATGCAGTCCAAAATAAATGAGCTAGACTCCCGACATTTAGCACGAATATGTCTTTTGTTCCTAGGCAGGTTAAGTTCATAAATGAGCAAAATCGGGCCAGGAGGAAAAAAGTTCCCCCTTGAGGAACTAAACCAACCTCTGAAAAATACCAGTTATTTACATGATTTTTTGTGTTTTTGTTTAAAAATTGCAACATTTTTATGCTACAAGAAGTTCAAAGTCCTGCATTTGGACCCAGACAATTAGAAAATATCGGTTTTTTGGTCCGCCGCCCTTTTATGGGCGTGGAATATTTTTTTTTTTAAATAATAAACTTGTATTTTTGTAGTGCAAAAGCATAAGAATGATTTTTTAAACACATATTCGCGAGGAAATTTACAACCCCCCCCCAAAAAAAAAAAAAGAAAACGCCCCTGCAATTTTATTTTTTTGCATGTTGGAGGGTATATCTTAATTTAACTTAATTTAAGCCAAATCCAGTGGTGGTTTTCGATCAAAGTTTTGGTTTTTAGAAAGTTTTTACCAAAACTCTTAGAAATTGATTGAAAGGCGCCATAGGTTAAAATGGTCTGATTTGGATCAAATTAACTGTAAATGAAAGTATGTCTCACAAGGGAATTATTCCAACCGTTATGAACCGATTTGCCTAAAAGTTAAAATATATATAAAATAGACTAATACACCATACGACAGCCAATATTAAACATGAACCGGATGATATACGCCTGAAAGTAGAGATTAAATGGAGTAAAACTGCATTTATAGTTTTTCATTTCGTGATCCTGTTTCCTTTTAAAAGGACTTCAAAGTTTTAAAGGATATATTTTGTAAAATATTTTTTAAATATTTGTACTTGCCGTAGGGTGATTTTGGTTATGGAAAATGAAAGAGGAGGATCTCCCCTAGGGTTGCCAGACGAGCTTGATTTGGCTTGATTGTCAAGCTTTTTTAGTACGTGTCAAGAATCAAGCCAAAATGTTATTTGTCAAGCTAAAATCAAGTTTTACACAAATTCCCACTAAATTGTCAAAAAAAATCAAGAAGAATTTATTATAAAAATCTTTAAATGTAAATTTATAACAATTATTTTCACAAATAAACATGTTTTTACCACTAACAATAAGTGTTTTAATATTAGTTTTATTCCATAAATAACAAGCGATAAGTTTACTTTATGGAACTGATATCGTAGTTCCGCGAAACAATTTAGCTGTACCACTTCACCCGCGGATCTTTATGGAATTGGTTTTATTTTGTAGAGCAGAAAATATAAGGGGACACGTATTTTTTTAGCGGCCCAAATTCATATTTTGGGGGTAAAAAGGAGGGGGGAAGACAAGGCCATTTTTCAGTTTTTTTCGTTTATCTCCTATATTATGCAAAGAAACCAAGTCATGTTACATACCAAATGAAAGGTCTTTGGAAAGCCTATCTACGTGTGCTAAGAACGTGTGCAAACATGCACAACTTTTCGTCATATTGAGTGAAATACCAGAATTTCAGGACATTTTTGTAAAAAAGTCGAATAGCATTAACTTCTTTGACCCGCTGTTAGCACCACAAGATAGGTATTTTTAATACCTTTAATCTGATACCACACATGCCTATATTTATTTTGTTTAAATAGGCGTAAATCGTAAAAAACTGAAAAAGGTCAAATTCCCCCCATACAAATCGACCCCCCTAAAAATGAGTTTGGGCCGCTAAAAAAAAATACGTGTCGAATAAATTTTCGTTCTTAACAGCATATCCAAATTTCATGAAGATCGGAGGGTGACACCAGGGAGACTTCCCTTGTAAGTCACAAAATTTGTTTTGTAACCTTTTTAATTGCGTTTTGGATTATAAAAATTTCATTAATCACGGACACAACATTTTCTTAGTAAATTTGGAGACTTTATTTTTTTTTTTTGGAAAATTGCCGATTTTTGATTACCCGATTTTTTTGATGTACAGATCAACAATACTTAAAAAAAATAATTTTTTCCAAGTCCTGACATTTTTTTGTTAAGCTTTCGAACCCCGTTTTAAAATATTTAAATAAATTTCTTTAAAAAGTATTTTTTTTTTAAATACTGAAATTTCATATGTCAAGAAAAATCAAGCTTTTTTTTCTAGATGTCAAGAAAAATCAAGCTTTTTTTTTCTAAATGTCAAGCTTTTTACCATTTTCGATCTGGCAAGCCTAATCTCCCCTAATTTTTCTTTTTTTATTTAGCCTATCAGGATAAAGGGATATAATTAAAGTCATTTGAAAACTTTATCAAATAATTTTGTTGAAAATTTTGAATCCTTCTTTTTACTGATATGTAAAAATAATAAAATAGAAAAATTAGGGGAAATGCTCCTCTTTCATTTGCTATCACTAGTGGCATCCTAGAACAAGTACAAATATTAAAAAAATATTTAATAAAATTTAGTCCTCTCAAACTTTGAAGTCCTTTTAAAAGGAAACAGGATCACGAAAAGAAAAACTGTAAATGCAGTTTCACTCCATGTATACATTAAGGGTGTTCTTAACAGTAAGGGAAAAATTTAAAATGTTTTAATTGCTTGGCACTGGGCAAATTATTGTTCCTTTATACTAAAAACTTAAAAAAATAAAATTTGGAGTTAACCCGATAACTTTAAGTGGACGCGGAAACGACCTGAAGTTTGAAAAACGAATTACAAGGGGAAAAAATGACTTTTTACTCATTTTCTCCATTTTTTCGACATTTTAAGTTAACTTTGAATTCAAATGGTTACAGAATTGTGATGTGGAGTACATTACCTTTGTAATAAGGCAATAAAAACTAAAATCGGTTAAAAATCAGCCAAGTTATTACAACTGCCCCAGGCAACTAGCGTGTGGCAGACCACTTGATCAAAGATGTCGAGTTCCATTTTTGAAATTGATTGAAATTATCTACTATAGCAACATTTTTTTATTCTTTAAGTCCCAATGTACTCAGGTGATAAGCATTTTTCATATTGTGTTATGCTAACTTGTTTTAAATAAATGGTAAAAAGGTCTTAATTTTTTAACCCTGTTTTCAAATCTCCAATTTCAAATTTTTATTTTTTTTGGCAAATAAAATTTAAAAAATTGACCAATGGACTATAGGATTTTGTTAAGCACATATAAGGGAATAAAAACTACAAAAATTGTAGACATTCCTTTTTTCATTCGGCTAGTTCAGCGATTTTACTTCGACGGATTTCGAGATAATAGTGATTTTGGTAACTTTTTTAGCTTTTAGTTATTTTTTTTATAATTTTTCAACAAACCTCATATGTTTTCTACCGAATTATTGCAGCATAATATAGAATACTTCAATTCCTTTAATAAGAGCGGAATTGAGACATGAAAAATTGACCCAATTAAAGGTCAAAGGTCAAATTTTAGAAGAATTTAAATTTTTACTGGGCTATTCATAATGAGTAAATCAAATCTAATGTAGGTTTATTTGACTGATATTGCATGAATATTTGTCAAATAAACCTACTTTAAGTACACTTTAAGTATTATGAATAAGACCCTTAAAGATTAACAATTTTTTTGAGCGGATATTAATTAAACTCCTTGATGTTGTTTTAATATGATTAAACGTAAATGGACTATTATTAAAATTCAGAAAATTAACCCTTAAGTGCTATTGGGGTCTATATTTTTTTTTAAATATTAGTATATTATTTCATAGGGTCATATAGACCCCAACAGCACTTAAGGGTTAATGTTCTGAATTTTAATAATAAACTATTAATTTTTAGACATATTAAAATAACATCAATCAGTTTCATTGATATTCGCTCGAAAAATCTGTTAATCTTTAAAAATTCAAATTCTTCTAAAATTTGACCTTTGACCTTTAATTGGGTCAATTTTTCATGTCTCAATTTCGCTCTTATTAAAGGAATTGAAGTATTCTATATTATACTGCAATAATTCGGTAGAAAACATATGAGGTTTGTTAAAAAATAATAAAAAAATTAACTAAAAGCTAAAAAAGTTACCAAAATCACTATTATCTCGAAATCCGCCGAAATAAAATCGCTGAACTAGCCGAATGAAAAAAGGAATGCCTACAATTTTTGTAGTTTTCATTCCCTTATATGTGCTTAACAAAATCCTATAGTCCAATGGTCAATTTTTTAAATTTTATTTGCCAAAAAAAATAAAAATTTGAAATTGGAGATTTGAAAACAGGGTTGAAAAATTAAGACCTTTTTACCATTTATTTAAAACAAGTTAGCATAACACAATATGAAAAATGCTTATCACCTGAGTACATTGGGACTTAAAGAATAAAAAAATGTTGCTATAGTAGATAATTTCAATCAATTTCAAAAATGGAACTCGAAATCTTTGATCAAGTGGTCTGCCACACGCTAGTTGCCTGGGGCAGTTGTAATAACTTGGCTGATTTTTAACCGATTTTAGTTTTTATTGCCTTATTACAAAGGTAATGTACTCCACATCACAATTCTGTAACCATTTGAATTCAAAGTTAACTTAATATGTCGAAAAAATTGAGAAAATGAGTAAAAAGTCATTTTTTCCCCTTGTAATTCGTTTTTCAAACTTCAGGTCGTTTCCGCGTCCACTTAAAGTTATCGGATTAACTCCAAATTTTTTATTATTAAGTTTTTAGTACAAAGGAACAAAATTCTGCCCAGTGCAACACAAAAATCCGAAATAAAAAAATAAGAACACCCTTAGTATACATACTATAGTCTCTAGTTTCAAACGTATATTATCTAGTTCGTGTTAAACGACTTTTATCATTTTTGTCGGACGGTGATATAAGGTTGAGGTGTACGGCATATCGGCCATATTAGTGTTTAAAAATTGCATTGGCCTCTTATGAAACAATGTGGACCTTCGGAAAAATTCCGATAACTCCCCAACTAACAGGAATATCGTCTAGAGCAAAAATACGTGTCAACTTAAATTTAATAGAGATTATTTCGTATTCATATAAATATCGTAGGTTTATGTCTTCACATAAATACCCCCAAAATTTACACATTTTCGTGAAAAAAATATTAAACGACGTCAACATTTTTACAAGGCCACTGTTGGACATATGAAAACGTTGTATAGTTTATTAAGAAGAAATTGCTAAAAAATCAAAAAAAAAAAATTCGCTATTTTTAAACTCCGATATGACCGATAAGCCGAGACACCCCAACCTTAGAATTGTCTCTTTTATTTATATTTTAAGTTTCAGGCGAATCGATTCATAAGGGTTGGAGTACTTCCCTTGTCAGTTTTCTATTAAATAGTAAACGCAAAAGAATTTTGAGATTTTTTTTTTTAATTTTTTGAACGCAGGAAAAAACAGCCATTTTTGGAAATTTTTGACAAATTTGAAATGGCGATATCTCAACAACCGCTCGACTGATTTCTTCGGATATCCGATTCGGCATGCTAAAATTATTAAAAAATAATGTGTGGCAAGATATTTTTTTTATTTTTCAAAAGTCCCAAATTTTGGTGAAAATTTTATAAAAATCTAAAATTTTGATAAAATGGCGCCACGGGTTAAAATGATCGGATTTGGCTAAAATTACTTTTAAAGAAAAGATTGTCTCAAGCTCTATTAGGGAAATGAAATTTTACGAAATTTTTTAAAGAATTTCTTGAACGTGGGAAAAGAAGCAATTTCTTGCAAATTTCAAATAGCGATATCTTGAAACCCGTTTGACCGATTTTAACATTATTAAAAAATATGATGTGTCGCAACACATATTTTTTTATTTTTCAATTTTCAAATATCCAAAACTTTGATCGCCGGGAGCCAGGGGTTGATTTATCCCGATTGGAAATAAATTTATACCACATAAGTTTTAGGCCCAATAAAATAAAAAAATAGCCCGGATATTCAAATTTGGTCGATATCGTTTTTAGACTACCGACAATATGTATGTCAAAAAAGTAATCCTGAACCATATGTTTATTTTTTTTTCAATTTTATTATCCTTTTTGTATTAAAAAGAGATAGATGTTTTTACTCTTTCACTCTTTCATAAAAATTAGCTAAAAGTCGCTAATACCCTACAGTGTTTACTTTGTTCATTGTAGGAAGATGCACAAATTGTGAATAATTTTTGCTATTGAAAGACTATGTCGTTTATATTGAATTGTATTGAAAAGTATGTATTAATTTCTTTGCCTTAAGTTAAACACTAAAATTTAAATTATGATATAATGTCGGTTTTACCTTTGATATAACATAAACATGTAATTTTTAACACTTTTAAACAAGTGGTAACACTGTACAACACGATTTTGTATCTTTAATGAAAATATTAATATATATCTTCAGTAAAATTTGATGACGGTTTTTTTCTTAGATCATATTAACCCTCTATCTTCGATTTTTAAGGTTCATTTTAATCCATTTTCTCAATATCCGTATAGAACACCATTAAAACGTGCGTTTAAAGGGTTAAATTGTATAAATCTTATAATATCTACTTCTGACCTTAATAATGTTAATAGAAGTCTTCAATGAAATTTGATTGTGCTTCTTTTCTAAGAACGTGTTATATTTTAGGAGATTTTAACCCTTTAAACGCATGTTTTAATGGTTTTTTGGTTTTTTAGGAGAATATTTGGAAAAGGTATTAAAATTACCCATTAAAAATGGGAGATAGAGGGTTAATATGTTCTAAGAAAAGAACAGCCATCAAATGCCGATATCAATTAGCATTTTTTACCTCAGAAGTAGGTTTAGTACATTTATTTTGACTTATTCCAACTGCCTTTGAAAAAAAAAATTAAAATTTCAATGGGCCATTAAAAAAGAACTCGAGCTAAACTTTCAAAACCCTTCGGGGGTTTTTGTCTACTAATGGTATACCTTAATTTTTTTTGGTCCCCTTCATTTACACTCATTGACCCTAAATTCGTTGCAGAGTGTAATAAAAACATTATCATACATAAATACACTTGAAGTCTCTAACATTTTATTTTTGTGACTGGAGGTACAATTTAAAAAAAAAAATCATTTAAAGTACTTCAAAAAAATTCGCACAGACAGAAAGAAAATAATAATATAAATAATGTGTTGACGATATTTTGTTCGTAAATTATAAGGCTAGATATAAAGACAATAAATACTTCATTTAATATACGAAACAAATTTGAAACAAAAAAAAAATTACAAAATGATTTTCAACATTTTCCGCCAAAAATCAAAAAACCCCTTAAATTTTACAGCGGAAGTGATATTTTTCTAATATGGCATAAATTTGAATATAAAACCATATTTAACACTATTTAAAATCAATAAGTCATCCTCAAAATATAAATTTTTTTCATTCAAAAAATATTTAAACTAGTGATGAATATATGAGCAGATTAGTGCCTGATTCACGTGATTTAAGCGTGACCACGCGTAAGTGTGACTAAAACTAAATTTTACTCATCTGATTGTGAGATAAAATATTAAGTGAATGAGTGAGTAAGTTAGTGAGTGTGCGTGAATAAGATTTTTGCGTGAGTGATTTTGCGTGAGCCGATTTTATATATGAGCAGACTAGTGCGTGATTCACGTGATTTACGCGTGACCACGCGTAAGTGTGACTAAAACTAAATCTGATTATTATATAAAATATTAAGTGAATGAGTGAGTGAGTTAGTGAGTGTGCGTGAATAAGATTTTTGCGTGAGTGATTTTGCGTGAGCCGATTTTATATATGAGCAGACTAGTGCGTGAATCACGTGATTTAAGCGTGACCACGCGTAAGTGTGACTAAAACTAAATCTGATTGTGAGATAAAATATTAAGTGAATGAGTGAGTGAGTTAGTGAGTGTGCGTGAATAAGATTTTTGCGTGAGTGATTTTGCGTGAGCCGATTTTTTTGCGTGAGTTGGGTGATAATAGGACTTGATTTTATATGAATTGACCTCCTATATGACCTCCTGATTCCAAAACTGCAATCCAAATTTTTCAAGCATGTTCCTTTTTTGAGATATTCGTTCGGACTTTTTGAGTGGAAAAATTTTCAAGCTCGAATATCTCGAAAACGGAACATAAAAGAAAAAATTAGATTGCAGTTTTGAAACCAGGAGGTCCATTTTATATGAAATCAAGTCCTATTTTTGGAAGAATCTGTAACAGTGGACCACCAAAAGTGCAAAATTATTGGTTTTTTTGACTTTTTAACAGCGAATATCTCAAAAACGGTACGTGCTAGAAAAAATTAGATGACAGATTTGGATTCAGGAGAGCAAAATCTATAAGAATCTGTTGCATATTTCACTAACAAGGGAAGTATCTCAACCCTTATGAACCGATTTGCATGAAACGTAAAATATAGATAAAAGAGACAATTCTAAGGTTGGGGTGTCTCGGCTTATCGGCCATATCGGGGATTTTGGGGTTCAAAACATGGGTCAAAAAATGGCGAAAAAATCGTTTTTTGGATTTTTCAGCCATTTCTTTCTAAGAAACTATATGATGTTTACATATGAGAAGAAAGGTTTTTTTAATGCCTATCCAACGGTGGCATAACCTTGTAAAAGTTTGGCTTCGTTAAATACGTTTTTTATGAAAATGTGTAAATTTTGGGGGGTATTTATATGATCTTTATTAAATTTAAGTCGACACGTATTTTTTCTCTAGAGGATATTCCTGTTAGTTCGGGAGTTATCGAAATTTTCCCGGAGGTCCACATTGTTTCATAAGGGGACAACGAAATTTTGAAACACTGATATGGCCGAAAAGCCGAGACACCTCAACCGTAAAATCGTCTCTTTTATATATATTTTAAGTTCCAAGCAAATCGGTTCATAAGGGTTGAGATACTTCCCTTGTAAGAGGTTTTTGTTGTCGAACAGTGCAATTACTTAGCTATAACTCGAAAACAGGATCAGCTAGAAGTTCGTGTAAACGATTTTTAAAGTTCAAAATAAAGATGAGTGAAATGTCATTAGCCGATTTTGTCTCCATTTTAAAACAACCTAAATTTGCTTAAGGAGAGGTGTGCGGGTAGACCGGTTTTAAAAATTTCTTTTTCACCATTTTTAAGAACAAATCAAGAAACGTAACTGAAATGTTATGTTAAGAAAGTGAAATTTTTTTCGAAACTTAAGAACAATTTCATAATTTGTTTCATTAAAAATATCTCGCAAACTCAGCAAAATAAAGCAAAACGGAGAAATGGAAAAATACGGTGTGCGTAATTGAAAAATGTCTGTCATGACTACGAGTAAGCGTGAGTTGAAAGTAACTCATCTGCCCATCTTTAATCTAAACAAAAATGATTTTATTTTAATAATGTTGCGATTTTTTTTTTTAAATTTTCGATTAACACATGCTTGTCACATAATCATCGTAAGGTTTAAAATATATTTTTTTTTAAATAATTTTTTTTTTTAATAAAATTATTTGCTGACCTTGATTATTATGCAAAAATTTCACGTTCATGTCAATATAAACAAAACTAAAAACAAAAATTGCAAAATGTTTATCAACAAACAAATTTAAAAAAACAAGTAAAAAAGTTAATTTCGGCCTTGCCGAATGTAGTGATACCCTCCACAATTTCAAAAAGATTATTGCAAAAAACTTTATTTAAAAGGAAACTACTTTTGAAAAAGAAAAAATTTTGAAAAAAAAATTCCGCGAAAAAAAAATTTTGGTAAAAAAAATCCGCGATTTTTTTCTTTTTTTGTCAAAAAATATGTTCGTACTAGTTTAAATACCATTCGGTGTTCAATTATGTTCACATATGTCAACCAGAAGCCGAATTAAAGCATTTTGTATTTTTAGGTTATGTTGAATGTACTGAAATTTTTGAGGTGTGCTTACATTTTCGTTCATAACTTTTGAACCGCTGAACCGATATCGCTCAAATACAATACCAAACTTCTCCGAAGAACTTCCAATAAATATGTTAAGTTTCAGTCATCTCTGTGCAATATTTTGTCCGTGATAGCATTTTCCACAGACAGACAGACGGACATCGCTAGAATGTCTTAAAATCGATCGATCATCATGAATATATATACTTTATGGGGTTCTAGACCGATATTTCGATGAGTTACAAACGGAATGACAAACTTATATATACCCTCTATCACTAAGTGGAGGGTATAAAAATTAAATAAAATAAAAATACTCAAAATATTGCAATTAATGTTAGCATTTTATATTAGCATAGTTATAATTAAAATTTTTACGAAAATTATAGTATAAAGTTAAATATTTATATTATCAACACGTAAAATTACAACATATTATTTTTTTTTGTTTGTTAAAGTTTTTTTTTGTTATAATGACTTTTAACACATTTATTTTGTAGGTTTATAGTTTAATAATTTTATTTTGTGAATTTATCAAAAGACATTGACTTTAAAATGTTTATAAAAAAATAAAAATGTAATTATTTCTATGGTTCTTTTTATAGATGTAATAATTTATAATTTTTAATTTAATTGAGAATTAAATAATATAAAATTTTTATAAAAATAAAACTCAACCTAATTCAATATATCAATTTTGGGCATAAAAGTTTATAACACAAAAATTCATTGTTATTTTACAAGCTTTTTACCAATAATTTTGTTATTTTACAAGCATTTTACAAATTTTGTAAATTTACAATTTTTTTGATGCGATAAAACTCACAAGGAGGTTTCGAAACTTTACTAAATTTTTTTCTACCTCCTATTTTACGAGAATTCCTAGTAAAAATTACGAGATTTTTTGTAATTTTTCAAGCTTTTTACCAATAAAGCTGTAAATTTATAACTTTTTTGGCACAATAAAACTTATAAGGAATTCTCGTAAATAAATTAGATTTTTTTTTGTAAAAAAAAACTAAAAAAATTTGTAAAATTACAAAAAAAAAATTGTTAAATTACAACAAAAAAAATTAAATTTCGATCGAAATTTTTTGTTAAAAAACAAGGAAAACTGTCAAATATTGGTAAAATGGGATTACGAGACTTTTTTTAGTAATTTTTTTTAGTTTTTTTTTGTGTGTGGTAAAATCAGATCCGTCTGTCTGCGGAAAGTAAATGCAGTCCAAACCGTAATAGCTGTTAATTTGGTAAACTAGGCAAGCTAGACTCCCGAAATTTGGCACGATTATGTCTTTTGTTCATAGGCTGGTAAAGTTCTTATTTTGACGAAATCGGACAAAGGGTAAGAAGTTTTCCCTTGGGGAACTAAACCAACTTAAAAACATGCCATTTACGAGAACTTAAAAATTTAACTTTTTTGGTGAAAATTAGTTGAGAAATAACATTTTTTGATAAAAAAATTTATGAAAAAATGTTTTTGATAATTTTTTTTTTTAATTTTTGATAAAAAAAATTTTTTGATGAAAAAAAGCTATGGTGGATAAAAAGAAATTTTGATAAAATATAAGGTTATTGATGATTTTTTTATTTTAACTCTCTTAACCTTGACCTATCGAGAATCTGTTTATGGGGTCTGAAGAATAGGGTCGATTTTAATGCACGGAAGACTCAATGCTGTACTCTAACACACAAGCGTATTCGTAGTGTGGAAACTTCTAATTTATCTATTGGTACTACGATTATTGATGAATCGGAAGCTCTTGACGTTCTGGGCATGAAAATACAGTGTGATGTCCGTTGGAATAAGCACATTGAAGTAGCGAAAGACGCATTTAAATGTTTAGGGTTTTTAAAACGTTGTAGAAGATACTTCACACCATCTGATCTCTTGACTGTCTATACCACTTATATCCGTCCCAAAATGGAATATAATTCCCATGTATGGGCAGGTGCTTCAATATCTTCATTGCAACTACTTGACCGCGTACAGAAAAGGGCACTTATGCTTATAGGGGTCGATCGAATATCTAATGCCATCAACTCCCTGGAGCATTGTAAGAATGTGGGTTGTGTGTCTTTATTCTATCGATACTTCCACGGAGAGTGTTCTGCTGAGATAGGTGAACTCATTCCGGATAGACGTGTATTTGGTAGTAATACGTGTATTTGGTCAAATAGAGCTCACCCGTTCGTCGTGGATTGGTCAGCTGAGCGCACAACTCACTATAGAGAAAATTCTTTCTTTGGCCGAACAATTCGTAGTCAAATATTAACAAATACTACTCCCTCTTTCCTCCTTCCCATACCTATATTTCCTGATTTGAACACAATGCAATGCATGTATAGGAGGCATCCCCTGAGTGTTGGTCAATAAAAAAAAAATTTACTAACACGCAAAAATATTAGAACTGTAGGGCAATGTCCTTGGGTTCCTTTTTTGACTTGAAAATCGAAAAGTTCCGAACACAATAAAAAATTTTTTTAAATATTTTTTTTATTAAAATTTAATGTAAAAACAAGTAAGAAAGTTATAGTCGGTCAAGACCGACCATATGATACCCTACACCAGTGTTTCCCGGAAAATGGAGAAAACGCACACAGATCAAATTTTAGTGGAATTGGCTTATTTTGTTTTGCCAATAGACCGATTTAACTGAATACGGTCGGTTTGATAAGGTTACCAAAGTACACGTTTTACACCTACAAATAAAATTTGAATCAAATATTTTAATTTTTATGAATTTTGAGGAAATTATGTGAATATCGGGAGGGTGGTTTGCCCTCCCTTTGAAATTTGGTATAATGGTTTGTGCATAGAAAATTGTATTACCTGTTAAATTTCACAACAATATCTATTATAATACGGTTATTAGAGGCATTTAAGCGAAATTAAAAGGGGGCTTTTGTATGGGGGCTAGGTCTTAACATGGACCGATTTTTTCCAATTTCAATAGGCTTCGCCCTTGGGCCAAACGAATCTTAAGTTTCAAATTTCAAGTCAATTGATTGAAAATTGCGACGGGTATCATGCTTAAACCGATAGCTAAATCGACTTAAAAAGTGATTCTGAGTCGATCGGTATACTTGAAGGTAGGTCTAGAACCAATATTTCGAGTAGTTACAAACATCAGCATAAACTCATTATACCCTGTACCACAGAGTGGTATAGGGTATAAAAAACGTTTTTATGGTAAAACATTTTTTTTTGGCCAAATACAATCATTTTAACATGTGGCGCCCCTTGATCAAAATTTCGTTTTTTTTAGAAAATTTTCACCAAAAACTCTAAATTTTTGGTTAAAATGTTCTGATTTGGCTCATATTAAGCTGAAAAGAAAGTTTCTCTCAGGCTCTGGAAAATAGGCAATAGAAAAAAATTTTGAGATTTTTTTTCTTAATTAATTTAAATGTAGGAAAAAATTTTCATTTTTAGAATTTTTTGACAAATTTTAAATGGCAATATCTCGAAAACCGCTCGACCGATTTCAGAAATGCCAAAATTAATAAAAAACAAGTAAAAAAGTTAAATTCAGCTTTGCCGAATGTATTAATTCCCTCCACAATGTAATAAAAGATTATTTGCAAAAAAATTCCGCGGAAAAAATTTTGGTGAAAAAAAAATTCCGCCAATTTTTTTTTTTTGTAAAAAAATTGGTTTGTACTCGTAAAAATTCCATTCTGTGTCCAATTCTGTTCATATATTTGATTTACCATTTTCACAGACGGACAGCCAGACGGACATCGCTAGAATGTCTTAGAATCGATCACTGATCAATATTTCGATGAGTTACAAACGGAATGACAAACTTATATATACCCTGTATCACTAAGTGTAGGGTATAAAAAATGGGGAAAAAAATTTCCGCGGAAAAAAATTTTGTTAAAAAAAAAATCCGTGAAAAGTAATTTTTTTTTGTAAAAAAATATATTTGTGCTTGTAAAAATATCATTCGGTTTCCAATTCCGCTCACATATGTCAACCAGCAGCCGAATTAAATCATTTTTTTTTTTAGGTTATGGGGAATGCACCAAAATTTTCGAGGTGTCCTTAGATTTGCGTTCATAACTGTTGGACCGCTGAACCGATATCGCTTAAATGCAATACCAAATTTTTTGGGACAACAACAAGTAAATGCACTCAAAAAATTATGTTAGTAAAATCTACTGAAAATGTCAGTTAAAATAACTACTTTGTAAGTTATTTTGGGGTCAACTACTTTTTCAGTTAAATCAACTGACAATGTTAGTTATTTTAACTGACAAAAAAACAACTGACTTATGTAGTAAAAACTACTTACATTTGCAGTCAAAACAACTAAAATGTAGTAAAAATAAAATAATCAATATAGTCATTGAAAATTGAAGACCAAATTTTTTCCAAGTTTTTTTAAAAGTTGTGAAAAATGAAAAAACGAAAATTTATTTTTATTAAAACTTTGAAAATTGAAGACCAAATTTTTTCCAAGTTTAAAAAAAAAAGTTGTGAAAAATAAAAAAACGAAAATTTATTTTTATTTTCAGGAAAAAAACTGAAAATTTTTCAGAGATAAAAAAATTAAATTAACTACTTTAAATAACTGTTACTACATCACAGTACTTTTTTGTTAGTTGTTGAAAAAAAACGACTTAAAATAACTAACAGAAATAGTTGTTTGATATTTTTCATACAAAAACAACTGACTTTGTAGTTGAAAACAACTCACTACTGTAAAATACACAAATAACTAACATGTAGTAACTTACATAATTTTTTGAGTGTGTGTTAAGTTTTATTCATATTTGCTTATTATTTTAACCTTGAGCGCTATTTTAACAGATGGACATTGCCAAAATGCCTTACAATTTATGGGATTTCAAGTGGGCTTTTCTGATTTTTGATTAAGCTTTAATGAAAAAAGCTTTCCTATTCTGAACTTAAATTGAACTTTTCTGAAATTAATTGGGCTTTTTTAATTTTCATGGGGCTGTTTTGAATTTAAATACAGCTTATCTGAATTTCAATTGTGCTTTTCTGAATTTCCATTGGGCTTTTTTAAATTAAGATAGGGCTTTTCTGATTAAATTGGTAATTTCAGTTAATGTAATCTGAATTTAAATTGCCTTTTTGTAATTTCAAATGAGCTGTTCTGAATTTTAATTTTGTTTTTTTTTAATATACATTGAGCTTTTATATACTTTATAAATGAAAAAGCTTTTCTAGTAAAATGTGTTAATTAATAAATTACATATTTTCAATTTTAAGTTCCTTTCTTTATTCTAAATTTCAAATGTTCTTAACTCACCATTGTTTTGTAATTTTGTAATATTTCCCAATTTTTTTATAAATCTTTTCTTTGCCACTGTATAAAAACAACTAAATTTATTTCTATTACAATTTAATGCCAATACCCTTATGCTAAAAACTTTTTTTTATTATTATTTTTTTTTTTAACTTTGTTGTCTTTATTGTTATTGTCCACAATAATTTTTTTCGAGTTTTTTTTTTTCGTTATTAAATTAACAAAAATATGTAAATTTATCTTGATAGTTTTGCTAGAAAGAAAAAAAAACCCAAAGTGTGGCAATAATTTTTGAAAACCAAAAAAAAAAAAAACAAGTAAAAAAGTTAAATTCGGCCTTGCCGAATGTAGTGATACCCTCCACAATTTCAAAAAGATTATTGCAAACAACTTTATTTAAAAGGAA
>OY992538.1:30365065-30451756 GCA_963921195.1 Pegoplata infirma | reverse complement strand
CTTTCCGTAAAAACCTTAGTTGTACAATCACGAACGTCAAAAAATACTACTAATAGCCAAATCGGCCCTGCCGTTTTTCTATTTAAGATATATCAAAAAAAAGTGGGCGTGAAAAATTTTAGTCAAATCAATCCAGCTGTTCTCCGATTTTAGATCTATCAAAAAAAGGAAGCCTAAAAGTGGGCGTGATTAATTTCTTTTCTGAAAAAACCTAAGACGAACACTTAAAAAAAATAAGACGAACATTAAAAAAAATATTATCCAAATCGGTCAGTTCTCAAGTGATGCAATTACCAACGAACTACATTTGATTTTTATTAATATTTTATTATTCTATATTTTATTTTTTTATAGAGAAAATTTTATTTATATCAAAAAAAGAGTGGGTGGACAACTTTTCTTACCGTAAAAATCTTATTTGAACTCAATCAACTCGGTCCATTAATTCAAAATTGAGCGTAGAAATGGAAAATTCCTTAGTAGGACTACGAAAAACCTTAGTAGGACTATGACAAACATTGAAAACAAAATTAGACAAATTGACCCAGCCATTCCATGATTTAAAATATATATATCGGGAAAATTGAGCGTAATAGTAGACGTGAACAATTTTTATTTCCTTAAAAATCTTTTTCGGACTAAAACCAAATCGGTCTAGCCGTTATAGTTCTTTTGCTACATAGAAAAAGTGAGCATGGGAAATTTTACTATCCGTAAAAACCTTAGTTGAATTATGACGAACATTTTCAACAAAAATTAGCCAAAGTGGGCGTGGTCAATTTCTTTTTTCGTAAAAACCAAAGTTGGAATATGATGAAAATTCATTAAATAAAAATGTACTAATCGGTCCAGCCATTCTCAAATTTTAGATTAATTGAAAAAGTGGGCGTAATAGTGGGCGTAGTCGATTTTTCTTTAAGTTAAAACCTAAATTGGATTTCTACGAACATTTAAATAAAAAATTACGCAAATAATGCAGCCGTTTTCCGATTTTAGATAAATCGAAAAAAGTCGGCGTAAAAGTGGGCGTGTTCAATTTTTCTTTACGTAAAAACCTAAGTTGGACTATGACGAACATTTCAAAAAAAAAATTGTCCAAATCGGTCCAGCCGTTCTCAACTGATGCTGTTACCAACGAACGACAATTGATTTTTATTTATATAGATGGTCATAGGCTGGTTAAGTTCTTGAACGAGCAAAATCGGACTGGGGGGGGGGGAAAGTTCCCCCTTGAAGAACTAAAACTACCCCTGAAAAATATTTTTTGTACATGTTTTATTTGTATTATTCAATAAATAAAACATTTTAATGCCATATGAAATTCATTGACCTGAATTTGAACCAATAGGATCAGGAAAGCCAATTTTTCGGTCCGCCCCTTTTTGGGGGCGTGTGTAGAAAAAAAATAATTTAAATAATGATACATTTTTATTAATTAGGTGTAAAAACTGACATTTATTTATTTGGCAACGTTTATGGCGAGGGGAAGGTGTCCCCCAAAGTCTCCCCGCAAACCCTCCCCCCTACGCCAAAAACGTCCCCTCCATTTATTTTTTATAGCTTTATTACATGTTCAAGGGTTTCGTGTTTTTTTTTCGAAAAACAAAAAAAAAACGACTAAAAGATTAAAAAAAAAAAAAAATATTTTTTTTTTTTTCTAAAATGCTGTGTTTTTATATATTTATGATAATTCGTTCATAAAAAACTATAATAAATCACTTTTTTCAGATAAATTTCTTAAATCATTTTTTTCAGATAAATTTCTACATATATGAGATTTTGTGAAAAACAAAAATTGGATTTCAAATAAAATTTATAATAATATAAATACATATTATGCGTTCTTTTTTTAATTATTTTGATAGCACATTATGTACACTTAAATTCCCATTTTTTTTTTATTAATTTATCGTTTTTACAGCAAAAATTTCCAAAAATCAAAAAAACGCCTAACAGGTTAAAAAAATCCATTTTTTTTTTTAATGTGTATTTTTACGTGTTTATATTAGTTCATCAATAAAAAAATATAATATTCTAAAACTACTGCTTATCTGAATTAACCGCCATTTTGGGTACCATCGAACCCACTGTGCGTCGATCATAGATTTAAATTTTTAAGAAATTTTCTGCAACATTTGTATTTTTTAAAATTAAAATATTTCTAGAGACATTATTTTTAATAATTTTGGCATGCAGAATACAAAAAATATCAAAAAATTTCTTAAATCGTTCAAGTGGGCTTCGAGATATCGCCATTTTAAATTTGTCAAAAAATTTCCAACGTTTTTCAAACGTTCAAGAATTTAAAAAAAAAAACTCAAAACTTTTTTCATTTCATAGAGCTTGAGACAAACTTTCATTTAAACTTAATTTAAGCTAAATCATAATATTTTAATCCATGGCGATCAAAGTTTTGAGTTTTTGGTGAAAATTTTCTAAAAAACCAAAACTTTGATCGAAGGGCGCTACGAGTTAAAATTTATATACAAATTTATATGAAGGGCTTACTACAAAAACTTGATAAGCAACATTTTATTTTTTGGTGTTTTCCGCGTTCTACTGATGTTCCACAGACAGATTTTTGTCAGAAGTCTAGCTGATACCCTTCGTACAAGTATCATAAGTATGTAAGTTTACTAAAGTTATATTTTCTACATTATTTCAAAAGTGTTAAGACAAAAATCACCATAAAATGAAATGTTGCTTATCGAGTTTTTACAATAAGCCCTTCATATACAAATCAAAAAAATATTATCAAAAGAAATTTTGAGATTTTTTTTAAAATTTCTTAAACGTATAAAAAACACGCCGTTTTTTTTTTTAAATATATCTTGAAATATCTTGAAACCCGTTTGACCGATTTTAGTTTTTTTTTTATATTCGTGTTCAGCACGAATTTCCATTACCTGGCAATAAACTTATCTAATGCATAATACTGTTAGCATTACTTTGTGGGTTAAAAGGCAAAAAATTAATTACCACCAGTGACATCGCCATGTTAAAGTAATGAACATTGAAATTGGGAGGTAGCAACTAACTTATATTTTTGGTTTGTGTTTGGACCATTTACCTCTATCATAAATAATACTTCATTTCCTTCCCTGATGTTCTTACCTTCAGATTTATATATAAAACAATTTCATTTTAATTAATTTTTATTTTTAAAAATAAATTCTTTAGAAATTCTTTATAATACTTTTCATGTCCAAATAAAAGATTTTATAAAATTTTTAAATTTTAAAAAAACAATACCTTACAGAGATGATCTTTCTTATATATGAAAATACAAACAAAGTGGTTATACTTATATACTCACACATCCTTTTTTGTGTCAAAAACCAATGAAAGAATAATAATAATAATAATAATAATAATAATAATAAAGCAATATAAATTTCTTTATTGTTAACATGTTACCAAAAAATTAATTAAAACATGTCCAATACATAAGAAACAATATAAAACTTAAAAACTTTTTCTGAATATAAAACAAAGAAACTCACGAACAGGAACAGGAACATGTTGGTTATATGGAATACATACATACATATATGTATTGTATACAATCTGTATAAATATTTTCAAGATGATGGTGAAAATAGAATAAAAACTACTTAAAATAAACACTATGGCAGAGAGATAATATTATATTCTGTATATCGAGGTCTTTCATAAAAAATTTATTCAGATTTAGACATTTTCGCAAAAATTTTTTGTTAATTGAAAAATATTTATCTATGATATCGATTTCTGAATATTTCTTTTTGCAATTTGATTGGTAATTCTTATTTTCTCTATCCCACAGTATTTGTTTTTCTAAATGCAAAATCCTCAATCTCATATAAAACTCATTTTATAAATATTCGTTTTTCGAACCTCCCGCTTTTGCCACATTTTTTTATACAATTTTCCACATTTTCTTATACAATTTTACATCTTGAACGCGAATCGATAATTTTTTTTAATCATTTTGGCTATTTATGGAATTATAAGATTTTTTTACAATACAAAACCCTCTATCTCATTATTTTTCTGTAGAGTTGATCATTTTTGAAAACCCTCTATATTGGAAATATTTTGAATTTTTTGAATATTTTAAGAATTTTAAATACCTCGAGAATAATCTAAATGTCAAGTTTTTTAACTCCGCTGAAAGTTTGAATTTTTTTGATATCGATTGCTTTGAATATAAGCCCACGATATACTGTAACTAATAGCAGGATTTGTTTTTACTTAATAATAGTTAAACGATTTTGTTTTTTTTATTAAGAATTTTTAAACATGATCAGTTTTAGTTTGGAAAATTTCTTCTCTAAAATATTAAACGAACAATAAGTGTTTCAAAAGTAAACACTTTGAGGAAAAACAAAACTGCAGATTCAATACAAGGGTATCCCGTCAAATTTAAACTTTCAAATTTATGAAAAAATTTTGCAAGGTCATCTGCAACCAGCGGTAAAATTTGAAAGACATGACGCATTTCAACCAAAACTCATATCCAAATTTTTTAACTAAATGCAGCTCAAAAATTCGGAAATTTTGCGTACTTTATTGTAAAAATATTTAAAAAAATTCCGAAACCGCGATTTTGGTCCACAGATGCTGATTTTTAAACAAACAAATTATTTTTTTATCCAAAATGGTCTCAAAAGTTGGAAAATGTTAAATATGTTGTCTAAGAAATATTAAAAAAATATAAAAAACTCGAATTCGGTCCAAAAATGCTGATTAGCTATTTGGTTCCACAGATAAATATCAGGCTGGTATTGAATTTAAGTAAAATTGGTCTAGGGTTTAAGAAGTTATGAGCAAAACCAAGAATTTCAAATGGTTTCCACATCGAAAACACTTGTTAAAAAGCACATTGTTTTTGACACTCACAAAAAAACTTCTCCCTTTCCAAAAAAAAAAAAAATCCCCGACTTAACTATTTACTTGTTTTCTAATGGGGCTCCCATTTTTTGCTTTTAAATTTTTTACAAAAAATCTATTGTTATTATTTTAAAAATTTCGCTTTAACTAAAACTTCAACTGAAACTACTTCTGTGCATTTAACAAGTAAACAAACCGATTTTCAACTCATTGTCGATGTTGTGTTGTTTAGTAGAAACAAGTATTAACTCTTTCTATGATGTAGTTACTACAGACAAAAAATGAAAATTCAAAAATTTTCCGATATGTAAACAATACACAGAAGCAAAACAAACACACATACTTGCGTAGTAAAATACCAAGATTTATTGAAACCCAGCGACATTTGTAGAAAAGGTAGAGACTTTAATATTTTTTTTTTTTTTAATATTCGTCATAGTCTAACTTCAGTTTTAACGGAAAGAATAACACTATGCTACAGTGAAAAAATACTTCTGATGTGACATGGTATAGGTTGTTGGTTTTGTCAAGTAGATCACAAAAATGCCCATTAAACTTGCTAGACACCCTCAAATTTTTGAGTTATTGTCAAAAAACGTTGTTTTGGGACTTTGCTCACTAAACCTTGTGTAATTCAGAAAATTTTCAACCGATTTTAAATTTTTCAACTGTTTTGGATAGAAGAAGGATAGGGCTTTCCGTGTGTGTGAATTGGTCTACACATATAAGAAAGATATATATTGATTTTTTCTATAATTTCTAATTTTTTTCTATTTTTTGAAAAATTTTTGAGTTTATTGATTTTTTTCTGCCATAGTTCGTTTAACAACCTTTATATTTATGAACGTATTTTTAAAGAAAATTTAATTCTAAATACGATCAGCATTATCCTAAAAAAATGAGATGAGAATTGACAGAGTTGTGATAATTTTTCTTAAAAAGAAAATTAAGATTTTGCAGGAAATCGCCTTTCAGATAACCCAGGCAAAAAAAAAATAAATTTATCGTAAGAGGTCATGTACAATATTTTTAAAAGCCCTATCCTTCTCTTATCCAAAACAGTTAAAAAATTGAAAATCGGTTAAAAACTTTTTAAGTAACACGTGGTTTAGTGAGAAAAGTAAAAAAAAAAACGTTTTTTGACAATAACTTTAAAATTTGAGATTGTCTGGCAAGTTTGATGGGCATTTTTGTCATCTTTTCGACGAGACCTACAACCTTAACTATACAACACAAATTTTTAAAAGTTTCACAATTTTTAGAACGGAACTAAAGTAATTTAATAAGAGTCGAAATTTTCACGCAAACATCATTCACTTGGTTGTTTTTTTGCTGTAACTACCAACTTGAAAAAAAAATTCTTCAAATATTAGGTACGAACAAACTTTACCATCTCCAAGTATTTTTTTTTTTTCCTTTTTCGTAGCAAACAAGCAAAAAAAAAAAAAAGTAAGTAAAAACGATGATGTTGGACAATAATAATGACTACCATGATGAGCAAGCATGCAATGTTCATTATTCACATACATTCACATTTAACAATGTACAAGTTTGAGTATAATCTGCAAAAATGCCTTGAAGGCTTAACAAAATCTATGCATAAAAGTTTAGGTAACGTAACAAACTCTTATGGCATCAAACCCTTTTGCCCAAATGCTAAAAATCATCATCATCAGTAACAGCAGCAGCAACCAACCAACCAATATACCCATCAACAACATTATATATGTATGTATGCATGCATCTATACCATACCATACAGTAGTCAACAACATACTACTACAATTTATCGGTTAACAAACAAGCATTATGACAACAACAACAGCAACATCAGCAACAACAACAACACAAGAGTCCATCATCATTGTTGAAACTTCACTATACCCAAATATTTTTGCGAAAGTTTATATGCTTGCATGTTTGTAAGTACAGTGGTATGCACCTTAAATCGTGCAGTAAGTTGTAATTTGTTATTATAGAAAATTACGATTTTGAAAAAAAAAACTGACTTTTAAAATTAAAAAAAAAAAAAAATTATATATACAATTTAATTTTCCAGTTTGTCCCTCGTAGCACATTTATTATTTGCTCAATCTGTACACAAGCAAGCTTAAATGAAAGCGTGGTGTAAAGAAACACTCGTTTAATAATAAGATTTTGTAATATTAATTTTGTCTTCAAAGAATTGCCATCACACAGCGAAAAAACATGTTTGGAACATGATTTCAGCACACCATATCACAATTTGATCATATATATGATTGTTACAATCATACTATGATCATCAACAATAATATAATGAATATTTTTATCATTTTATGATCAGCGAAATCATGTTACAATCATGTTATGATAAAATTTTTAGGGGCATTATGGCTGTCGCCATCATGTTTCTTATCTTCCTGATCTACTACCAACTGCACGATTTAACGTATGATCCACTGTATTTGTAAATTTTAAACATTGTCATGTATGTATTGTAAAAACTCGTTTTTGCTTCTTAAAATGTGTAGTTGAATGTTTGGGATTTTTTTTTTGGAATATAATTTTTTTTGGAATATGAAATCCTGTTGTAGGGATTTGTAATTTTTTTTTTGTTGCTGTTGGGCTGTAACTCGAGCAATCAATGTTGTTGTCAAAAAATCTTTGCTTTTTTGATGAATTTCATGCAATATTCTCTTATAACTTTGAGGTGGTAGTTGTTAAAGCAGTAGTGGAATCAGTTGAAGAGTAGTAAAAGTATATTATTGGCTTGTTTACTGGACATTAGAGTGGCAGTTTTTGTTTTCAACTTCTGATTTTCCCAATTGTCCGGGAAATTTTTTATTATTATTGGAATTGAGGAAAATTGGATTAAATTAACCCATGGCACCATGCGATCTGAGTTTTTGAAAATTAAAAAAAAATAAAAAACTTCAATAATTTATCTTGCGATACATTAATTTTGGTGCGCTGAAGATGAATATAAAAAAATTTTAAATCGGTCGACCCGTTTTTGTGATATCGCTTTTTAAAATTTGCAAAAAAGAAATTTAAAAATCTATTTTTTTCTTGTCCCTTTCATTTAATTCGATAATTTTTACCCGTGGCGCCCTTTGATCAAAGTTTTGAATTTTTGAAAAATGTTAAACAAAATTTCGAAGTTTTAGAATAAACCACGGGTTAAATGAAAAACTGTCCTAAGCTCTATTAAAGAGTTAAAGGAGAGACAATTTGGGATTTTTTTTTTTTTTAATTTTGCAAATTTCAGATAGCGATATCTCGAATACGGTTCCACCGTTTTTGATAATTTTTTATATTCAAATTAATAAATTTGACATATCGCAAGTAATATTTTTGGTATTTTTTTTTTTTTAATTTTTAAAAATTCAAAACTTTGATGACCTCGATTATGTACCACATAAGTTTTAGGCCTAGTAGAATAAAAGTTTGCCCATACGTTCAAAATCGGAACAAAAAGTTTTTTTGCCAGACAAGTAAATGCCGGTCTAATGGACATACATACTAAATAATGTAACCAACTATTGTGGAATTTCAAATATTTTTATACTTTTCATTTGTACACCCAAAAAAATAACTAGTGTTAAACAGTCTAATGTGACTTAGGTAAATTTTTTTTATATTGAGTTCAAGAAATTGCTCAAGTTTTAACTAAATTGTATATGACATTTATTTTGTAAAATAGCATTGTTTACAATATCAAATTTAATATACACAAACTTGAATCTTTTACCTAAGTTTTTTTTATAAATATAAATAAATTTAATTCGATAAAGTCGATATTAATGCCACATTGTAAACAACACATTGACAACAAATTGTCTTTAATTTTTTATAAAATATATGTATGAGGAACTAATTTATTTAATTAATTAAAAAGGTAAGCAAAAATAATGTGTTTTTATGTATATTTGATAAACGTATATTAACCAAAATATTAACTTTCAGTTGCAGACGGTGGTGGTTTATCCAAACATTTGCGGCATCCGCCACGCTTTTAATCGGAACTTGTAAAAATACATTACTTGGAATCTCCACCCAAGGCAGTTTAAATTAAAACAATTGGTCTCCGGTTCGCAGTGTTGGTTCAATAGTAGACACCAAAGCAGATCCAGAAAATGACTTGAGGTTTTTGATTGCAGATTCCGGTTAGTGATAATTCAGCATCTACAGAAAAAATTCTTTAGAAAAATAGTCTCACAATATGGTACTTTCTATAGAACAATTGTCTCAGAATCTGAAAATTGTTCTAAAGAAAAATTGTCTTAGAATCTAAGATTTTTTCTATAGAAAAATTGTATCAGAACCTGAGACTTTTTCTGTAGAAAAATTGTCACAGAATCTAAAATTTGTTCTGTTGAAAAATTGTGTCAGAATCTGAGATTTTTTTCTATAGAAAAATTGTTTAAGAATTTACGACTTTTTTTATAGAAAAATTGTCTCAAAATGCAAGACTTTTTCTATAGAAAAATTTTTTCAGAAATAGAGAATTTTTCTATAGAAAAAAATTCTCAGAATTACAGAATTTTATCTATAGTAAATTTCTGATAGAAAATTTTTGAACAACAATTTTTCTATAGAAAATTTTTTATAGAAAGTTTCTGAAAGACAATTTTTCTATAGAATATTTCTCAAAGACAATTTTTCTATAAAATATTTCTCAAAGACAATTTTTCTTTAGAAAACTTTTTGAAAGACAATTTTTTTATAAAAAAATTTTCAAGCAATATTTCCATAGAAAATATCTCTAAAAACAATTTTTGTATAAAAATTTCTCAAGGACAATTTTTCTATAGAAAATTTCTGAAAGACAATTCTTCTATAGAAAATTTCTTAAAGACAAGTTTTCTATAAAAAATTTTTTAAATACAATTTTTTATAAAAAATTTCTCATATAATTTTTTTATAGAAAATATCGTGAACCTATATTCAAAATATGCCAACTCAAATTTGACGGAAATGAGTTTCCGATGGCAAATAGCTCCCCTATGTAATACCTATCTGCCATAAAAATTTCAGAGCAAAAAAATAATTTGTTGTCGTTTTACATCCATTTTTGTTATTCTGCTAACTCAAAGTACATATTTTTTTGGTGGAAATAAATGCCAACTCCCATTGTAAATTTCCAAAAATTTTTCAAAAAATTTTTAAAAAAAAATTAGACCACATATCTTATTGCATTTGCCATGCTAAACACGAATCTTGTAAAGATTTTGATATCTAATGACTGGTTCTCGAGATATTGCCATTTTGAAAATATCGGTAAATAGTGTTTGCAAAAAAAAAATTGCTTATATTTATGTAACCTTTAAACTATTTATCAGATTGAAACATTATGAATGGGGCAAATAAAGTCAATGATATAAGCTTTCAAAATAGCTAGTTTGGAGGGACCCTATTACAATACAGCGTGAGTTACAGAGTGCCAAAGTTGACCACCCTGAGATTAAAAGGCTTTCGGAGCTTGTAACTTTTAAAAATATGCAAAGATTTTTAATTTTTTGTTCAGTTTTTGCAATTACCGTACTAAGGATAACAAAAACCAAAAAAAAAAAAAAAATTAAAAATTTTTCTGAAAAAAATGTATTTTTATTTTCCGACAAAATATGCCAACTCTAAAAAAATATTTGTTTTTTGATATAGTAATAAATGCCATCTCTGAAAAATACGCAAACTAGTGCAAAATATGAAAATTTTTGCATAGGTAAAAATTGTTTAGAATATTTAAACCATCTTGTGGAAGGTACATTGTTTATTTTTGCAATAATATGCGAAATAACTAGTTTTTTAGCTCTCCTGAACAGTAAGCTTTTTCGAGTTGGCATTTATTGAATATAGTTCGACGATATGTATTAAGACAATTTTTCTTTAAAAATTTCTCAAAGTCAATTTTTCCATAGAAAATTTCTTAAAGACAATTTTTCTCTAGAAATGTCTGAAAGACAATTTTTCTACAGAAAATTTCTGAAAAACAATTTTTCTATAGATACTTTCTAAAAAAACAAAAAAATATCTAAAGAAAAGTTGTTTTTACGGAATTTTTTACAGAATAATTTTCTATAGAAAAACTGTCTTTTCTATAGAAAAATTATCTTTAAGAAATTTTCTTTACAAAAATTGTCTTTGAAAAAGTTTCTATTAAAAATTGTCTTTCAAAAATTTTCTATAGAAAAAAATGCCTTTAAGACATTTTCTATAGAAAAATTGTATTTGAAAAATTTTCTATTTAAAAATGCCTTTAAGACATTTTCTATAGAAAAATTGTATTTGAAAAATTTTCTATTTAAAAATTGTATTTTACAAAGTTTTTATAGAAAAATTGTCTTTAAGAAATTTTCTATAGAAAAATTGTCTTTCAGAAATTTTCTATAGAAAAATTGACTTTCAGAAATGTAATATAGAAAAATTGTCTTTCAGAAACTTTCTATAAAAAATTTTCTATAGAAAAATTGTTGTTCAAAAATTTTCTATAGAAAAATTAACTTTCAAAATTTTTTTTAGAAAAATTGTCTTTCAGAAACTTTCTATAGAAAAATTGTCTTCCAGAAATTTTCTATCGAAAAATTTTCTATAGAAGAATTGTCTTTCAGAAAATTTCTACAGAAAAATTGCCTTTCAGAAATTTTCTATGAAAAATTATCTTTGTGAAATTTTCTATGAAAAATTATCTTTGTGAAATTTTCTATAGAAAATTATCTTTTTTAATGGGTTTAAAACCAATTTTCTATAGAAAAATTGGTTTTAAAACATTTTCTATTAAAGAATTGTCTTTGAGGAATTTTCTGTAGAATAATTGTCTTTGGGAAATTTTCTATAGAAAAATTATCTTTAAAAAATTTTCTATTAAAAAATTATCTTTGAGAAATTTTTTATAGAAAAATTGTCTTTGAGAAATTTTTTATAAAAATTTTTTTTTTTTAAATTGGGGCTTGAAAAGGTTTTCTATAGAAAAATTGTTGTCAAAAACTTTCTATAGAAAAATTATCTTTCAGAAATTTTCTTTAGAAAAATTGTCAACTAGAAATTTTCTATCGAAAAATTTTCTTTTAGAAATTTTCTATAGAAAAATTGGCGTTCAGAAAGTTTCTATAGAAAAACTGTCTTTCAGGAATTTGCTATAGAAGAATTGTCTTTGAGAAAATTTCTATAGAAAATTTTACTTTAAGAAATTTTCTATAGGAGTATTATCTTTCAGAAATTTTCTGTAGAAAAATTATTTCTCAGAAATTTTCTTTAAAAAATTGTCTTTGAAAAATTTTCTATAGAAAAATTGTCTATTAAAAATTTTCTATAGAAGAATTGTCTTTGAGAAATTTTTTAAAAAAATTGTCTGTTAAAAATTTTCTATAGTAAATCTGTCTTTTAGAAATTTTTTATAGAAAAATAGTCTTTCAGAAATTTTCTATAGAAGAATTGTCTTTCAGAAAGTTTCTATAGAAAAATTGTCTGTCAAGAATTTTCTAAAGAAGAATTGTCTTTTTATTTCTATAGAAAAATTGTTTTTGAGAAAGTTTCTATAGAAAAATTTAGTTGTCACTGATCATGCTAAGTATGTATTTTAAGCTTGTTAGTATTTATATTTTATTATAAAACTGTCCTTTATATTAAAAAAAATATTAAAAATAAATGTAATTAAAATTTATAATATTGAGCATTTTGTATGGAAGGGGATATATAAAACTATTAAATCAACCTAAAAAAAATACGTTATTTGACCAATCAAACTGTACCATTTATTTAAATATGGTGGTTAAATAAACAAAATTAAATTTGAAATAATGCTTAAATGCATTTTGTAAGTTTACCTAAGTTGATTCGGGTAATATGCAAAGAAACTTTTCAAGTTGGATTCCTGCGAAAAATCTTAGGTAAATTATACCCTAATATTAAATAATTTCACAATTGTTTTTTTTTGGGTGTAAGGAAGTTCTCCTCCAATGTATTGTCCATTAATCTAAATTAAAAATTCGGGATATTTTATTTAGACCTCTATATTTGCTTTTTTAAGGGCCTTATCTGAAATTTATTGTGTAAAAAGAAAGAAAACACCAAAAAAAAAAAAAAAATTTGCAGGGGCGTTTTTTAGGAAGGGGGGACGGCGGTGTTGGTTGGGATATCAGGCCCCTTATGATGTATATTTATAAATTAATTTGTTATGCTTTTTCCACTTAAGTAATACAGTTATTTTTTAATTATCTAAATCAATTCCTTATATCCACGCCCACAAATAGGGGCGGCCCGAAAAAATTTACATAATCGAAACCCTTGGGTCGAAGGGCATTACTTTGAACTTCTTTTATTATAAAAATGTTGGGTGGGGGACTTTTAGACCAAATGTTTCATTTATTTCACAAAAATACAAAAAAAAAACATGTTAAAACAAGTGTATTTTTTTAGAAGTTGCTTCAGTTTTTCAAGGGGAAACTTTTTTCCCCCTGGCCCGATTTTGCCAATTCACGAAATTAACCTGCATATGAACATGAGACATATTTGTGCCAAACTTCAGGAGTCTAGCTGTTTTATTTTGGATTGCATTGTGTTATCTACAGACAGACGGACGGACGGACATTCACAGAATGTCTTATAATCGAACATAGATCAATAAAATATATACTTTATGGGGTCCCCGCCCGATATTTCGATGCGTTACAAACGGAATGAAAACGTGAGTATACCCCCATACTGTGGTTGGAGGGTATAAAAAAGGAGAGATATGGAAAAAGAGATATACGGATATACTGAGCAAATAAAACTTTATCATTAATTATACTATTTTGTATGATCACGCCCACAAAAGAGGGCATACAGAAAATGTTATAGTCCCATTTTTCTTGCATAAATGCCCCTGTGAGAAATTGATTGGTCCACAAGGCCGATTGATCCAAAAAAACACTTCCCCATGACTGGTTCAATGCGAACTGGTAACTGAATACCACTTCAATGACCAGAAAAAAGCTGTCAATCTAAAAAAAAGTTCATTACCAATACTGCGACAAGGTGGTAATTAACCATGTAAAAGTTGCAGGCTTCTTTCATACAATAGTACCAATCTAGGACCGGTCAGCGACTGGGGACAAACTTTAATTAATATTTTTGGAATATCATTTTGAACCTTAATTTTGAATTATATCGGTAAAAAAAAATTATACTATAAAGAATTTTGTTGTTTTATAAAACTCCAGTTGGTCGCATTTAATTGTCCTCCAAAAATTTCATCATCAAAATGATTTTAAGCCAAAAAAAAACTACCCAAGCAGACATTTACAATGAAATTCACAATTAAATTAAAATGCCGAGTTCTTTTAATGACATAAACTTTTACATATCGTATTAGTACCAAATTTTGGATTATTATAACGTCCCGACAAATCTGGAGAATTTGTAAACTAAAATATATAAAAATATAAAAAGGGGAATATTAACGACTTACAACAACAAAATATGTTGTTCTAATAATTCTCAATCAAAACAATATTTAATTTTCTTTAAAACGTCGTGAGTTTCACCGTGTGCTGTCCCTAATACTCTTACACTAATTTCAACCCTGATTGCATACTACTTTGTACTCTGCACATCGCTACATCATATTAAAGTTGTTATGATTTAGAGTTTCTGCCTGTGTTGTGTTGGTTTGATATTTGAATTTTTCCAAGCTAAGTTTTTATCATACATGCATGCATGCTTTTTCGATATATGAGTGATTATTGTCCACTTTTAACTATACATCATACAAAAACCAAAAAAAAAAAAAACTCAAAATAGAATCCAACATGCTTACACTTGTATGTATTATAAACAGTAATATCTTCTGATAATGGACACTGCCTGAAGGGACAAATTAATTTTTTTTTAATTACACTAATTGTAACGTTTTACGTCAAAATATAGACCGAGGTCCTCCTTATCAATTGATTCTAAATCAAAACACCAATCTGGAAAATTTATAATATTTTGAAAATTTTTGAATAATTAAAAAAAAAAATTAAAAACTTTCAAAATGCTGAAATGCTGCAAAATCAAGAACGAAAGAAAGATTAACAAAAAATTCAGAAAAATTCCGGTAAAATACAGGAAAATTCAGGTAAAGATAAATTAAATTAAATTCTGAAAAATTTAGAAAACTTCAAAAAATATAAGATAATTTTAAAAATCAAGAAAAAAGTTCTGCGAAAATTTTAAAAATTAAAAAAAAAATTAAATAAAATTTAATAAAAAATTTAAAAAGTCTCTGTTAAGATCTCATTTTTCCCCAATTTCGAAATCCATCTTGATCTAATCCGTAATTGTATCTGAACTAAATATAGGCGCTGGTGAAACACGCGTGAGTGTGTGTGATTTTCATTTCAATCACGTGATTGTGAGTTGAAAACAAGTGAGAGTGTTAAATTCGGCTATGCCGAATCTTTGTACCCTCCAAAATTTAAAAAAAAAACAAAAATTTGTCAGGGGCGTTCCTTTTTTTGAGGAAGGGGGGGGGGGACCATCCCATCGTGATAAATATACCAAATGTTTATTTACTATTTAACAAAAATACAAAAAAGCATTTTTCAAGGGGGAACTTTTTTCCCCCTGAACCGATTTGGCCAATTTCCGAACTTAACCTACTTAGGAACATAAGACATATTTGTGCCAAACTTGAGGTCTAGCTCTTTTATTTTGGACAGCATCGTGTTAACTACAGACGGACGGACGGACGGACAGACAGACAGACGGACGGACATCGCTAGAATGTCTTAGAATCGATCAGTGATCAATAATGTATATACTTTATGGGGTCCCCAACCGATATTTCGGTGCGTTACACACGGAATGACAAAGTGAGTATACCCCCATACTTTAGTTGGAGGTGTTCTTACATTTTAGTTCATAACTTTTGAACCGCTGAACCGATTTCGGTGCAATATTTCAAATGCAATACCAAACTACTTAGGACAACGGCAAGTAAATTTGCTAAGTCTCAGTCATATATGTTTAATAGTTTGGCCGTGGTCGCCATTTCCACAGACGGACAGACAGACATCGCTAGAATGTCTTAAAATCGATCACTGATCAATAATATATATACATTATGGGGTCTTAGACCGATATTCGATGAGTTAAAAATGGAATGACAAATACCCTCTATTACTAACAAAAAGTGGAAGGTATAAAAACAGGCAATTGTTTGAATTTTTGTTTAACAAATGAAACATTTTTTTTGTCAGAATACGTCCTACGCTTGGACCCAGTGGACTAAGAAAATTGAGCGTGAGTGAGTATTAGGGCGTTTCATCAAAAACTTTTTTTTGGATTTTTGCAACTCTTGAAGCGGAATATGAATTCTTATGGCCTAAAAGATTTTTGAGATTTTTTTCAGATTTTTGGAATGTCGGGATCAACTCGCTCAAATCGATTTTATCAAAAAAATGAGGTTATGAAACATAATTTTTTTTATTTTTTGTTCTCTGGTGCCTTTTTTTAACAAAACCGGATATAATACTTCTTAATGTTGCTAGCCTCCTAAAAAAAAATATTCGCGGTCAAAATAATAACTTCAAGGGTCACTAAGATGACCTTTAAAGTAAAAATTCAGAATTTCCCGTGTTCCAACCTTAATAATTTGAGAAATATGCAATATATGAACGTAATGATGAATCCGTTAGATAGGTCTTTTTAATACCTTTAATTTAAAACCAAAATGACATTTGTCACTTTAGTAGAAATATTAAAAAACTAAGATAAACTCATTTTTCCCCCATTTTACAGAAAATCGAAGGGAATCCATTAGTAGTTTTTTTGTAAAATTGAAATAATAAACTTCAAAGAAGTTTTTTTGATTGCAATTAGTGTTTCCAAACCGGAAACCCGGGTTTTTGTCAAACCGGTTTTTTTGACAAAAAACCGGTTTTTTGGTTAACCGGCTTGGAAACACTAACTACAATCTATAAAAAGCCTTTAAAAGTTATTATTTTAACTTTACAAAAAACAAGTAGAAAAGTTAAATTCGACTTTGCCGAATCTATGAATACCCTCCACAATGCATTTTTTTTAAAGGGTAGTACATTTTTTAACGTGAAAAAATTAACAATTTTGATTAGAAATATTATATTTTGAGTAAAAAAATCTTTTTTTGTCATTTAAAAAAAAAAAATACTAATTTTTTTTTTGAGTGTTAAATTTTTTTCGAGTATAATGTTTTTTTTACTGTAAAAATATTTCTGAGTGAATGCACGTACGTATGTACACAAAATATTGTAATTTTTGTAAAAAAAAACTATTTTTTTTTTTGTGTAATTTTTTTTTTGAGTGTAAAATTTTTTTGAGTGTAAAATTTTTTTTGAGTGTAAAATTTTTTTCGTGTGTAATTTTTAAGTTACCAATGTTTTTAAAACTAAAAAAGTTTAAAAAACATTGCTTTAAAATTAAACAAGTTTGAAAAGCATTGTTTAGTTTCCACCAATGCTTTTTAAACTTGTTAAAACACGTGGCATTTTAGATGAAACTAATCTGAAATTCAGGGTTTTGCTTACAACTTTTGAACCACTGGACTGATTGAGCTGAAATTTAAAACCAAATAGACCCAGGGAACGGCAAAGATACATGTCAAGCTTCAGTAGTCTCATTATTGTCTTTCGGAAGTTATCGTGTTTTTTATCTCGTAAATTCGCGAAACACCCTTGCCGAAATTTACTCTTTTGCTCATAACTTTTGAACCACTGGACCGATTTGGCTGGATTGCAATACCAACCTGACCAGGTAAATGACAAACATATATGCCAAACTTCAGTAGCCTCTGTAAAATCTTTCAAAAGTTAGCGTGTTTTCTACGGACGGACAGACAGACAGACAGACGGACGGACGGACGGACGGACATCGCTAGATCGACTTAAAATCGATCGAGGATCATAAATATATATACTTTATGGGGTCCTAGACCAATATTTCGAGGTGTTACAAACGGAATGACAAACTTATATATACCCTCTATCACTAGAGTGGAGGGTATAAAAACTACCTAATGCACCAGTTCAATTTTCGATAAAATGGGGGAGAAAATGAGTTTTTCCCAGTTTTTTATTTTTTTTAACATTTCTACAAAAGTGACAATAGTCAGATTGGTTTTAAATGAAAGGTGTTTAAAAGACCTATCTAACGGATTCAACATGACGTTCATACATAGGTTAAAACACGGGAAATTCTGAATTTTTACTTTTATGGTCATCTTAGTGACCCTTGAACTTATAATTTTGACCGCGAATATTTTTTTTTAGGAGGCTAGCAACATTAAGAAGTATTATATCCGGTTTTGTTAAAAAAAGGCACCAGAGAACAAAAAATAAAAAAAATTATGTTTCATAACCTCATTTTTTTGATAAAATCGATTTGAGCGAGTTGATCCCGACATTCCAAAAATCTGAAAAAAATCTCAAAAATCTTTTAGGCCATAAGAATTCATATTCCGCTTCAAGAGTTGCAAAAATCCAAAAAAAAGTTTTTGATGAAACGCCCTAGTGAGTATGCATCAAAATTCACTCACGCGCCTATCTCTAATTTGAACAGATTCCGTATTTGGGGACAAATCTCTGATCAAATAATATCTGAATAGATACATTTATATACAATTGTTTAAGGTCGATTTAAATAGATTAAACTGCTTTATTTTAGCTCGAGGTCATTATTTCCATAACTACTTAAAACTACGATATTCTCATAGAACAATTTTTTAAAAAAAATATTTTTCTATTTAAATTTATTTATGTTGGTCGGAATTTGTTTCAGAATTTGGCAGATTTCATTGTCATGATTATTTAGCAAATATAACAACTCTATACTACAAGTAGCAAAGGTTATTTGACGATTGTGATCTTACTACAATGGTACAATTTTCGTCTTCAAATACTCAATGGGGGTAGAGTCGAATATGTATTAATATTTTATTTGAAACATTATCGATTTGTCATTTAAATTCTCTTTGCTACATGTAGTATAGGGTTTTTATATTTGCTAACTAATCTTGATAATGGAATCTGACAAATTGCAAATGAAGTCGATTAAGTCTTTCAAAAATGACCAACATAAATAAAATTAAAACAGAAAAATAATTTTCTTAAAAATTATTCTATGAGAATATCATATTTTTAAAAGTAAAGAAAATAATGACCTCGAGCTAGAATAAACCGACTCAAAATATAATATTTTAAAGGTCCAATAAAACAAATTTTATTTAAAATAAAAATCAATCAGAAGTTTTATACAAAATTTTGAAGGATTTTGACTAGCTGATTCCAAATCTGTACTCCAAATTTGTCTATCTTGTCACGAAAAACGCGAATTTTTTACCACTGTGAATTTTGAATTTTTTCAAGTGAAGAGTATAAAAAAATCTAAAAAAAGTTTAAAAAGGGAAATTCCTAAAAAAAAAAATAAAGTTATTGTTGATTTTTGATTTAACCCATCCGAAACCTGAAAAATCTCAACTTTCCGCCTATTAAATATTTCACTTTAACAAAAATATAAAGCGGCTATTGTTTATTAAGTGTGAGTTGTATGTATGTGTCTGATCTATGTGTGTGTGTGTTGTTTTGTAGTAAGAGTAGGCATGTGTATTTAAGTCTAGATAACATACGAAAGGAAATATAATCATAATAACAACAATAATAACCTTAAGGCCATCTCTAGACCATTCATTTCATTTTACAAACAGTATTCATATGCATACCCATACAAACACATACATTTGCCCAAATAGTATATGCTTAGGCAAAAAACACACATAAAACATACACCCACACATATAAACTTCCCCGAAATACTCATACTTTTGAAAACTCATAAACATACAATGAACTAAATAACTTTGATGATATTTAGTAGCCAGGGTTTAGGCTTAAAATTGAAAATCCGTAAATGTTTTTGCCATTGAATTGAATGTTAGTTTAAGAGAAAGATAATTAAATATTAGTAAATAAGTATGTAGTGGAGTTTAAATGTGTGTGCATAATGCATTATGTATAGTAGTTGTATTTGAAATTGCAAGACTTTTCAATGTGATTATAATTGTCCAAAAAAGGTGCTAAAATACAATGAATATTTTATATTAAAGATGGATCAAAGATTAAAAATTAAATAATTTATATTAAAGATATATATGGGGGTTTTCGTGTCAACTGACACAACTTTTGAAACCGATGTCTTCCGATCGGGATTAAATTTGCACCAAGGTTAGTCCTATTGGATAGTAGTTCAGACACAATTTTTAAACGAGATCGGTCAACAACTCTCTGAGTTAGAGGGGGTCGAAATTTGACATTTTAGCCAAAGAGATGTTGATTCTCATCCATGTAACTTCTTACCTATTACTTTTAGCAAAATGTGTCCCAAAGAGTTTAGATAGCTATTTCTTCAGTCTTTCGGAAAAAATATAAAAAAAATAAAAAAAAAAATTTTGATTTTTTTTCTTAAAAATCCAAAACTTTTTTGACTTTTTCCTCAAATTGGGCCTTTTTTTTTTTTTTTTTTTTTGATTCAACAGAAAGCTTAGGTGATTTCCTTTAAGAGCTGTGGGGTCGCTTAGTGGGATGCGAGTGGGATATCTATGAAAAATTTTTTTTTTTAACTTTGGAACACAAAAAACGGTTCTTCAATTTGCACTATTAGGCGTGCGATAGCTAACCAGTTTTCGATTTCGATCCGCGATACCCCCTAATTTTTTAAGGTTCGAAAAAGAAAGCACGAGACAAAAAATGGGGGCGGTGGGGAGGGGCCATATGGCCCCTCATTGGGGTCAAAGTTGGGCGTAAAGAGGTAAAAATCCTCAAAAAGCCACAAAACTCCCATAGAAACGCCCCTGGAGGGGTGCAATGTGAGACCGACCTCCAATAATTTTCTGCCCCAAAATTTTTCTTGAACATACCTTACCCCTATTTCCAATTCCTAAGGGGGCTCCCATACAAAATGACATTTTTATAAAATTTGCTCCTACCGCTCTAACTGTCTATAGGGTGCCCCTAGAGATGTAAAATGTATGACCGACCCCCAATATTTTTTCAACTCCAACATTTTCTTAGAATATACCTACCCTTTATTTTCAACTCTTAAGGGGGTCCCCATACATTTTTTTTTATTATTTTATTAGTTTTTAAAAATACATGTTTTTACAATGTATGGGAGCCCCTTAGGGAGTGGAGATAGGGTGTTATGATGTTCGGACAAAATGTTGGTAACTAAAAAATAATGGGGGTTGGTCGTAATTTTTGCCTCTCTAGGAGGCACGGTAGGGGCGGTAGGAGCTGGTTTAATAAAACAAATTTATAAAAATTAAAAGAAATGTATGGGGACCACCTTAAGGGTTAAAGATACATTGTAGGTATGTTTGCAAAAAATGTTGGAATTAATAAAATAATGGAGGTCGGTCATACATTTGGCCCCACTAGGGGCACTTTAGGGTAAGTTAGAATGGTAGGATCAAATTTTTTAAAAATGTTTTGTATGGGAGCCCCCTTAGGAAGTGGAAATAGGGGTAAGGTATGTTCAAGAAAAATGTTGGGGGCAGAAAATTATTGGAGGTCGGTCTCACATTGCACCCCTCCAGGGGCGTTTCTAGGGGAGTTTTGGGGCTTTTTGAGGATTTTTACCTCTTTACGCCCAAATTTGACCCCAATGAGGAGCCATATGGCCTCCCCACCGCCCCCATTTTTTGGCTCGTGCTTTCTTTTTCGAACCTTAAAAAATTAGAGGGTATCGCGGATCGAAATCGAAAACTGGTTAGCTATCCCACGCCTAATAGTGCAAATTGAAGAACCGTTTTTTGTGTTCCAAAGTTAAAAAAAAAAATTATTCATAGATATCCCACTCGCATCCCACTAGGCGACCCCACAGCTCTTAAAGGAAATCACCTAAGCTTTCTTTTGAATCAAAAAAAAAAAAAAAAAAAAAAAAAAAAAAAAAAAAAAAAAAAAAAAAAAAAAAAAAAAAGGCCCAATTTGAGGAAAAAGTCAAAAAAGTTTTGGATTTTTAAGAAAAAAAATCAAAAATTTTTTTTTTATTTTTTTTATATTTTTTTTTCGAAAGACTGAAGAAATAGCTATCTAAACTCTTTGGGACACATTTTGCTAAAAATAATAGGTAAGAAGTTACATGGATGAGAATCAACACCTCTTTGGCCAAAATGTCAAATTTCGACCCTCTCTAACTCAGAGAGTTCTTGAGCGATCTCGTTGAAAAATTGTGTCTGAACCACTATCCAATAGGACTAACCTTGGTGCAAATTTCATCCCGATCGGAAGACATCGGTTTCAAAAGTTGTGTCAGTTGACACGAAAACCCCCATATTTTATAAGTTAAACGAGGTAATGAGAAATATTAAACTTAATATTTGATTTAAATAAAATTTATTAATAGAAAAAGTTTCAGAGATATTTTTAGAATAGAAAATTGCTCAGATTTCTTGACATTTTTGCCAAAGATAAATTATAATATTCTGAGATATTTTTTGTTTAAAACATCTCTCAGTTTCTGGAACATTTTTCGTAAACATGAACTCTCATATGCTGAGGTATTTTAAATACAGACAAATTGTCAGATTCCCAGCAAAAACCAATATATGAGTGGTTACCTTTCAATGTTCATTACTTTAACATGTCGATGTCACTTAAGGTAACTACTTTTTTAATTCAAAAAGTAATGCTGATAGTAATTAGCACAGCTCATTAAGGCGTGCCATGTAAGACCGACCAAAAAAATAGCACTCAGGTTAGGAGATTCGCAAATGCTTAAGCAACTCTGATGAAACTGGAACTGAGAACTGACTATACCTCACCACAGATGAACTTTAAAAAAAACCTTCGAAGTCCAAATACCGACTTGAAAAGACTAGGCGGAAAACCCTGTTATGACAGAAAATGCGATCTCAATCTTTACGGATGGATCAAAGATGGAGATGGGTACGGGTTTGGAATACTCTGAATGCCTTGAAATTGGGGCCTCATTGAGACTTCCGGATAAGTGTTGCATTTTCCAGGCTAATGTACTTGCAATTTATAAATCTGCTCAGATGATTATGACAAGGGACCTTCGACCTTGCGTCATTAACATTTTCGTGGATTGCTTGACAGCTCTAAAAGCCTTAGAATCAAAACCTGTAAAATCGGGAGCCGTTAGAAATTGTATACAATCCCCACGTCGAATCAGTCAGCACAGAGTCAAGCTAATCTAGGTCCCTAGATATAAGGGGGTCGCAGGAAACGAATTGGCTGATGAATGTGCGAGAAATGGCTCGGTGTCGGTGGGGGAACATGTGGAACCTGATATCTCGGTACCTGTAGTGGAATTTATGAAAGAAATTGATAGAATATCTGAGAATAGAATGAAGGATAGGTTGACTACTGACTACGTGGTGGACATCGAAAATCGTAGCCACTGCCAAATCCCAAGAGGCCAAAAAGTTTTCTTACTTTTGGCAAACGGACCGTGCGTATGGGAATTTATAATGAGAAGTTGCGGTGAAGTGGAGGAGGAGTCTTTGAAGCACTTGTTACACTGATTGAAATTTGTACATGACAATAATGAAAATCTACATTAATGTTATGAAAAATTACGTTAAAAAGGAACCTATGAAGGGTTTCATTGAATTAATGAAATGGGTATCATAAAATGTAATTGCAAGAACAAGTTTCATTAAATTAATGAAAATTGTTCATACAAAATATAAATTGCATTTTATGAAAATGTTTCATTACTTTAATGAAAAAAGTATTTAATTCTTATGAAATACTTTCATTGAATAAATCCTACTTTTTATTTTTGAAATGAAATACTTTTATTAAATAAATGTTACTTTTATTTTTAAAATGAAATATATGTATGAAATTGTAAAGATCTTTTTATAGAGTTAAAAATAATAAAAAGTTGTTTTCACTTAGTTTTCTCGCACAAAATTTTACTCCAACCTTAAATTGTAATACATAATTAAAACCACGAACTGATATAAAACATCACAAAATTAGTTAATAATTTAGTTCTTATTTAAAATTTCGTAAAAAAATCTGAAAAAATCACAAAATAACCAAGTTAAAAAAACACTTTCACATATTTTTTATTTTATCTATAGATTTCACTCAGTTTTCTCACACAAAATTTTACTATGTATAACGTTTACTTTTAATACATGAATAAAACCCCGAAATAATTTAAAACAACGTGAGTTTAATAAATACTTATAATTAATCAACAAGAAGATTTCATTTTAAATTTCGTAAAAAAATTCTTAGAAAAAATCACGCTCTGATCAGCTGTTTTTTGCGCGCGTAAACTAACAGACTAAACAAACGCGACACGACAAGTGTCAAAAAACAGAAAATTTTGTAAACAAAACTCAATGAAATTTTTTAATGAAACTACGAAATCTAATGAATCAAAATTAATGAATATCTTGCACAATATGTATGAAATTTCATTCAGCATATGAAAAATTTCATTGTTGCAGTGAAACAACGTTAATGAATTTCATTCATTAGTGATATGAAGCGTTTTTCTATCAGTGTATGTGAATGTCCGGGTCAAATGAGAAGCCGCATTTGGAGCAAAGATTTTTCGATCACCTGGATTGTCTAAACGGTGTCTCATTGACGTCTCTAGCAGAATACCTAAGAGAATAGGGGTGGTTTTAGAAGTAGAACTTTGTATCAGAGGGAGTAGGGAAATAGAAATGAGGTAATCACAATGGACCTTATGAAATAATTCGTGAAATAAAACCGACCCCCATTATTTTTTGAACCCCAACATTTTGTCTGAACAAACCTACACATAGGTTAGGTTAGGTTAGATGGGCTTTCGCCAATTTGGCGAATTCACTCGGAGGCCATAAGGCCCATTGTGATTCCCTTACCGTCCAACCTGAATCAAATTACGTCGCGTAAGGCGTAACGCCCAATAATTTTTCGTTTCTAATATTTAAATGTGAGTTACCTAAATCAAACGGACGTAAAAATTTCAAATTTTATGTGTTTGTGTTTGTTTTTGTTTTTTTTTACGTCTTGCGCATTTGATTCTGGTTCGACCCTTAAGGTTGTTTCCCTACTCCCCTCTGATATACAAAAATTCTACCTTTCAAACCACCCCTATTCTCTAAGATATTCCGCTAGAGATGTCAGTGGGACACTGTTTAAGCAATCCAGATCATCAAAAAATCGTTGTCCCAAATACTCAAGACTGACGTTTCATCAGTCTTGGTCATTCGCACAACAAGTGCTTCACTGACTCCTCCTCCTCCTCCTCCACTTCCCCACAACTTCTGCAAAAGTCCCTATCAGGAATTCCCATACGAACATCCATTTGGCCGATTATACAGTGTCCTGTCAACCTACACATAATCTCCACTCCATAAAGGGGCCCACATACAAAATACCATTTGTTATAAATTTGCTCCTACCTTTTTAACTGTCCCAAGGATGCCTCTAGTCAAATATATGACCGACCCCCAATATATTTTTAACCATAACATTTTCTTCAAACATATCTACCCTCTATCTTTAATACTTAAGACGGCCCCATACATTTTTTTACTATTAATGAACTTGTTTTATTAAATCATCTGCAGCACTAAAAATTTCTTCTAGAAGGCCGATTCCAATTAATTTTTCCTATCCCCTTTTTCCACTTCCTAAGAGAGCTCCCATACAACAATGACATTTCATAAAAATTTGCTCCCAGCGCTCTAACTGCCCCAGGTTGCCACTAGAAAAGTCAAATACATTTGATATGACCGACATCTAATATTATTTTAATTCTTACAATCAATCTTCAACCTTTAGAGTGGTCCCAATGCACTTTTTTATATTTTTTTTTTGTATATCACCTCCTACCACCACATGGTGCTTCTAGAGGGGTAAAATGCAAGACCGACCCCCATTTGTTTTTCTTCCGTATTTTTTTTTTCCAGATCATACCTACCGCTTTTCTTCAATTTTTAATATGCAATAAAATTTTTTGTTTTTGAGCATACTGTAATGAAATTTTAAATTTAAATATGTAGTAGCGTGTCCCGAAAAATAAAAATTGTAGGGCATACCCCTAGAACGATGCTTATTGAAGAGCTGCTTACGGGAAAAATAATTAAAAAAATTTTGGAGGCCATCTTCAGGGCGCAACCAGCGCTTAAAGTTTACATCCGTAGTTCATTTGGTCAAAAAATTTTATTTTTTTTTAAATTGCTGCCAAAAGTTTTGATAGGTAGAGTACATTCTGGAAAAAATATTTGTAAAGTTTTCATGGAGCAATTTTGGCCCAGCACAACTTTTTATGCCCAAAAGAAATTTCAAAATTTCCTGATTTCGGGACATGCTAATATGTAGGATTCTGTTCACACAAAAAATTATTGGCTAACAATTTTCAATTAAATCTGTTGATCAACAAAATTCAAATAAGTCAATTAATGTTTTGATTAAAATTTTTGTTATTTTCTTTAACTGTCGAATTACAAATTTTCAACATATCAAATTTTTTATTCGCGTTAATTTATTTGAATAGATTAATTCAAAAACATACAAAATAATCGGGTTTTACTTTTTTTATTGTTGGCAACATATTGGAAAGCAAAAAATATGAATTTTTTGATAATTTTTTCATAAGCGTACAAGTCATTTATTAAATCAATCATTATTTTGATTGACTATAAATAAAAAATTGATCAATCTTTTGATCAAAATCGAAAAAATGTTTGATTGAAAAGATTTTCAATCAATCACCTACAATTTGATGATTGGTATAACAATTTTTTTAGTTGGAGGAATTTCAATCAAAAAATTGATTGAATCCGCGTTTTTGTTGATTGAAATTCGTTTCAAATTTTTTCTGTGTTGAAAAATGACAAACGTACTATTAGGAAAATGACAAACGTAAATACTTGGAACATACAGACGGACGGACATCGCAAGGTCGATTTTAAATCGATCGAGAAAAATATACGTATAAACTTTATGTAGTCCTAGAAAACTAAAAAAAAAGTTGGAAAATATAAGTAAAATAAAAAAAGTCAGGAAAATTAAGAATATTCCGAAAAATTACGGAAATTTCTGTTAGATTTTTCGTATAGAAAAATTCTCTGCTTCTGAGACTATAGATATAGATTTTTTATACATTCTTTCTTTCTTTCTTTCTTTCTTACATTCTGGGACATTTTTTTCTGTAGAAAAATTTTCAGATTCAGTTTTTCTATAGAAAAATTATTTGATTTTGAAACACTTTTCATACAGAAAAACTATACGATCTTAAGATATTTTGTGCTTAAAAAAAATTTTTCAGATTCTTCGTATAGATAAATTCTCATAGAAATTTTTTTGTAAAGCCTTAAAAATAAATTATCTTTATACCTATTAAAATCCCCTTTACAGTCACTTATTCATGGTGTCATAATAGACATATTTTAAAGACTTCAGGCTTTTAATATAAATATTTCAATTTATTTTTCTGTTTATTAAATATCCTTTTGTCAATATACTCTGATGTTAAAATTTGTTACTGCACTTTTGTTACATTTTATAGATGATAAATTGACAAATGAAAAAAAAAGAAGAATTCATAAATATGAACCTTGAAGCCTTTTTATATCACCAAATATTGAAAACAAATAATAAATAATAAATTTCATATAATCATACAAGCATTTAATAAATAAATCCTTTTTATAGCACACACAAACATACATATGAGATCATACATTTACCCATACTCACATATGTATGTACGTGCAATAAACAATTACAACTACCAGTCACATATATAAACAGAAAGAAACACACACACACATACAAATTGCATACATGTTGTACAAAATATTTTGCAATTTCAATCAAAAGGTAAAAATACTCATTCCTAGAAATGTTGCTTCAAGTTGCCTGTTTAACCAACCCCTACATTGGGTACTACTCCACTTTGTAAGAAGTTTATCATTGTATTTACTTTATATAGTAAACAGTTAATCTTTGATAAGTTAAACTTACATGAAAAGTGTTCTAACTCTTATGAACCGATTTCTCTAAAAGTTAATAGAAATAAAAGAGACAATTCTAATTGGGGATTTAGGGGTTTTAAAAATTAGTAAAAAAATGGCCAAAACATCGTTTTTTTGGGGTTTTTGAATACTTTCTTCTTTTTGAAAGATGTCAATTTTGGAAGGTATTTATGTTATTAATATAATTATGAAGAATCTCTGAATTTTTAGGGATTTTCTAATTTTTTTCTATTTTTTTTTTTTTTAATTCTGATTCACTTTTATCAAAAACCATTAGGCACGTCTCCGAAACAGAAAATGCAAATACCTTTATTTGTGTCTGCAATTTCAGATCATGTTGGTAATCCTTGCAAAATAATGTAAGAGACAAAAAAGATGAAAGAAAGTATAAGGTAAGATTGAGATTGCTAGAAATAGAATTTTAGAGTTGGAAACTATACAAATTTATTCTGTAGAAACTATAAATATTCACATATATAAAAAACAATTTCTATTAACAAGGCAAACCGACATTTTCATAAAATAATTTTCTTGAAAATTATTTTTCTATTTTGAATTTGTTTATTCCGAAACACGTGTTTCGGAATTTGTCAGATTCCATTGTTAAGACTATTTAGCAAATATAAAAACCCTATACTAATTTTAATAGTTTTTTTGTTATTTGTTATTTGACGATTGTGCAAGTTTCTTTTTCTAATTCTCAATGAGGAAGGTTTAAGATTTAAGTTTGTTCAGTTTTTTTTTTAAATTTTTCCAAATTTTTCTCTTAATTTTAAATTTATTTTATCACTAAATGCATAAGTTAAAAAACATCTATAATTTTCAAAAATCACATCAATAGTTCCTCTTATCCAAAGACAACTGTACAACTTGTTTATGTGTATCTTTGCGTATGATGCATGATGTTTATTTGTTTACGGTATGAACAAATATTAATAAAATCTTTTATACACAAAAAAAGTATTGAATCAAAGTGTAGGAAATTTGTAGGAGTGAGTAATATGGGCGTATGAATGTGAACGAAAAGACTGGAAAATTTTTACTGTGCGTATGCATGGTTGAAGTTGTCAAAGAAAAATTCTTTAGAATTTGCACAGTAAAAAAAACACACACACATACTTACATAGCAAATATGAAAGAAATAAACGGCTTTGATGTTTATATATCTTAGAAAATTAAAAGAAAAATTTACGGCAACAACGATAACACCGTCCTACAAAAATGAAAAAAAAGCCGTTTTATTCATTTTAAACTAGAGACTTAACGTAGTACAGTTTTTTACAGTTTTTACAGTTTTTCTTTTCCTGATCCTGTTTCCTTTTAAAAGGACTTCTAAATTTTAGAGGATTCAATTTTATCAAATATTTTTATAATATTTGTACTTTTCCTAAGATGCCACTAGTGATAGCAAATGAAAGGGGAGGATCTCCCCTAAATTTCCTATTTTATTATTTTTACATATCAGGAAAAAGGAGGTAAGTTACGTCCTTTCAAAAATTTATTTTTCCTTCTATATCATTCAAAATGTTTAACAAAATATTTTGATAAAATTATCAAATGACTTTATTCACATCCTTTTATCCTGATATTGCAAAATAAAAAACGGAAAAATTAGGGGAGATTCTCCTCTTTCATTTGCCATCACCAGTGTCAACCTAAGACAAGTACAAATATTTTAAAAATATTTTACAAAATTTATCCTTTAAAAATTTTAAGTCCTTTTAAAAGGAAACAGGATCACGAAATAAAAAACTGTAAATACAGATTTACTCCATTTGATCTCTACTTTCAGACATATATCATTTGGTTTATGTTTAATATTGGCTGTCGGACGGTGTAATAGTACAAAATAATAAAACGGAAGAAGTCTTTTTCTTTAACGATTTAATTTTTTAAAGAAGTTTATGAAATAAAAAATATAATTTTATAATTTTTTTACTACTTTTTTTCATTTTATTTAAATTTGTTTTCTAAAATTTAACTGAGCTTTTCACAGAAAATGGCCTCTGTTCTGTCTTTCACAACTTTTCAATTAACATGAAAATTTCCGAATCACATGAAATCAAGTTTAGTGTTTTGTTGATCACGCTTTCATACGAAGTTGAAATCGAATAATTGAAATTTAAAAAATTATAAGGAAAAAAGTGCATTCGTTTTACTTTCACCAAATTTTATTTATGTGAAACAAAACGAAAAAGAAATTCGGATGTGAAATCTAGAACACCACAAGAAAATCGGAAAATTTCATTTTCACATTTTTTACATACATACGTGCATACTGTCGAGAGAGACAGACGTGTTTTTGTGAATTTCTCCGAGAAAATTATTTAAATTGATTTTAAATTATTGAATTAAAATTGGAAAGGAAAAAGCAGCGATTTTGGACGCTCAGTGTTTAACAAGGAATGCCCCTGGTGTTAAAGAAAAATATATTTGTGTTTAATAAAACAAAAATATTTATTTCAAAAAAAAAAAAGAAGTTGATCACAAGCAGAATACAGGGTGTTTGTTTTTTTCCTTTGATTTGTTTATTTTCTATTGTGTTTATTATTTCCAATACGTTGTTGTTGTGTTATATATTGTATGGATTTTATAAACTCTCAATCCGAAGAGAGACGGCTCAGTTTAAACGGTCGTAATGCATACATTACGATGAGCGCAGAAAAAAGAAAAAACGAAAACACAATAAAAAGAAATTTATACGATCCCCTCCACAACAAGAATTACCTCTCCATTAAAACAAGTACATGCAAATGTTTCCCAATATCTACCCAAGCATCTACTAGCGCGCAAAATAAAGCCAACAACAAAACTAGTGAAAGTAAGTGTACTTGTTTTCCAGTGAGTAGCTTAAAATTAGACAGCAGAGCTGTAAATGAGTGCATTGATTACCCAAATACAGTCGGGGCTCAAGAAATTGGTACACCTACCCTTAACACGCCTCTTGCAAATGGTATGAATATTAACCCAATTATGTCACCACGTATAATCAACGAAGATGTAAACTCGGAGCAATCTTCACGTGCAAATTTAACCCCTAAACCCGTTCAAACAGGCCTTGATAGATATATTACCATATTAAAGAGGAAGCGAAGCCCTAGGTCATCGAGGACCCCACGACCAGCTAAACAAGTAAGAGAGCATGAGGCCGATCCAGATGCAGGTAATCGATTCTCTATATTAGATAGCGAATCTAATGATCCGGAACCACAAGGTAAGACCTCTAGACCACCCCCAATTTTTCTTAGAGAGGAATGCTCAAATACTCTCGTTTCAAGCATTGTTTCGGTTATTGGTGAACAATCGTTTCACGTTATCCCGATAAAAAAGGGTAATATCCGTGAAACAAAAATTCAAGTTTATAGTGAAGAAAACTTCCGTAAGTTGAACACTCATTTCGAGAGCCAAAAGAAAAGTTTTTTCACTTATCAGTTGAAAAGTTCAAAGGGTATGCAAGTAGTTATTAAAGGAGTTGACTCTGGTGTTGAACCGTCTGAAATTCAGAGGGCGCTTATAGACAAAGGTTTTAAAATCAAGTCCGTTTCTAACATCAGAAATAAGGAAAAATTCCCCCAACCATTATTTCGTGTTGAGCTGGAGCCAAATGACCTAAAATTGAAAAAAGGTGAATTTCATCCAATTTATAACTTACGGTACTTGCTTTATCGTAGAGTTACTGTAGAAGAGCCACATAAGAGGAAAGGTCCCGTCCAGTGTATTAATTGCCAAGAGTTTGGTCATACCAAGGCTTACTGTAAGCACCCTGCCGTTTGCGTTATCTGTGGCGATTTGCATAGCTCTAAAGAATGCACAAAGTCTAAAACAGACTCAAGTTTGAAGAAGTGCAGCAATTGTGGTGACAATCACACTGCCAATTACAGAGGTTGTCCCGCATATTCTTTTGAGAAACGATTTTTTACTAATAGGAATCAAGCTCCCCGGAGAGAAACTCAACTTTTTCAGGAAAACTCGGCTCCACCACTCGTACCCATTAACGCCCCAAATTTCAACCAAAATGCTCACTCTTTTGCCTCCGTCTTAAGGGGACGGCCAGTTGTTCAGAATGCCCCGGGAAACACAAGAGTGATCCCGGAAAACCGATCAAACTCAAATGAAGAAAACACTCGTGATTATCCCCAGGGTCAGAGTTTTAATTTTAGTAGGCTCGAGGCCACAATTAACACGTTAGTACAGTCAGTGACTAATTTTACCACTATGATGGGTAATATGATGCAGGAAATACTGAGAATGCAGTCTTTGATATTAGAGGCTGCATTAAGTAAGCCATGAACAGTTTGAAAATATGTTACTGGAACGCAAACGGCATACGCCAGCATAAAGACGAACTCGATTATTTTCTCAGAAACAAGCAAATTGATATAATGCTTGTTTCTGAGACCCATTTAACCCCTCGCAGTCTTTTCGCTTTAGATGGTTACACATTGTATGATACAAAGGACCCCAGAGGCAGGTCATGTGGAGGCTCAGGCATCTTAATTAAATCTCGACTAAAACATTATCTTATGTGTGATCTTTGTGAAGATTATCTTCAAGCCACTACTTTATGCGTAAACGAGTTTGATATGAACCTTGTGATTTCGTCAATTTATGCTCCCCCCAGATTTAAAATTACTGATAATCAGTATAGGACTTTCTTCGAATCTCTAGGTTCACGCTTTCTGGCTGCTGGCGACTACAATGCTAAGCATACATTCTGGGGGTCACGCCTCATTACTCCTAGAGGTCGTGTGTTGTTTGATACAATTTCTAAAATGGGTCTGGATGTGGTCTCAAGCGGAGAACCGACATACTGGCCTTCAGACCGTAATAAGATTCCAGATCTTATCGACTTTGGAGTGACTAGAAATATAAAAAGGAATTTTGTAAGTGTAGAATCATCTTTGGAACTCTCTTCAGACCACACACCCACTATTGTTACTCTATTTAACCCCCGAGAAATTGTATCCCCCACTGGTGACTTAGCACTGACAGGCAAAGGAACAAATTGGCTAAAATATAAAAAGTTTCTCAGTACTCATTGCTCGGAAAACATATCGCTAAGAACACCAGAGGAAATTGACCTCTCGCTCAAGAATTTTGAATCTAATCTCAAACTAGCTGCTCAACTTGCTACTAAACCCCCCCGACAATCCAGACAAAATATATTTTTTTCTGCTGATGTCGAACGACTCTTAATTGAAAAACGAAGAGCTCGTAGAGAGTGGCAACTGCACAGATCTCCACGATTAAAAGCACAACTTAAGGAATGCACGAACAACTTACGGAGATTGTTAGAATCTCAGAGAACGGATGCACTAAATAGATTTCTTGAAAATCTGGAACCTACATCAAAAACCGATTACTCGTTATGGCGTGCTACACAAAATTTAAAAAGACCTGTCTTATGTAAGCCTCCTTTGCGCAAAGCAAATGGAGGTTGGGCTAGAAATGATACTGAAAAAGGAAATCTGTTTGTTGAGCACTTGAAAAATGTATTCGCACCAAATGAATCAAGTGTTATAGTAGAGTTGCCACTAATTTTACCCCAGCGCGTAGCAGCACCCATTCGGTTTGAGATGCGAGAGGTCGAAAAGGCAGTTTGTGAATTAAACCCCAAAAAGGCATTTGGTATTGATAAGATCAGTAATAAAATGCTTCTGGAGTTACCCCGAATAGCATTAAGAATAATTCTTTTTATTTTTAATGCTATATTACGCCTTCAACATTATCCCCCAGAATGGAAAATTTCTCTCGTTAAAATGATACCCAAGCCAGGCAAAGATCACACAAAAGTGGAATCGTATAGGCCTATCAGTCTGTTATCCAATTTATCAAAACTTTTTGAAAAACTGTTAGTGAACAGATTAACAACTCATGTCGCTCAGAACAACACTATCCCCGATCACCAGTTTGGATTCAGGAAAAAACATGGCACAATTGAGCAAGTTCATAGATTGGTAGGTGAAATTAGAAGAGCCTATGAAGAAAAAAAATATTGTTCCGCACTTTTTATTGATGTCTCACAGGCGTTCGATAAGGTTTGGCATGAAGGTTTACTCTATAAGATAAAAAATATGTTACCACCAAATACACATAAGTTACTCGAAAATTATATAACAGATCGTAAGTTCACAGTAAAGGAAAACGATTTTGTCAGTACCCCTCAAATCATACAAGCTGGAGTTCCACAAGGTAGTATTTTGGGACCGCTTTTGTATATTTTGTACACCTCTGATATGCCAACTAATCGAAATACGCATACCTCCACATTTGCTGATGATACAGCGATTTTAAGCTCCCATAACAATCCACTTGAAGCAACTCGTATTTTGCAAAGTCACATTCTTGAATTAGAAGACTGGTTAAATAAGTGGAAAATTAAAGTTAATGAGCAGAAATGCATCCACATAACGTTCACGTTAAGACGAGAAACTTGCCCCCAAATTCGGATTAATAATCACATTGTACCTCAACATACAACGGTTAAGTACCTAGGAATTCATCTGGATCGTCGTCTTACGTGGAAAAACCATATAGATGCAAAATTAACCCAGATAAAATTGAAAACTATTGCAGTTAATTGGTTAATTGGGAGAAACTCGAAACTTAAGTTAGACTGTAAACTATTGATCTACAGTTCGATTATAAAACCTATATGGTGCTATGGTATTCAGTTATGGGGCACTGCCTCTGCGTCTAATGTGGAAAAAATACAGAGAAAACAGAACAATATTTTGCGAATGATTACTGATGCCCCCTGGTATGTTAGAAACTTAAACATACACAGAGATCTCAATGTTTCCCTTGTTAAAGATGAAATTGTGAGACATACCCAAAACTACTTACGAAAACTGGAGTCACATCCAAACAATTTAGCACGCAATCTTTTAAATAATCGTGGTCACCAACGCCTTAGAAGGAGGGCCACTGCTGACTTGGCACACTAAAGTGAAGGATGATGCTTTTGAAAACATTGGATAATTTATGAGCAAATGAAATTTTGTCTGGCACTGGCTGGACTTAATATTAAGTTATACTAGTCTTAAGATTTGAATACTTATTGTTAGTTCACATAATTTAAGTGAAGATTCAATAAAATAAATGAATGAAAAAAAAAAAAAAAAAAAAAAAAAAAAAAAAAAAAAAAAAAAAAAAAAAAAAACATTTTTTATGTGAATTACTTTTTTTGGAACAGCGGCCAATGTCTTTGCAACATTGAAAACACAATTTTTTTCATGTGGCACACCTCTATCGAACTTACTTTAACCTCAAGTTGGGAACACTGTAAATGTTTTTCTTGATTATGAATCTGAGGTGCATCTCTACTATAATTCGACGAAAATCAAAATCTTCGCCTAAGCCGTTTTTAAAAAAATTGCGGTCAAACGTCAAAAAAATTTATATTTTAAGCCTATCTCGAATAGATAGATATTAAAAAATAACTTAAGGCAAAAATTATTCCTCGGGAAAAATGCAATAAAACGGAAAATTCACATTTTGCAATTGCAATATTTTCGTTGTCAACAATTGCACTATGAATTTTAAATACCCTGATTAAAACTTCATTATTTACATACTTTCTATAAATTTGATCGATTTTGTCGCAAAAAAATGTTTTTGCAATATGTTTTCTATAAATGTTTAAATGCAAATTTGTTAATAACTCGAAAAGAAAGAGAGATATCAAAAAAGGTCTCATGATTAGTATTATTCTTTGCAAAAAAGCAATAAGATCGCTTACTCACATTTTTCAATGATTTTGGGAAAATATTTTTTTTTTTTGCAAATAACTAAAAAGATTTTACTACATCGATTTGAATTTGTTCTTAATAGGGATGAGATTTTCATGCACTAAAAAATCGAAAATATGTGCTTAAAATAAGCTCTAAAATATTCGAAATATTTTAAAATTTAAAAATTTAAAAATTTTAAATATTTTTTTGCAACAAATAAATTTCAATTTGCGTTTTTGCTAATTTATGACGAAATATGCAAAAATATGCACTTTAAAGTTATAAATATGCACAAAATATGCACAAAATATGCATCTAAAACCAAAATATGCAAAAATATGAATTTTCACCAAAATATGCAAAAATATGCAAAGAAAAACGATAGCATTTTAATGAAAATTTCTTGATTCGGAACGATAATTGGTCGATTTTGTTTTTAGACTATCGTCAAAAAATATGCATTTGCATGGAAATCACATCCCTAGTTATTAATAAACAATGTGGTGGCTGTGGGGTCTACGGTGACGACCAGCTTGTATTGTTATTGGTATGAATAAGACAGAAAAATATTCGTGGTTCGATTCCAGGCAGGGGTGTTGATAATAATTCACATAGAAGAAAAAAAATTTCCAAAATCAAAATAAACCCACATTTAAAATCCTACTGATAGTAACATTATAACAGTTTGAAACGGTTTTAAAAATACCAGAATTGTCTATTGCTTTTAGAAATTAAATTTTGGTCTACATATTTCAAGTTAAACCGTTATGAGAGCCCGTGCTGCTCGATCGAAGAAAACAATAAATTTATTAGGTTTTTGGTAATTTTCTTAGTTTTTTTGAATTCTCATGTGGTCTATAGGTTCTTGTGTATGTATGCGAAAGTCTGTAATAATTTTTATGAAATTTTACTTTGTACTTTCTCTCAAATAATTATGTCATTAACTGTTTGTAGTTTATTTAAAAAGTTTTAAGTTTTGTCGTTTTTAAAAGAAAACACATTTTTTCAATGTTCAGTTTTTCTAAATGACTATTTCTGTCTTTTGTTTCAAAAATAACAACATAAAAAAAAGACTTTCATTACCATTCAAGTTTTAAAGTCATTTATTTTTGTTCTGTTAGTAAAAATCAGTGATTCTTCTTTAATTTTTAATGATTTGTGTACGTTGTTTTTTTTTTTATTGTTGGCATTTTTTAAAGAAAAGTCATTTGTTTTTACCTACTTGTGTTAGTTATTTTTTTGTAAACAAAAAAATCAAAAAATTATTAAATAAATGTAAAAATATGTTTGTATCAAGTAACTTTGGCACGATGGGTAGAGTGTCTGACCAGAATGTAGTTGATTGTGGGATCGATTCCCCAAAAAATTAAAAATTAAAAAAAAAAAAATTTTAATTTTTTTACATGTTGGAGGGTATAATAGATTCGGCACAGGCGAATTTAACACTCTCGCTTGTTTTTTTATCGAAGTTTACTCAATACTGAGAAAGATTACTCCAGTTCGAGGTCACGTTTCTGAACTAATTATTACGATGATATTGTCAAAGTTAAAATTTTCAAGAAACTATTTATAAAGTTGTTTGTTTTAAATTGATTCCAATACACTTAAAAAATTATGTCATTAATTGTTTGTGGTTTATTTTAAAAATTTTACGTTTGGTTTTTATTAATGTTTAGTTTTTATTAATGACTACTTATGTCTTTTGTTTCAAAAATAACACACTAAAAAATAAAGACTTTCATTAACATTAAATTTTTAAAGTCATTTATTTTTGTTTTGTAAGTAAAAACTACTGATTATACTTTAAATTTTTAATGATTGTGTAAGTATTTTTTTTTTTAAATTGTTGGTATTTTTTAATGAGATATCATTTGTTTATACCTACACAAGTAAGTTATTTTTTTGTAGAAAAAAATTCAAAAAATTATTTATAGAAATATAAAAACATGTTTGTATCAAGTGACTTTGGCACTATGGGTAGAGTGTCTGGCCAGAATGTAGTTGATTGCAGGATTGATTTCCCAAAATTTTATTAAAAATTAAAAAAAAAAAAATAATATTTATGTTTTTTTTAATGTTTTCGTAGGTTATTTTTTTGGAATTTGTTGGTAAAAATAACAGAACTATCATTAATTTTAAATGTTTTCGTAGGTTATTTTTTCGAATTTGTTGGTGAAAAAGAATGAAAAAACCGCAATTTTTTAATGTTATTTATTTTAGAAAATTTTGTCAACAGTAAAAAATAAATGTTGATGTTTGTTCAAACAAGTGAATAATTACTGGGATGGTTTTCAATTGTTTATTCACTGGTTTTAAATGTGTTTTTCATTTGTTTTTGCCTACAAAATATTTTGAGTGTACTATTGAATTATTTTCTCGTGCAAAATTGAGTAATTATTTATTTAATATTATTAAAAATATTCAATTTACTTTTTTTTCATTACACCCTTAATTTACACCAAAAAATTTTAACAAGTTCGTTGCAAAAAAAAAATATTTTTGCTAAAAATTCTATATCCTTAAATTTTCCTGCAATGTTTTCTTTGAAAGTTTTCATAAAACAAAATCCTTAATATTATTTTAACTTTGTTATTTAGTAATATTTAATTAAAACACATTTTTATCTCAATTAGTGTTCATAATTAAATCAACCAAAGCAAATAAAATTGTTTCATATATGTTGTTCAATATCATATTTATTTTTTTTTTGTAAACAAATTGTTTGTAAATTAAAGTTTGATTATGATCGTTCTTTTTAATTTGTAAAAATATTTAATAAATTTATTTTTTTATAGTATGTCAATACGGTAAAAGAGAAATGAAAATGAAACAAATAAAAGCAAACATGTTTTTTGGTTTAATTTAAATAAAATTAATTTTTAAATGCAATTTCTATGCAAACGTAATAAACGTGAATGCAGTGGAGAAAAAAATATTGAAAACAACAAATATTTATACCCGAGTAAAAAACAAACACTGAGTGAATATGCAAAATCATTAACAAATTTTAAAAATTTTCAGACTTTAACTAACATTTTTATACACTCAAAAAATCTTGTGAAAATACAAGATAAACTTGTAACTTTTTTTTTGTTTGCTACCTCCTATTTGACAAAAAATCCTAGTAATTTTACAAGATTTTTACCAATAGTTTTGTAATTTTACAAGGTTTTTACCAAAAAATTGTAAATTTACAAATTTTTTGACACGATAAAATTTACAAAGAAGTTTCGTAATTTTACTTGATTTTTTGCTACCTCCTATTTTACGAGAATTATACAAGAAATTCTCGTGAATTTGCTAGATTTGTTTTGTTTAATTATCAATTATCTTAGAAATTTGTAAAATTACCAAAAAATTTGTAAAATTACAAAAAAAAATTAAATTTTAATTTGTTAAAAACAAGGAAAACTGTCAAATATTGGTAAATTGGGATTACGAAACTTTTCCTAGTAATTTGACAAAGTTTTTTTTTTTTGTGTGTAAACTTCAACCTTACAAAATAGATATTCCATAACTTACACTCCGTTTACTCTGAAATTTTTGTACAGAGGGTGATAATACAATGGAAACATTTTTATAGTAAATACAATTTGTTTAAGACTAACAATTAGATTTCGTATGAAACAATTTTTTAGATTCTGGGATATTTATTGTAAAGTGAAATTCTCAGATTGTAATCAGATTCTTAGACATTTTTTGTACAAATAAAAATGTCATTAATTCAGGACTATTACCGATTAATTTTTACTAGGGTTAAATAAATATACAATTCATATACAAATACAAATATAAGTAAAAGCCGCACATTGATTTTATTAAAAAAGACATTTATATCTGGTATTTTAGCATAAAAGCATTAGAGTGGCATTTTTTAAACTTTTGATTTTCCCTAGTGTACGCGGAAATTTTTTATTCTACTGGATTTTTAAGTCGTACAATGTTTAGGCCAATCGGATTAAGTTAACCCGTAAATTTTTGAAAATTTAAAAACAAAAAATAATAAAACAAAACTACACTAAAAAAAACATACCAGTAATTATTCATTTGTTTTAACAAACATCAACATTTATTTTTTACTGTTGACAAAATTTTCTAATATAAATCAAATAAAACATTAAAAAATTTAATTTTTTTCATTCATTTTTACCAACAAATTCGAAAAAAAATAACCTAAGAAAACATTAAAAATTAACGATAGTTTTTTTTCACCAAAAAATTCCAAAAAAATAACCTACGAAAACATTAAAAATTAAAAAAATATTTCAATGTTCTATTGAAATATTTTTTTTTTATTTTTTTTAATAAAATTTTGGGGAATCGATCCCGCAATCAACTACATTCTGGCCAAACACTCTACCCATCGTGAAAAAGTCACTTGATACAAACATGTTTTTATATTTCTATAAATAATTTTTTAATTTTTTTTTTTTACAAAAAAATAACCTACTTGTGTAGGTAAAAACTAATGATATCTCAGTAAAAAATACTAACAATTTAAAAAAAAAAATTACTTACACAAATCATTAAAAATTTAAGGAATAATCAGTTGTTTTTACCTACAGAACAAAAATTAATGACTTGAAAAATTAAATGTTAATGAAAGTCTTTATATTTTAGTGTGTTATTTTTGAAACAAAGAACAGAAGTAGTCATTAATAAAAACTGAACATCAAATAAATGTTTTTTCTTTTAAAAACGACTAAACGTAAAACTTTTTAAATAAACTACAAACAGTTAATGACATAAGTTTTTGAGTGTATGTCTGGCGAAACATTATTTTTATTAATTTTGATGCTCTGAACATAAATATTAAAAAAAAAATTAAAATCGGTATAATGGCTTTCGAGATATCGCCATGATTTGCCAAAAAAATTTACTTTTTCCGACGGTCAAGAAATTTAAAAAAAAAAAAATTTTTTTTTTTTCTTTAACCCAGGCATTCATTTAAATCTAATTTGACTCAAATTCGATCATTTTGACCCGTGGTGCCATTAGATCCAAGTTTTGGTTTATTAAAAAATGTTTACCTAAAACATTATGCTTTCATCAAAGGGCGCCTTGAGTTGAAATGGTATTATTTGGCTCAAATGATATTTTAAATGAAAGTTTGCGAGTGGAAAAAAATTTTGAGATTTTTTTTATTTAAATTTCTTGAACGTAGAAAAAAATAGTAATATTTAGAATTTTTCTGAGAAATTTCAAATGACGATATCTCGAAAACCGCTCCACCAATTTCGGAATTTTTTCAGAATGCCAAAATTACTAAAAAAAAAACAAGTAAAAAAGTTAAATTCGGCCTTGCCGAATGTAGTCATACCCTCCACAATTTCAAAAAGATTATTGCAAAAAACTTTATTTAAAAGGAAATAACTTAAAAAAAAAAAAAATTTTGAAAAAAAAAATTTCGCGATAAAAAAAATCCGCGATTTTTTTCTTTTTTTGTCAAAAAATATGTTTGTAATTGTTTAAATACCATTTGGTGTTCAATTATGTTCACATATGTTAACCAGAAGCCGAATTAAAGCATTTTGTATTTTTAGGTTATGTTGAATTTACTAAAATTTTTGAGGTGTGCTTGCATTTTCGTTCATAACTTTTGAACCGCTGAACCGATATCGCTCAAATGCAATACCAAATTTCTCGGGAGAACTTCCAATAAATATGTTAAGTTTCAGTCATCTCTGTATTTATTTTTTATTTATAATCATCTCATATCTATTTTGTCCGTGAGAGCATTTTCCACAGACAGACAGACGGACATCGCTAGAATGTCTTAAAATCGATCAGGCACCAAAAATATATATACTTTATGGGGCCCCACACCGATATTTCGATGAGTTACAAACGGAATGACAAACTTATATATACCCTCTATCACTAAGTGGAGGGTATAATAATAAATAATTTTTTGGCTATAACTCGTCGACTAATATCTATTTTTTCAAAATGTAGAAGCAAAATTGTTGCTAGAGACCTGTTCAACAATTAAATTTTTTTAAAAAATTGATTTAGAAAATGTTTGTGGTGCTTATGATGCAAAATGTTGGAAAAATTATTTTCCACAAAAAAAATATTTTAGGACATAGGTACAATACACACAATTTTGTAGGGAAAAAATTAACTAAAAATGACAGCTGAAATGTATGAAAATTTTTTTGTTTTGGGGTCTTTAAGAAGACTAATGATACAAATATAAGTGTTACCTTAAATCTCATAAACAAATAATACACAAATACTGTAAAGCACACACACACATACACTAATATAGTATATGAACTGATGATACTTGCATACATACAAAAATACAAACAAAATAAACGAAATATTTTCAATAAATAAGAGAAATATCATATCATTGCATGCATGCAAACATGCATTTGTAAATGCATATATGCATTCATATAATTTCTATGAATGTGTGTGTGTGTTATATGCATACGTGTTTTTGGTATCGAATGGACAAAAATGAAAATAAATGTGCAATCGTTTGACAAACAGCAGCATCAATAATAACAACAGCAGCAACAACAACAACAATTTGCTGAAAACCAACAACTGCTGCAAATAATAAAATCAACAACAACAAGAACATCAAAATCTACAACAAACATTGTCAAAAGTAAAACTTTAAGCAAATATTGAATTTTCAGCAACTGATACAACAACTATGGCCAATAATATTGATGATGATGATGATGTTGTTGTTGATGCAATTGACGATCATAATCATTTGTTGCTACCAATATACATATGTATATTGCTGCTGTTTCTGTTGTCCAATTGATTGTTTGCTATTACAACTGTTGTTGACTCGGTTGTTAGGTAAATATTAATAATAAATATTATGTGAACAGAAAAATTAATATTTTGCAATATTAAAAATTTTATCAAATTTTTTCTTACGCAATGACTAAAAAATCGTTTTTTACGAAATAAAAATATGGGTTACATATTCTGAAAGAGCATAAAAAGTTGAGACATATAGGTCTCCGAGCCAAAACGGGCCAATATTTCCCGAGTTATTGACGAAAAAGTAAATTGTGGCAACCCTTTTTTTGTAAAAAAAAACTTTTAGATTTTTTTTACTTATTTGATATCTATTTTATGTAGAATTTTACGCTCGATACATTGACGATAAAATTTTGTAAATCGGTCTAGTAGTTTCGGAGATATAACGATTTTAAGATTTTTTTTATTTGATAAAAATTAAAATTTCGAATTCTCTCAAGGGTTACCACAATTTAGTTATTCGTGAATAACTCGGGAAATATTGGCCCGATTTGGCTCTGATACCTTTACGTCCCAACTTTCTATACTCTTTTAGAATATGTAACCCAAATTTGTACCCCTTAAAAAAGATTTTTCGACAAACTTGGCAACCCTAGTCAGTGCGTAAGAAAAAATATGGTAAAATCGCTATAACTCCAAAACAACTGGACCGATTTACAAAATTTTAGCGTCAATGTGTTGGTCATTTTTCCAATGCCATTTCCATGTTAATAGAATCAGATTTTCACCACATACTGGCTTGATTTTATGTCTTAAGCTCACTACTTGGTAATAAAAGTTTTTACTGGGATATTTAACTTAATAGATTTACTAAACTAACTTAATAAAAGTGCATATTATTAGTAATAAAAAATATATTTGCTAACTTTTTTTCTTTATAACTATAAATACTTTATATAATATGCGTACGTTACTATAAATTTATCGTTCAAGAGTAACAAAACAATATCATCAATAAACATTTTATAAAAAAAAAAGTTGGTGAAAATATTGTGAAAAAGGCAGCAGCATACGAAACAATAACAACAAAAGCAACAAAATCAAACTGCAAGTAATTGCATGGAAACCAAAATGGCAACCTTATGTTTTACAAACACATACATACGTGAGCAACACAAAAAAATTTAACTATTTAACCCACATACTGGTGAGACTTTTTTTAATTAAAAACAAATTTTTTTGAACTAAAAACCCAGGGTTTGAACTCAAAAACATAACAATTTTATCAAGTTATGCCACTTTATGTTTGCCTTAAGGCAAAGTAGGCAACTGCCTAGGGGCCCACATCGGAAAGGGGCCCACACTCTGATTTTTTTTTTTATACATTTTGAGTAAAAATTATTTTTATTTTTTTTTTTTGCCTAGTTTTTTATATTACATCGGCATATTTCCGCACATTTGAGAAAGTGTTTCAAATTTTTATAGAATAATATTAGATTTTATCGCGGCGATTTAAAAATGACTTTCAGAGTACGGGACGTCAAGAATGGTCATAAACAAATATTTCCAGATTTTATTCAGTGATCAAATAATTCTTCGAACAACCCAAACAAACAGTGAAATTTTTTAAGTACAGTAGAAACAAGTGAGGGTGTTAAATTCGGCTGTGCCGAATCTATTATACCCTCCAACAAGTAAAAAAATTAAAAAAAATTTTTGACAGGGGCGTGGATTAAAGGGGGCAAGATAGGGGAGGGGTCGGTGAGCTGGGGTGACTCCTTGGTCCTCACGGTATATGTTTACAAGTACAATTTTGTCTGCTTTGTGCACTTAAGAATTATAGTTTTATAATTATTTAAGTTATTTTTTATCCACGCCCTTAAAAGAGGGGCGGGCCAAACAAAGAGATATTTTTAATCCCCTGGGTCCAAGCTCAGGACTATAAACTTCTACGAACATAAAAATGTCTCATTTGGTTCACAAAAATACAAAAAAACGTCAAAAAAATTAGCATTTTTAGGAGGTTGGTTTAGTTCTTCAAGGGGGAACTTTTTTCCCCCTGGTCCGATTTGGCCCATTTCCGAACTTAACCTGCCTAGGACCATAAGACATATTTGTGCCAAACTTGAGGGGTCTAGCTCTTTTATTTTGGACTGCATCGTGTTAACTACAGACGGACGGACGGACGGACAGACGGACGGACATCGCTAGAATGTCTTAGAATCGACCACTGATCAATAATATATATACTTTATGGGGTCCCCGACCGATATTTCGATGCGTTACACACGGAATGACAAAGTGAGTATACCTCCATACTGTAGTTGGAGGGTATAAAAATCCTCATTTTTTGACCACCAATTCTTTTGACCACCAGTTTTTTGTAAACAAAGAAAAGATGTTATTGTTTATTAATGTTGGTGCACCTAAATGTATAGTAATGAAATATTAAGATAATTAAAATTTTTCTTTGTTTTCAAAAAATTGGTAGTCAAAAGAATTGGAGGTAAAAAAATGTGATTTTTTTCAACTGTACTTAATAAATTTCACTGTCTGTTTCGGTTGTTGGAAAAATTATTTGCTTACTGAATAAAATCTACTGGACCTTTTTTTAAATTTTCAATGTTTGAACTTGCAAAAAATCGACTTGGAAATATTTTTAAAAAAATTTCTAAAAAATGTCTATAAAAAATTCCATTTTCCAGATCGACCCTCGTAGCACCATTATTATTTACTCAATCTAGACGCCATTAAGCTTAAATTAAAGCTTAATAAATACACAACATTTTTTAAAATAAAACTCATTTGATAATAATAACGTTTAAGGTGTTATGATACTTGCTAGTTTTTTGTATTTTTTATATTTTGGAGAACAGTGCAAATATATTTTCATAGGAAAACTGACCACGTGTAAAGAGTATGACAATATCATGAAAAAAACTTAAAACGTCAAAAAATATACGTGTGTTATCGATAATTTTGCGGTGATGTCAAAAAAAAAATAAAAATTTTCAACTTAAAATTGACATTTCCGGAATAAATTGTAAACAGTGTTGCCAATTTTATTAGTTTTTGCTCGATTGAAGCGGTTTTACATTTGTTTTGGCCGTTTTTTAGCTATTTTGGGCGAGTTATTTTGAAAATAAAAGTTGGCAATATTGTTTTTTTTTTTGTTTTGTTTTTATTTTATTGTATTTCTTGTTCTTTCTCGCATTTGTTGTTTCATTCGATCAATCCTAAAAAAAAATCCAATACAGAAACTAGCAAGTATCATACCACCTTTAGTATTGTTAACTTTATCTTTAACAAATTGCATCTACTATAAAAAGTTTCCAATGTATTGTCGCCCACTGTATATACTTTATGGGTTCCCTGCCCGAAATTTCGACACTTATACCCCCATACTGTGCTGGGAGGGTAAAAAAATACATTTTGGTAGAAAAAATATGTTTTAGAAAGTATGAAAAGAAGGGGGCCCGCGACATTCATTGCCTAGGGGCACCGACATGGTTAATCCGGCCCTGATGACAGGGTGCATTTATGTTTAATGCAAAATATCGCGCTGAATCCGAAAAGTAGAACAGTTTTTGAAAAATTGCGAATTTTTCGAATTTTCAACTATTTAAAGTGGTTTTTCTTAAATAAAACTATTTGCGGCCAAATTGGTGGACTTAATTATACCCTACACCACACTGTGGTACAGGGTATTATGAGTTTGTGCTGATGTTTGTAACTACCCGAAATATTGGTCCTAGACCCACCTTTAAGTATACCGATCGACTCAGAATCACGTTTTGAGTGAGGACGAAGCCTATTGAAATTGGAAAAAATCGGTCCATATTTAGACCTAGCCCCCATACAAAGGTCCTCTTTAGTTTTGGTTCAAATGACTCTAATAGCCGTATTATAATAGTTAACTTTTCGAAATTTGGCAAGTAAACGTGTTTTGTCTTCACAAATCGCCATTCTGAATTTTAAAGAAAATGGGCCAGTTCTTCTTGTAGCCCCCATACAAACCACCTTCGCCATTTTCACATAAATCTCTCAAATTTCATGAAAATAGAAAATATTTAATTAAATTTTTATTTGTGTATGTTAAACGAGTACTTTAATAACCTTATCAAATCTGATTATCATCGCACCAGTTTTGGACTTAGGCCTCATGTGAAAATGTTGCCCGATATTCACTTAAAGCGGTTTTTTGTCGACATATAGAAGCCTATTTCACTCAAATTTGATATGTGAGTGTTTTTTACACTAATTAAAGATTTGACAAAATATAGATCTAATCCCATTTTCCGGGAAACGCTGGTGTTGGGTATTATATGATCGGTCTTGACCGACTATAATTTTCTGACTTGTTTTTTTTTTTTTAGATTTGCCAAGTATTTTTACGGTTTTCAGTGCCCTTCGAAAACTTCTCCGTGGTAAATTTCCTCAAAAATGGTCCAAATTCCAAATTTTTTTTATAATCTTGTTTTTTTTAAGTTCTGTAAAAAAAAAATACAAAAAAAGTGTTTTTGTATGCGATTTTTAAGTTTTAAAATTAAAATCTAATTTTTGAAAAAGCGTGTACTCTGATTTTTTTTGATTTTTTTGTGGAAAACCTTTAATAATTCTACAAATTTATTACTATTTTTTTAAATTTTTTTTTTTGAAAAAATGTTATTGTAACTTTCCAATATTTAAATCAGGTTTACTGCTTTAATCGTGCGTCGCAGAGGGGCAATAGCAAGACCGACCCTAATTAATTTTTAAGCCTCAACATTTTTTCAGAACAAACAAACACTTTATATCCAATTTTTAAAGGAGCTCCCATACAAAATGAAATTTTTTTTAATTTGCTCCAACCGCTCTAACTGCCCTAAGTGCCCCTAGAGCAGTCAAATGTATGACCGAATCAAAATATTTTTTTAATTCAAACATTATATCTGAACACACCTACCCTTTATCTGAAACCCTTAAGGTTGTCCCCACCCAATTTTTTTATTTTTTATAAATTTGTTTTATTTAATCAGCTTCTACCGGTCCAATGGTGCGTCCTAGAGGGGTCGTTAGTAAGATGAACCCCCATTTATTTTTATCTTCTAAAATTTTTTCAAAACATACGATCAAAACATTATGATCATATATGAAATAATATGTCTACATAAAAGTATATAAGATCATATTAAATTATTTTTACTCGGGTTGTATTTTAAAATCGAATAAGCCCATCATTAGAAAGCGGTTCTTTAGGGTCATAAGAACTAATATTTCGCTTCATTTTGTAAAAAGAAGTCGATCTTGTGTGTCAGAGGGTTAATAAATTTTGTGTCTCACATACACAATTTGTTATGCATCTTAAATGCATATGTATGGGTATATAAATGCATGTATGTGTTCATCCATTCATATGCAGTTGTATTAGCTATATTGTGCTGCTAGGGGAAAAATGAGCATCATGTTTGGTTGTAGTAGTAGTAACATGAAGAAAACTGTATTGGTGTATGTTTTTAAGTTTCTTCTTCTTATATTTTCATTTTGTTTAAGTATAACAAAAAAAAACTATAGTAAAACTATTTGTAAAATTCATTCAACTGTAAATGTTTGAGTATTGAAAATGTTTGCATGCATCCCTATAAAAAGTATAACACACATACACTCACATGTACATTAGGGTGAAGCAAGTTTAGTTTTTTTTTGAATTTCGAAAACGTCGGGGTCGGTAAAGTTCGATATTAACACACACAAATATTGGACCTATAGGACAATGGCTTTGGGTTCCGTTTTTGACTTGAAAATCGGAAAGTTCCGAAAAAATTAACTTTTTGAACTTAATTTTCGGATTCAGCGCCAGATTTTATATACAAAATAAATATAAAATGTTGTGGTTCGAAATCTCTGTAAACTAGTGTAATTACTGACTTAACTAATATTTTAAACAAAACAAGTTAAAAAGTTAAATTCGGCCTTGCCGAATGTAGTGATACCCTCCACAATTTGAAAAAGATTATTGCAAACAACTTTATTTAAAAGGAAATTACTTTTGAAAAAAAAAAAAATTGAAAAAAAATTTCCGCGAAAAAAAATTTTGGTAAAAAAAAATCCGCGATTTTTTTCTTTTTGTGTCAAAAAATATGTTCGTACTTGTTTAAATACCATTTGGTGTTCAATTATGTTAACATATGTCAACCAGAAGCCGAATTAAAGCATTTTGTATTTTAAGGTTATGTTGAATGTACCGAAATTTTTGAGGTGTGCTTACATTTTCGTTCATAACTTTTGAACCGCTAAACCGATATCGCTCAAATGCAATACCAAACTTCTCGGGAGAACTTCCAATATATATGTTAAGTTTCAGTCATCTCTGTGCAATATTTTGTCCGCGAGAGCATTTTCAACAGACAGACAGACGGACAGACGGACAGACGGACAGACGGACAGACGGACAGACGGACAGACGGACAGACGGACAGACGGACAGACGGACAGACGGACATCGCTAGAATGTCTTAAAATCGATCGGGCATCATGAATATATATACTTTATGGGGTCCCAGACCGATATTTCGATGAGTTACAAACGGAATGACAAACTTATATATACCCTCTATCACTAAGTGGAGGGTATAAAAAAAAAAAAAACATTTTTTTTTTTTTAATTTTGTTCGAAAATTTTCAATTTTCAAAAGTAACCAAAGACATTGCCCTTCAGGTCCCCTATTTTTTTGTGTTCCGACTCCGACGATTTTGAAATTAAAGAAAAAGGAAAATATGCTCCTCCCTAATGAGCATACATATTTATATCGAGCTATACACACACATAAAAGTTTTGCATAATATTACTACTGCTGTTACTATAGTATTGATGATATTGCTGAAAGTTTGCTGCAGCAAGGACTTCTCTTGTTTGTGTTGCAGCTACTAGTTGTAGTTATACTTTCCCTGTCAATTTTTTTTTTTTTTTTAATATTTTGTTTTTGTTGTATTTTTTTTTTTACTATTTTTAAGTGAACATTCCTTGTTGAAAATGAAAAATCAAAAAAAATCTTCATGTAACATATCATATTTTGTTACAGGGGAGTAAATTCTTACTCATACTTATTTGCTTTCACTTGTCTCTCAGAAACAGTTTTTTGATGGTTTTGGTTACCAAGAAATTGATATCAATATATGAAAGTTTATCAATTTCAAAAAATATAAATAATGATGATAATCATCATCATCAGGTTGTTATTTCAGTTTTTTTTTGGAAAGAAGTAGTAAAATATTGTTGATGATGATGTTGAAAATTTTGTTGCATTTATGTTTATGTCATGTTTGGATATTACTTTCATATATTTTTGGTATATTTTTTCTTGGGAATTTAGTTTGTTTATAAATAAAAATAAATGCCAGTAGAAAATTTTAGAAAAAAATATAACGTTGTTAAATTTTGTATTAAAAAACGTGATGGAAGTTATGAACAAGAACCTTTAAAACTTTTCAGAACCACTAGTTTAGGAGACAATTCGTTACCTTTTTTTACACTATTAGAACTTAAAAAGGCTTTTATCAGACTATTTTTCGCTGGAAACCCTTCAAATTTTATTGACTACTTTATTAGAAGATTGAAAAAAGTACTAATGTACACTTTTTACCCTCCAAAAATGACCCCCGCAGAAATTTTGGAGTTAAGAGCTTAAATTTTGCAATATAAAACAGGTATATAAATGGCTTCTGTGTTCTTTCCATCTATAATTTCGTAGTAATATATTATCTTTAGAAAAATCGTTAACCCTTCTTGTCTGGGGGTCAAAAATTACCCATTCAGTAATAAATATATATTTTTTTTTGATATTAAAAGATTCAAGCACAATGACTAAAATTTTTTGTCGGGTCATTTTTGACCCCAGACCGATATGGGTTAAAGATATCTTAAATAGGTAAGATTTTGAGCCTGATTAAAAGTTATCTAATAGATTGCCACAAGTTAATTTTCCGTAAAGAATTATACATTTTTTACTAAATGTGTAATTTTTGACACCCTACTATGATGGGTTAATTATTTTTTTATACCCTCCACTTACAATTAGCGATAGAGGGTATATATAAGTTTGTCATTCCGTTAGTAACTCATCGAATTATCGGTCTAGGACTCCATTATGTATATATACTAGCTTACCATCCCGGTACTTCGTTACCGGTTGTATTGAATACCGGATAATATAAGGATCAGGATTACTCTATCGATTAAAAAAAAAAAAATCCTCTACATAGTTTTTGTTTTATGTACTTGTGGACGTTTAAGTCTTTCATAAAATAATATTTTAATGAATAATTTAAACAATAAAATTTGAATCACTTCGCTGGTACGTCATCATGCTCGTTTCGATGAAAATATATATTGACAATTTTCGAGCCCTTATATCGGGTTTTAAGATTTTGAGTGAATAATAAATATTTCAGTAAAAAAAAATGGAATAAAAATAAGTTTGAGTGGAAAAACATATAGAGAGAACAAATATGAAGTCAAAAAAGTTAAATACGTAAAATTTAAGAAAAAAGTATCATTCAAAATAACCATTTGCCCCCTTTTCCCCGTAAAATTATATTTTTCAAAAACTGATTTTTTTGTGCTAGGTGATCCTTTATTTAAAACATCAAGTTTCTGAACCATTATTTCAAGAAATATAAGAATAACCAAATTTGCACTTTTATCCCCTTTACGATCGGTCGCGACCCTTAGAAACTGAATTTCCAAAAATTTCTTTTTAAAGCATTCAAAATTTCAGTGCCTAGGATAATTACTTCATGAAATATAAAAAGTATCAAAAAACACTTTTTTACAACTCTAGAAATAGAATTTTTTGAAAATACTTTAGCAGAATGTTTTTTTCACCGAAGTCCCCTACATTCCAAAATTCAAGCTTCAACGGTCATTATTATTGGAACAAAAAAAAAAGTACCAAAAGTACACTTTCTTACCCCGTTAGAATCGAAATTTCCAAAAAGTACCTCTTTCAGAAGGTTTTTTTCTTCACCGAAAAATCCTACATTCCTTTTTATAAAAGGTTCTTTTTATAAAAGGTACTTTTTATAAAAGGTACTTTTTATAAAAGGTACTTTTTATAAAAGGTACTTTTTATAAAAGGTACTTTTTATAAAAGGTACTTTTTATAAAAGGTACTTTTTATAAAAGGTACTTTTTATAAAAGGTACTTTTTATAAAAGGTACTTTTTATAAAAGGTACTTTTTATAAAAGGTACCTTTTATAAAAGGTACTTTTTATAAAAGGTACTTTTTATAAAAGGTACTTTTTATAAAAGGTACTTTTTATAAAAGGTACTTTTTATAAAAGGTACTTTTTATAAATGGTACTTTTTATAAAAGGTACTTTTTATAAAAGGTACTTTTTATAAAAGGTACTTTTTATAAAAGGTACTTTTTATAAAAGGTACTTTTTATAAAAGGTACTTTTTATAAAAGGTACTTTTTATAAAAGGTACTTTTTATAAAAGGTACTTTTTATAAAAGGTACTTTTTATAAAAGGTACTTTTTATAAAAGGTACTTTTTATTAAAGGTACTTTTTATAAAAGGTACTTTTTATAAAAGGTACTTTTTATAAAAGGTACTTTTTATAAAAGGTACTTTTTATAAAGGTACTTTTTTACCCTTTTTACCCCCGTAGAATCAACATTGACAAAAACCCAGCCTTATTGAATCTTTTTTCCGGAAGGTGAACCTACATTTCAAATTTCAAGTTTCTAGTACCATTATTTAAGTAAATGTAAAAGGTACCAAAAGTACAGTTTTTACCCTTTTTACCCCTTTAGAATCATCATTGGCAAAAATCCAGCCTAAATGGATCTTTATTCCGAGAGGTGAACATACAGTCCAATTTTCCAGTCTCTATGACTATTATTTCAGGAGATATAAAAAGTACCAAAAGTAAATTTTTTTACCCATTTTATCCCCGTAGAATCAACATTGGCAAAAACCCAGCCTTAGCGATTTTTTTTTCCGGGAGGTAAACCTACATTGCAAATTTCGAGTTTATAATACCATTATTTAAGGAAGTAAAAAAAGATACCAAAAGTACAGTTTTTTACCCTTTTTACCCCCTTAGAATCATCATTGGCGATAATCCAGCCTTAGTGAATCTATACTCCGGGAGGTGAACATACAGTCCAAATTTCAAGTCTCTGTGACCATTATTTCAGGAGATATAAAAAGTACCAAAAGTACAGTTTTTTGCCCTTTTTACCCCCTTAGAATCAACATTGGCAAAAATCCAGCCTTAGTGGATCTATATTCCGGGAGGTGAACCTACAGTCCAAATTTCAAGTCTCTAGCTTCAGCGGTTTGGGCTGGGCGATGATGAGTCAGTCAGTCAGTCAGTCAGTCAGTCACATTACTCTTTTATATATATAGATTATTGATCAGTGAACGATTTTAAGATTTTCTAGCGATGTCCATCCTAGGACTTAACATAATTATTTGTTGTTGGCCTAAGTAGTTTGGTATTGCATTTGAGCGAAATCGGCTCAGCGGTTCAAAAGTTATGAACGAAAATGTAAGGACACCTCGAAAATTTTGGTACATTCAACATAACCTAAAAATACAAAATGCTTTAATTCGGCTGCTGGTTGACACATGTGGACAGAATTGATCACTAAACGGTATTTAAACATGTACAAATATATTATTTTATAAAACAAAATTTTCGACGATATTTTTTTTTCGCCAAAAATTTTTTTTTCGCTTATTTTTTTTTTGCAAATAAACTTTTAATACCCTTCACTTAGTGATAGAGAGTATATATAAGTTTGTCATTCCGTTTGTAACTCATCAAAATATCGGTCTGGGACCCCATAAAGTATATATAATTATGATGCCCGATGGATTTTGAGACATTCTAGCGATGTCCTTCTATCCGTCTGTCTGTCTGTCTGCCTGTCTGTCTGTGGAAAATGTTATCACGGACAAAATATTGCACAGAGATGACTGAAACTTAACATATTTATTGGAAGTTCTCCCGAGAAGTTTGGTATTGCATTTGAGCGATATCGGTTCAGCGGTTCAAAAGTTATGAACGAAAATGTAAGCACACCTCAAAAATTTCAGTACATTCAATATAACCTAAAAATACAAAATGCTTTAATTCGGCTTCTGGTTGACATATGTGAACATAATTGAACACCAAATGGTATTTAACCCTTTCACTCCCCTTGTACACTACAGTGTACACATTTTTAAAAAATCATTAAAAATAAACCGTGCAACATTTTTGTGTTTTGTTTGGACAAGATTGATCATTGAAGGGTTATCTTTGCGATAGATGTGTTCGGAAAAATATATTTGCAATCCGGTGGCTCTACACGCAATATTTGTTGGCAAAATGGAAATTTTTCGAATAACGTAAAAAAATTGCAAAACAAAATAAACGTTAAAAAATTCTCAAAAATCGAATAATAATCGTACAAGCTTTCCTAAAAGCGGATTTTGTAGAACTTTTCGGTACAAAAAATACAAAATTCGAATTTCGGAAAAATGTTCACTTGTTCGGGAGATATTGGATGTGAAAGCTTTAAGTTTGGTTGGAAATATCTCCGCTAGGGGGCGTGGTAGACCAACGAAATCAACAAAATGTTTTTAATTTGCCTAGATCTACATTTTCACAAATTTTGGTCAATAAATTCCTAGTAAAAAAAAGTCGGTAGTGAAAGGGTTAAACAAGTACGAACATATTTTTTGGCAAAAAAAGAAAAAAATCGCGGATTTTTTTTCGCGGAAATTTTTTTTTCAAAAAAATTTTTTTTTTTCAAAAAAATTTTTTTTTTTAAGTAATTTCATGTTAAATAAATTTTTGGGCAATAATCTTTTTGAAATTGTGGAGGGTATCACTTCATTCGGCAAGGCCGAATTTAACTTTTTTTACTTGTTTTCATTGTGGTGGGTATCAATACATTCGGAAAAGTCGAATTTAACTTTCTTACGTGTTTAAAGATAACACTATGCAACAAATACATACTTTTTGAAAAACACAAGAACTTGACCATAGGTTCGATTCTACTACCAAAGGGTAGTAAAACCCTTTACTCGGATTTTCCAGTTTGGTGACCAATTTCTTTTCATGGGCCTCCAAAAATTCAGAAAAGCAGTGGGGCCCTCAAATTATGGTGTCATCAGTTTTTGCCCAACAACTTAATCAGACTTGGTGCTATCGCTTAAGCATATTTGGCAAAAATGTGACTTATAGTCCGTTGAAAAAATTCTGTTAACAATTTATGCCAAAAAAATAAACTTTTTTTTGAAAAAATATAGGAAACAAGTGAGAGTGTTACATTCGGCTGTGTCGAATCTTTTATACCCATTTTGTAGGGTAAAAGAAATATATAAAAAAAAATCAGGGGTGTCTTTTTTTGGGGTGGGGGGTGGGGTCGGTGGGTGACGTTAGGGGGCACATCCTCCTTGCGATTTTTAACTTCTTCTGAGATAAGAAAGTTGCATTTGCTTGGCAAAAGTACAAAAAACCCTGCAAAAAATGCGGTTTTTCTTAGGTTGGTTTAGTTCTCCAAGGGGTAACTTTTCCCCCTTGGTCCGATTTTGCATATTTCCGAACTTGACCTGCCTAGTAATATAAGACATATTCGTGCCACACTTCGGAAGTCTAGCTCTTTTATTTTGAATTGTATCGTGTCTTCTACAGACGGACAGGCGGACGGACATCGCTAGAATGTCTTAGAATCGATCACTGATCAATAAAATATATACTTTGTGGGGTCCTAGACAGATATTTCGATGCGTTACACACGGAATGACAAACCCATGCTGTGGTTTGAGGTCATAAAAATATTATTTTTTCAGCATAACTTACAGGGGGTGTTGATTTTTCCCTATGAATATTCGTCAAAATTGTAGCCACCGTCAAGCTGAACAACTCTTATGAACACACCAAAACAATCTGAACGTGTTTAGGCATTCTAATTTGCTAATGAAGACAACTCTGTACCTTAAAATTGGTCGATTTTGACTAAAAAAAATCCACAAAAAGCCTTCCAACCGCTCTGCAATTGCCCATAGAGGGATAAAATGCAAGACTTATCCCCATTTTGCCTCCCTTACATTTTTGCTTACATGCCTAAGCACTGTCTCCACTCCTTAAGGGGGCTTCCATACAAAGATTGCATTTTCATAAAACTGCTCGTATAGCTCTAACTGCCTCAAAAGTGCCCCTAGAGGAGTCAAATGTATGATCGACCCTTAATATTTTGTCCATCCCAAAATCTTTTCAGAACATACCCACGCTCTATCTCTAACCCTTAAGGTGGTCCCCATAGAATTTTTTTTTTTAAAAAATTAATTTATAAAATTCGCACTTACCGCTTCCATAGTGCCTCCTAGAGTGGTCAAAAGTGTGAGCGACCCCTAATAATTTTTACCCCTTAAAATTTTTCTGAACATGGCTACACCCTATCTCTACTCCCTATGGGAACTACCATACAAAACACAAAAAAATTGAAACGAATTTCAATCAACAAAAACGCGGATTCAATAAATTTTTTGATTGAAATTCCTCCAATTAAAAAAATTGTTATACCAATCATCAAATTGTAGATGATTGATTGAAAATTGTTTCAATCAAACATTTTTTCGATTTTGATCAAAAGATTGATTAATTTTTTATTAATGGCCAATCAAAATAATTTTTGATTTAACAAACGAATTGTAAGCTTATGACAAAATCATCAAAAAATTCATTCAGTCTCACACTTGGACCCACGGGATTAAAAAATTCAATTTTGTTGGCTTGCCCTCATTTGTGAGCGTAGATAAAATGAAATCTTTTTTCATCAAAAGGGGAGAGTACATATTTTTTGCTGGTTTTCCAGCCATGGCTTTATTAAAATAAAAAAGTTTAAGGAATTTCAAGAGCATGAGTAAAGTTAAAATTACTTACGTGAGCGTAAGTGTGAGTATTTTTTCGTGAGCGTGGGCTTTAAAAAAAAAGTATATATTTTTCCTACTGGTCCATTTGACATATTACTTTTCATCGTTTGAAATAAGTGATTTTTGATACCCTAGCAAATTTATGAGGTTTGTTCAATTTCAGCATTTTTTTCCCACATCATATTTGATACTTTACTCTTTTTCATTAAAGAAAAAAAAAATGTTTTATGATAAGCAAAAAAAAAAATAAAACTACATACAAAAGCGTTTTAGTTTAACGTTCACATGCAGTTTTACATATTCAAACATATAATACATTTTGGGTTTATTAAAAGAGTTTGGATTTTCTAGGAATTCAATTTTTAGTTGCATACATATATCTTGGGGGGATTTTTAACCAATATTTATTATTTTTTTTTTATGCTGTTGTATATGTGTTGCCCCGTTCTTGAGCCCATAAGTGACATCAAACATCATTAAATCCTTTCATGTGTAAGCGGGGTAAAAGAAGGGAATTGCACAAAATAAAAATGAAATTGCAATTTTTATCATGTAACAAAAATGCACCCTGCGGTTACAAACAATAACCATATATAGAGCCACCAAGTCATTGATAGGGGTGTAGGAGGACAGAAAGAGAGGTGGAGTTTTCATACAGAAAAAAATTATCATCATCCTTATTTTAAACAGTCCAGGCACGTTTTAACTCATACTACCATACTAAAGAAAAGTGCTACTTTGGTATGCTGTTGATGACAAGACTGGCTATGTGATGTCGGTTTGCTGCTGCTGCTGCTACTACTTTTAGCAACACAGTTTGTGTTGCTGTAACTCACATCGTTCAATGTATATTTTTGTTCTGACTGTTGAGCATCAAAAGTGATTAATGCATGTGGCAAATGCATTAAATTTTCTTTTTAAATGCATTACAATTTTACAGAAAAAAAGAAAAACACGAAAAATAATGTTCCACATTTCACACCCACTACTGCTACTTTTGCTAGCTGTTTGACACTGCTACCTACTACTACTACTACTACCTACTTGTAGTATCATTCTGGGTAAAGCAGCTTTACACATTTTGTATTATTCATTTATTCACACACATCTCTCTATACATATGTTTATACATTTATATATTGCTGTACAAGCAAGCATATATAGCATTATCATTGCCTTCATTTTATATCGTATTATAATTCTCTTCACTCTCTCTCTGTATACCACCACTATGGCTCAAGGATAGTTTACCTATGAAATTTTTGAAAAACTTTATTTATTTTTTTTGCAAAATACATTAGTTACTTGGTGTTTTTTTTTAAACTCGACTAACAATAATATTTGACACATAACGTTTGCATTATGTGTATATGTGTGTGTGTGAATATTGTTTGCTTTATAATCGTATGAAACAGTAATGAAAAATACTGTAGCAGTAAGATAAAAAACCAGTTATTAAATTTAAATCGGCATTGACGAGTTTGTGAAGAGCCTCCACAATAATTTGGTTAAAAATTTTTTGTTTTTTTTGCATAAATAGTATTTAACTTTTTTTGGGAAAAAAAGTCCATCCCACCACGCTATGGGCAATGTTGTACAGATAACAAAAATCAATTTTTTCAGTCATTTCGGTGAAAAAAGTTCACGCACCGAATGCAATTTCTAAAACTGCCCAGGAATGATTTTTTTTATTTTTTTTTTTTAAATTTTATATTATGACGTCATATCTTAATTATTTGAAAATTATCACAAACTCATGTTTACATATCAGAAGGAACCAACATTTAACTTATTTATAACATCCGCGAAAGAGCACCAAAATTCCGCGATTATAATCTTTAGTTGCTGAAAAGAATAACTGCCTCACAGCACCTATCACTTGACACTAAAATTTAGCTAATTTAAAAAATCCGCGAAATCGCGTCATAATATCGCGATTTTTTCGCGCCCTCCATTCAATTGATGAGTTTTTTTTTTTATTAATGAAATTACAAGAAAATCCTAAATATTTTGCATTTAAATTTAATTTGTTTATACTTAAAAAAAATAATAATATTCAAAACTTCATCACGTTTAATGCGTGAACTTTTTTAACGATCGCGAAAAAGTAAGACATCATTTCTTAATATTTTTTTTTATTTGCAAAAAATTCAAAAAGTTATATCCCTAATAAATACCTTTCGTAATCTAACACGCAAAAAATTATTGCCTAAAAATTTTCAATTAAATCTATTGATCAACAAAATTTAAATGAGTGAATCAATGCTTTGATTAAAATTTTTGTTATTTTTCTTTAACTGTCGAATTACAAATTTTCAACATATCAGATTTTTTTTGCTTTAATTTATTTGAATAGATTAATTCAAAAATACACAAAATAACCAAGTTTTACTTTTTTTATTGTTGGCAACATATTGTAAAGCAAAAAAGATGAATTTTTTGATAATTTTGTCATAAGCTTACAATTCATTTGTTAAATCAATCATTATTTTGATTAATTCTAAATAAAAAATTGATAAAATTTTTGATCAAAATCGAAAAAATTTTTGATTGAAAAAATTTTCAATCAATCACCTACAATTTGATAATTGGTATAACAATTTTTTTAATTGGAGGAATTTTAATCAAAAAATTGATTGAATCCGCGTTTTAGTTGATTGAGTTTTCTTTTAAATTTTTTCTGTGAATCCTGTTCATATATTATATATTATATATCAAGCAGCAGCCGAATTAAAGTTTATTTGTATTTTAAGGTTATGTTGAATGTACCAAAATTTTCGATCATAACTTTTGAACCGCTGCACAGTGCCACATTTGGCAAATCTAGCACGACAAAAATAAAAAAAAAAAGTTTCCCGATTTTTATGATTTGTTTGTATGTATTATAAAACATTCCTAATAACACGGAAATACTCATATAAGAACTATAATTCTATTCGTTATTAAGATGTGGGTGCATAAAGTTGCATCTTGTAAAATCCTGAAAGTGGTGTTCATAATTTCGCATTAATTAAGTCGATTTTAAACTGTTGTAACTTTTTAACAAAAAAAGATATTTGTACACTATTTTTTGGTAATTTTAAAGGATATTTAAAGGCTTTAAGTCATATCTTTTCTTCTTTTTTTAAACAATTTTTTCTATTTTTATTAAATTATTAACATAATAAAAATTTTTGAAAAGACATATGGACCACTATCCAATGATGATCCAATGATCAGTTTTTATTTATTTTTCCAATTAATTTACACATCATTTTTAATAATTTAAACCTAATCGAGAACTGGTAACAATGACCGTCGTCTCGTTGTAGCGAAATCGACCAAGGGTTTTTGTGGGAATCGAACCCACGACCCCCTCTTTCATAGGCTAGCACGCTACCAACTAACCTACAGGGACCACTATCCATAGTACTTATTTTAACAGCTAACTTTTGCGACCGTCTGCGACGGCGATTACAGTGGGGCGATATGTAAACCTTGTTTTTACATATTTTTTAAACATATTTTTAAAAAGTGGGCGTAGCAGTTGTCTGACCGCCCCCTTTTTTTGTGATATTATTTCTACAGTCCTTCAGAGTATATATACCAAGTTTAAAGAAATTACAACCAAAATTAAAAATTTTTTAAAAAGTGGGCGTGGCCGTTAACTGGCCTCCCATATTTTTCATAATGTTGTTTTTGAAGTTAAAACGAACATTTATACCGAATTTCCAGTCAATATAAATAAAATTGGATTTTTGTCGTCCTAGATTGGCCAAATGTGGCACTGTGCGCTGAACCGATATCGCTCAAATGCAAAACCGAACTTTTGGAAGCAACAACAATTAAATATATTCAACTAGAGTCATATCTGTGAGACATTTTTCGTATAGAAAAATTCTCAGATTCTGGGTAATTTTTTCTATAGAAAAAGTCTCAGATTCATATTTTTTTTCATATTTAAAATTTTTCTTGTAGAAAATTCTCCGATCCTAAGATTTTTACTATAGAAAGATTTACAGACTTTTCCTATGTAAAAAGTATATTTTTCATATTCTGAGTATTTTTTTTTGTTGAAATATATTTTTATACAATCAAAAAAAAAAAAAACCTTGTAAAATTACAACAAAAACTAGTAAATTTTTTTTGCTACCTCCTATTTGTCAAAAATTCCTAGTAATTTTACTAGCTTTTAACCAATAATTTTGTAATTTTACGTGGTTTTTACCAATAAAATTTTAAGTTTACAAATTTTTTGACACGATAAAATTTACAAGGAGGTTTCGTGACTTTACTAGATTTTTTGTTACCTCCTATTTTACGAGAATTTCTAGTAATTTTACAAGCTTTTTACCAATAATTTTGTAATTTTACTACCTTTAAACCAATAAAATTGTAACTTTACACTTTTTTATGGCGCAATAAACATTACAAGGAATTTTCGCGAATTAACTAGACTTTTTTTGTAAAACTATCTTGGAAATTTGTAAAATTACAAAAAAAAATATGTAAAATTACAAAAAAAAAATGTAAATTTCGATCCAAATTTGTTTGTTAAAAAACAAGGAAAACTGTCAAATATTGGTAAAATGGGATTACGAGATTTTTCCTAGTAATTTGACAAAGTTTTTTTTTTTTTTGTGTATATATGGGACACTCATGTCAAATCAGACACTGAAAATATTTTGTTTTAGATTTTCCAAATTTGTTAGCAGTTTTTAGTACCCTTCGGAAACTCCTTCGTGGTAAATTTTCAGATCTTTTTGATGAGCCGTTCAAAAGATATCGAATTTTTAAAAATTGGTAGTTTGTTCATTTACTGAAACTTCTTTAACTCATAACTTCTATAATAATGGTCCAAATTGCAAATTTTTTTTCAAAATTTTGTTTTTTTACATACTTAAAAAAAAAAAATCCTAAAAAATTCTTAAAAGCGATTTTTAAGTTTAAAAGTTTAAATCTCATTTTTTAAAATGTTTGTACTCTTCGATTTTTTTTTATAATTTTTTTGTGTAAAACTTCTATCGATTCTACAAATTTTTTGCACAGTAGGATCGTGGGGTAACGATTATTACTATTTTTTTAAATTTTTTGAAAAAATTTTATTGTAATTTTCCAATCTTTAAATCATTTCTACTGCTCCAATGGTGCGTCATAGAGGGGTCATTTCCAAGACCGACCCCATTAATTTTTACGTCTTATCATTTCTTCGGAACAAACTAATACCCTATCTCTAATTTCTAAGGGGTCTCCCACACAAAACAACATATTTTAAAATTTGCTCCAACTGCTCTAACTGTCCTAATAGTGCCCTTAGAGCAATAAAATGTATGACCGACCCACAATACTTTTTTATTCCAAACATTTTCTGTAAACACACCATACATTTTTTTTATTTTTTGTAAATTATTTTTTATTTAATCAGCTTCTACCGGTCCAATGGTGCGTCTGAGAGGGGTCATTAGTGAGACCGACCCCCCTTTATTTTTACCCTAAATTTTTTTAAAACATACCTACGCCCTATCTCCACTCCCTAAGTAGGCTACCATACAAATTACAGTTAGAGCAAATTTTATAAAAATTTAGAAAAATTCTGACTTTTCTTAATAAAAATTCTCAAAGTTTTCCTGTAGAAAAATTAAAAAATTCCGAGACTTTTTTCTATAGAAAAATTCTTAGATTCCGAGAATTTTTTTTAGAATAATTTTGTGATTCTTATGAGTTTTTCATAGCACAAAATTCTTTGATTATTTCCTTTTTTTCTTTTTCTTTAAGTACAAATAGAGCTCGGGCTCTAATTATATTTGTTATAAGAGTTTAAGTTGAACAAATGTAGAACAAAAATTGAATTTCTAAAAATTATAGACATTTCTGGTATTCCCATTCCAATTTTAAACACTCCAGTTAGTGTTATCATCAACAGGATTTTAAATGTTAGTTTGTCTTGTTAATAGAAATTATTTTTTTATAAATGTAAGTAAATAATTAAAGTTTCTACAGAATAAATTTTGACAGTTTCCAACACTAAAATTATATTTCTAGCAATCTCAACCTCACTTCATACTTTCTTTTCACCTTTTTGTCTCGTACATTATTTCGCAAGGGTTTGTGTGTTAATAACTCGAAAAGAACGCGAGATATCAAAAAAACTTATAAAAAATTCTATAAAATCGCTCTCTCACATTTATTAATTTTAATGGTGTTGTGGAAGAAAACATATCTCTTTAAAAGATTTTTTTTAATTCAAAATTAAATTGTGTAGAGACTTGACTGAACATAACTTTCTTACTTGCTCTCTTTGTTAGTTTACATAATCTAAATTTTATGACTTTTTTTATCTCAAGTGCTATTTTTATGTTCCTCTCTATTTATTCAATATTTTTGTTTAACAATACATTTAAGCATGACTGAGCAAGTTTTATTTTCAAAAAAAAAAAAAAAAAATGGAAAAAAGCAAACAAACACCATCATAAAAATGATGTATGACTTTTAAGCATCAGGTGTTTTGTTATAAAATGAAGGCCAACACTTTATAACAACACTGTCTCTCAAATATTGATATTGTGTAGTTCCTGTTCCTGTCGTTGAATAACGTTAAACAACAGTAACAACAACAAAATTTTGCTAACAACAACATTGCTTACTATGTTGTCATTATAAATTAGCGTAAGTTTTTTTTGGTACCCTCCACTTACAAGTAGGGATAGGGGGGCATAAGTAAGTTTATCATTCAATTTGTAACTCATCGAAATTGGGGACGAATCGGTATATATTGCCGTAACTCTGAGAGAGTGAAGCAGATTAAGTTTAAAAATTTGGAGAAATCTGTTCAGGTGGCCAAAAGCTGTGAGTCAAAACCTAGATTTCATCTCAAAACTCTTCTAAAAACAAAAAATAAGAACAATTCAGAAAAAAATGGAAAAATTAAAAAAAAAAAATAGGAAAAAAAATAAAAAAACTTAAGAAAAACAAAAGAAAACTGGTTTAATAAACGAATATTTGAAAAAAAAAAAAATAAAAAAAACTTTTACTGTCAGAAAAATTTCACACAAATTTAGAAATGTCAGAAAAGCTTTAAAAAAATCTCCAAAATACATAAAAATATCAGGAAAATACCGAAAAATCTAGAAAAGTCGAAAAAGTTCCAAAAATTTAAAAACTTAAGAAAAATCCCGAAAATTCTGAAAAATCGTGTATGGTATTTCTAATTCGACACCGCCGAAAACACAATTCTATTTTTTTACATTTAAAGTTGTTATCTTAAACAAAAAAAAAATAAACATAATTTTCTTCATTTTCTTTATGGCTGCTTGATTGATGTCAAGTTATGAGTTTGATACAAAAAAAAAAAGGAAGAAAATATATACATAAATAAAAAACTTTTCAAAAAGTGATAGTTTTTCATGTTTTTCTTTTTTATAAAAAACTCTAGCTAAAGTTTTTAATTACTTTGGCTAGCTAATGATGTTGCCAACAACACCTAAACAAGACAATTATGGTGGAACAAAATGATAAATTATAAAAAAATTTCCAACAAAAAAAATATGTATTTGCAAGAAGTTGGTGTTCAAGAGAAAATTATTGGTTTAAAAAAAAATTCTTTATTTAACTAATGATTAAATTTGTTTTAAATTAACATTGAGATTTAAGTTCGGCAAATCATTAAAAAAATAATTATTATAAATTTTTTGCTAATTGAAAATCATTTTTTTTTATCATTTCAGGTAAATATTAAAATTTGATCAATATTTTTATATGCTTTGAATTATACTTGTGGGTAAGTTTTAAATATTTTTAATGTATGAAGCAGGACTAAGGAAGTGATATATCTAAGACTACAGGAATTTCAAAGTAAAAAAAAAATATTTAAGATTCTGAGAGATTTTTATTAACCCTTCGATGACCACACAATTTCTGCCTAAGCGATTTTGAATTTCTGCTCATCTTTCTGTCTTCATCTGTGACCTAATAATAGTTACGAGACAGAAAATTGGATTTCTAACACCTTACTTTTTTTTGTGAAAAAATTTGCCTTTTAACGATCCTTTTGTCCCCAAAGTAGAGATTATCATTTCACAAACATTGAAAACTTACAACGAGTTTTTGAGAAAACTGAGGTCAAAGTTAAAAAAAATCGCCGCTTTGGACTTTTTTGACAACTCATAGCGGGTGAACCCGATGAGATAGCGACTTCAAATTTAGTCGGGGATAAAGTTAAAACATTGCTTTTAAGGCTGCTGAGATCATTTGGTCAGTCGCCTTAAACGTTGTCTTTCAATTCTGACTTATTCCCCAAAAACGATTTATTCCTCTAGTAATCATGAAAAAAAAACTTGATGCCAATGGAACGCCACCTGATTCACATAATTACAATAATTCCCCTGGTCACAAGTTTGGTCTTCAAACTTTTCTTTTGCATCAGGTTTCTAAGAAATTTAAAATACAAAAAAAATCGCGTTGTTGGACATATTTGACAACTCATAGTGGATGAACCCCATGTGCTGACGACTTAAAAGTAAGTCAAGGATGAAGCTCAAACATTGCTCTTTAAGGTGCATAAATCACTTGATCACGTTAACCCTTCGAGCACTAATTTTCTTTTACAATCAAAAAATTATGACGGCAGATTCCACTACAAAAGACAGTTAAAACTACTATATTTTTTGTTGTTTTGGCGTCCACTACATTTTACGATAAAATCAACCAAATATTGTTGTAGTTTTTAACTATTGATTAACAACTACAAAAAACTGTAAAAACTACTTCAAATTACAGTTGTTTTTACTGTAACTCAAATTGTCTGATTTTTTTTAAAAACAAAAAAGCTTCTAAACGTCAAAAACGTTTAAAATTGTTTGCACATCCGTTTGTCTAAAAATTCTAGAAAATAATAAGTTTTTTACAGACTAAAAATAACTACATAAAACAACTGTTACTACAATGTAGTAATTTTTTGTAACAGCTTTTTAAAACGACTACAAAAAACAGTTATTTGAGATTTTTCATACAAAGACAACTGAAATTGTAGTTACAAACAACAACTACTATTACTACACAAATGGCCGTCATGTAGTAATTGCAATAATTTTCTAAGTGTAATAACGTATTTCCCCCAAAAAACGTTATTTTTCTATACTGGGTAATATGACATCATTGAAGGACAATTGTTGACCAAAGGGTTAAGGCTAGAGTTTGCAAAACGATTAAAATCGTAATCGCGATGGAAGTTCATATTTTTATTTCAGAAAAATATTATTCATTGTATTTTCGTACTCTCTGAAATGTAAATTTTAAAAGGTTTTTTTTTAATAAAGCTATTGCAACTCAAATTATTAAAAAAAAAAAACGATGAATCGATAATTGCGAATAACTACGATTTTTTTAGTCGTAATCGCGATTATGAAATATGTCGATTATTTGCAAGCTCTAGTTAAGGCGACTGATCAATTGAGTTCTTCATCTTAAAGAGTAATGTTTAAGCTTTACCCTCAACTTGTTTTCAAGTCGCCATAACATCGGGTTCATCTGCTATGAGCTTCCAAAAATGTTCAAAATGGCGATTTTTTGAACTTTGACCTTAAATTTTTCAAGAACAGTAATTTTGACCAGCAGAACAATTGTAAGCAAGTGTATAAGGTCGCTTACCAGTCACATTTTCGATGTTTAGTGGTGTAATTTGTACAAATTTAAAAGGTGATATCACGTAGATGAGTTTAACAAAATGGAGGGAAAATTGTAAATATTTCGCCCGCCAGCCCTATCCAAAATTGGCCCATGTTTGGACCGAAAATCGAATTCAACCGAATGTGACCAAAACACGCTCCCAATGAGCCTATAAAGGTAGGTTTCGATGCTCTATTATGTAAGTAGTTGACACCGCCTTTATTGTGGGCGTGGCAGCAGAAATTGCAAAAAATCATATATTTGGATATTTTGAGAAAGGAAGTAAGAAATTGGGGGAAATGCATCATATTTAAAAATTTCTTTTCGCTTTCACAATTATAAAGAACTATTAAAATGTCCTGACGTTGTGGCGAAACACAAATATTTTGTTGCAATATGAAAATTTGAACTTCTAAAATTTTCTAGATTTTTCTTTTAATGGAACTTTTAAGCTATCTTAGGGAGTGGAAATAAGTGGCAGGTTTCTTCTAGGAAATGTTAGGGGTCGAAATTTGATAGAGGTCGGTCTTGCCGTTTAACCCCATAGAAGGCACCCTGGAAGCGGTAGGTAGTGTCCGACCGAATACACCTTTTTTGGCCGAAGCCGAAGCCGAATATTCGGCCAAATTTTCAGTATTCGGCCAAACCGAAGCCGAATATTAAAAAAAAATGTTTTTAGTTACAAAAACACTTAGTAAAATGTTTTGTGGCTTACTAATGTGATTCAAAGTTAGTTTAGTGTGTTTTTCAACACGTGAGCACAAATATTATACAATTATTAGCTATTCGGCCTACTCGGCCAAAATTGCTGCCGAAGCCGAATAGTGGCCGAATAGTGCTTTTTGGCCGAAGCCGAATATTCGGTCGGACACTAGCGGTAGGAGCTGATTCAATAAAACAAGTTTACAAAAAATACAAAATGTGTATACACACAAAAAAATTATTTTCCAATGAACGATTTTCATAGTATTTGTGAACAGATTCATAAAATTTATTAACTTTTTCATATACTTTATAAACTTTTTCATACTTATCATGATTTATTCATAAATACTAGGAAAAAGTTTATAAATATTATTAAAAAGTTAATAAATTGTATGAATAAATACTATGAAAGTCGTTCATTGGAAACATTTTTTTTGTGTAAAGACCGCATTAAGGATTGGGAAAATAATGGGGTTTAACAAATATTGGGAGTCGGTCAAACACTCAAAGAACTGTAAAACAATTTGTCATAAAAGTTCGTCCAATGAAACTGTTTAATGAAGTTTTCATAAATATTTTGAAAATTTTCATAAATATAATGAAATTTTTCATAAATACTATGAATATTTATGAAACATTTCATAAATATAATGAAACAGTTTCATTGGACGAACTTTTATGATGAAGATTTTTCTTTATGTGAACTCTTGAGTCCTCTATGGGCAACCTTGGGACAATTAGAGCAATGGGTGCTAATTTCATAAAAATGTTATTTTGTATGGAGTAGGTTGTCCATAAAAAATGTTGGGGTGTAAAAAGTAATGGGGTCGGTCTTAAATTGTACTCGTCAAGGAGCGAATCTGAGGCAATTGTGGGGCAAATGTTTTCTTATCAAAGCAATGGAGGGTGCAATGTAAGACCGACCCTCCTTAATTTTTACTCCCCAACATTTTTTCTGAACAAACCTATTTCCTATCTCAAGTCCTTAAAGAGGCTCCCATTCAAAACTAAATTTTTATAAAATTAGCTCTCATTGCTCTAACTGTCCCAAGACTGTCCCTAGACAAGTCAATATGTATGACCACAATATTTTTTTCAAATAGCTGAATTATTTCCAAAAAATTAGCCATTTATCCCACTATAAATTGTAATGATTAGTAAGGAAATATGACCTTGAGCTAGAATGATCTTTCTCAAAATAGAATTTTAAAGGTCGATTAATAAATAATTTTTATTAATTTAAAAACTGAAACAGATTAAAACTGATTTAAATTTTAAGATTTATGTAAGAAAAACAAATATTTATAAATAAATAATTTTTAATTCAGTTGTTAGGCTTCACAAGAAGCGTTTTAAAATCTGAAAACATGCAAAATGACTCAGAATCGGATTTTTTATATATTTTTTCGTGATTTTAGAGTTCTTAGAGTTTTTTGAGATTTTTTTTTTTAATTTTCTAATACTATTTAAATAAAATTTTATATCTCGTTTACCTTAAAATCTCAAGTGTTAATTCTGATGTTTTTTTTTGTACAAATCTTTTAATGAAAGTTCCTGTATGTGTGTTGCAAATCTCTATGAATGTGATTTCAACACTAAATAAAATTCATTCAACCACAAAGTCAATCAAATCTTGAAAACCCCTTTTATTGCTTCCAAAAATACACATAAAATCTGTGTCCAATATGTATCTATAAAGCGCCCCGCCCCACCCTACTCAAAAAAACAATCACATCAAATCAAAGTAAAATTTCGTTAGATAAACCACAACAAATGTGTATTCTTGTTGGTTGGTTTTCTACTTTTTTTTTATTATTTACTAACACTTTGTATATTGTCAATATACCAAACACATACATTCAAAAAAAACTCATACACAGAAGTGATGACAGACGAAGCATAAACAAATTCAATTCAATTGATGAGAGACACTTCAGTGTACTTTACTACCACTACTACTTCTAATTTTGCTATACAATAAACACTCATCTACTAAAAAACAAGTAAGAGTGTTAAATTCGGCTGTGCCGAATCTTTTATACCCTCCAACATGCAAAAAATAAAAAATAAATGCAGGGTCGTTTTGTTTTTTTTTTGGGAGGGGGGTCTGGGGGTCGCTAGTAGTAATTGAGAAGGGGCAAATTTTCCCTCGAATATGTGTTTAAAAATTCATTCTTATGCTTTTTGCACTAAAGAAATACAAGATTATCATTATTTAAAAAAAAAAATGTTTTATTCCACGCCCATTAAATGGGGGCGGGTCAAAAAACGACATTTTCTAATTCTCTGGGTCCAAATGCAGGACTTTGAACTTTTTGTGGCATAAAAATGTTGCATTTGTTAAACAAAAACACAAAAAATCATGTAAAAATATGGTATTTTTCAGAGGTTGGTTTAGTTCCTCAAGGGGGAACTTTTTTCCCCCTGGTCCGATTTTGCTCATTTACGAACTTAAACTGCCTATGAACATAAGACATATTCGTGCCAAATGTCGGGAGCCTAGCTCTTTTATTTTGGACTGCATCGTGTTAACTACAGACGGACAGACGGACGGACAGACGGACGGACGGACGGACATCGCTAGAATTTCTTAGAATCGATCACTGATCATAAATATATATACTTTATGGGGTCCTAGACCGATATTTTGATGCGTTACACACGGAATGACAAAGTGAGTATACCCCCATACTGTAGTTGGAGGGTATAAAAACACACACTACCACTCCTTGATGAATACTTATTTAACATACATACACACGATTGATTGAATAGTGTCCACATATGACAATAATCTTATAAATTTGCAATACCATAGAATTGCAAACAAAAAAAAATAAGTAAGAAGAATTTTATGTTGATTACATGCAGATTATTTGAATATACTGTATGTATTTTAATACTCTTATGACTCGATAGTCTTTATATAATTTTAAATTTAAAAAAAATTTTTGTAACTGATGAACATTTTTTCTATAAAATATTCAAATTCTAAAACTTTCTTAAATTTTTATTGAAAATACTCCAATGCGTATAATTAATGTAATTTTAAGTTAATCATACGTATTTTTATTCAAAATACAACTATACGTATACTTAATATAATTTTTAAATCTGAATTGTTATTAATATTTTTTCGTATGTCGAGAAAATTTATTTAAATATATCAAACTCGACAATTCAATCAATAAAAAAAACGCCTATGCGAATACTTAATGCGAAATAAATGATTTTTTTATTAATCATACGTTTGGTGGTGTATACTAGGATGGCTCGTTTTTGGGCTTTTCTCTCTGATCAAATTCTAATACCCGCCAAAAGTGTCGGTCCCCTAAGGGTAACTCACATGCAAAATATCACTCCGATCGGAGTTTATCTTCTGTCTCCACTTTGAGCCCCAAAATTGCGGTTTTCGCAAAAAAGGACTTTTTAAAAAAAAATAAAAAAAAATTTAAGTTTTTTTATTAAAATAGTTAAAAAAATATTTTTGTATAATATTTGATCGTAAATACTTAAATATGAAATTTAAAGATTTTACGGTATCATTAACCCGTTCAAACTTGATACCAAAAAAATGGCATGATTTTAGGGGCGTTCTCAAAACACCTTTTTTCAAAATTTGAAAATTTTATTAAAAAAAAATTTTAAATATACCATTTTTTCTTTCTGAATTCATTAAGAACTCCTTGGAGAAGAAAAATGTGAAATATGGCGGATATCCGTCAAGCCACTTTTCGGGAATCGCGGGGGGAAGTTAGCGGATTTCAAGGAAATGTTGGTTTTATCAATAATTTGGATTAATAAAATCTTATAAATTTAATTTTTGTGCAAATTAACGTTTTTTTGGTGTCGTGGCATTCTATTATATAACTTTAAGTATGTCATGAAATCTTACAGATCTAGGACGTCTTTAACCCACATTGGCTGGGGGTCAAAAATGACCCCCGCGGAAAATTTGAAGTTTAGAGCTTAAATTTTGTGCTATAAACAAGTATAAAACGGCTTTTATGTTTTTTACCCCAACTATTATTTCGTATTAATATATTATCTTTAAAAAAATCGTTAACCCTTCTTGGTAGGGGGTCAAAAATGACCCATTCAATAAAAAGTATATATTTTTTCATATAAAATAAATTTGTGGCAATCTATTACATAACTTTGAATCAGCCCTTAAATCTCACATGTTTGAGATATCTTTAACCCACACTGGCCAGGAGTCAAAAATGACCCCGGCAAAAACTTTTAGGCATAGTGCTTGAATTTTTTGATATCAACAAAATATATATTTTTTATTGAATGGGTCATTTTTGACCCCCTACCAAGAAGGGTTAACGATTTTTTTAAATATAATATAATAATACGAAATAATAGTTGGGGTAAAAAACACAAAAGCTGTTTTATACTTGTTTATAGCACAAAATTTAAGCTCTAAACTTCAAATTTTATTCGGGGGTCATTTTTGACCCCGAGCCAATGTGGGTTAAAGACGTCCTAGATCGGTAATATTTCATGACAGACTTAAAGTTATATAATAGAATGCCACGACACCAAAAAACCGTTAATTTGCACAAAAATGAAATTTATAAGATTTTATTAATCCAAATTATTGATAAAACCAACATTTCCTTGAAATCCGCTAACTTCCCCCCGCAATTCCCGAAAAGTGGCTTGACGGATATCCGCCATATTTCACATTTTTCTTCTCCAAGGTGTTCTTAATGAATTCAGAAAGAAAAAATTATATATTTAAAATTTTTTTTTAATAAAATTTTCAAATTTTGAAAAAAGGTGTTTTGAGAACGCCCCTAAAATCATGCCATTTTTTTGGTATCAAGTTTGAACGGGTTAATGATACCGTAAAATCTTTAAATTTCATATTTAAGTATTTACGATCAAATATTATACAAAAATATTTTTTTAACTATTTTAATAAAAAAACTTAAATTTTTTTTTATTTTTTTTTAAAAAGTCCTTTTTTGCGAAAACCGCAATTTTGAGGCTCAAAGTGGAGACAGAAGATAAACTCCGATCGGAGTGATATTTTGCATGTGAGTTACCCTTAGGGGACCGACACTTTTGGCGGGTATTAGAATTTGATCAGAGAGAAAAGCCCAAAAACGAGCCACCCTAGTGTATACTTGAAATAACGCGTAAAGTGGGTTTTAAATGTTTTTCAACAAACTACAAATCTTTGTTGCATGTATTGGAAAGATTTCTTTTATAATATTAAATAATTATTTTTATCCTTCGAATATTTTTTGTTTCCACAATAGTATACGAGCATTTTAAGGTTAAGCTTCTTAATAATGAGTGTTAAAACACACACATACATATGAGGCATTCCACACCAAATGTCCAGCGAAAAAAAAACATGTGTTCCGTAAATTTCTGAATAGGTTGTTTGGATAGCCCTATATGTAACTAAGAAAATTGCATTTTTGGTTTTTCAAATTTTCGAAAACTGGGCTTAGGAGGCGTCGTCAAATATTGAAAAAATGGTACAATTTGTGGCGAGTTGCCTTGATTAAATATTTATCACATTAAAACGGAATGCACCACAATGTCAAAAATTTACTTTCTTATATAGTTTTGTATGGGCTATCGATTAAAAATTTTTTTTTGGAAAATTTTCAGAACCCGTTCTGAAATTTTCCATTTTTTAAAAAAGTAAATTTATCAAAAATCCGGCCACTTTTTTTTCTTTTTTATTTATTTTTTTAAAAGTTTAGATGTTTGTACATCCACACAAAAAAAGTCAAAAACACGTTCATCTTTTTTTTCGAGAAAATCGCATTTGAACTTTAAATTTCATAACAATTTAGTAATTTGCTTGTATTTCTTTGTGTCAACAGAGCGTATGACGAATATTTATGCAATTAATATTACTCATTCGCAACTTTAAAACAAAGAAATACAAGCAAATAACAAAATTGTTATGAAATTTAAAGTTCAAATGCGATTTTCTCGAAAAAAAAGATGAACGTGTTTCTGATTTTTTTTGTGTGGATGGACAAACATCTAAACTTTTAAAAAAATAAATAAAAAAGAAAAAAAAAAGTGGCCGGATTTTTGATAAATTGACTTTTTTAAAAAATGGAAAATTTCAGAACGGGTTCTGAAAATTTTCCAAAAAAAGAATTTTTAATCGATAGCCCATACAAAACTATATAAGAACGTAAATTTTTGACATTGTGGTGCATTCCGTTTTAATGTGATAAATATTTAATCAAGGCAACTCGCCACAAATTTTACCATTTTTTTAATATTTGACCACGCCTCCTAAGCCCAGTTTTCGAAAATTTGAAAAATCAAAAACGCAATTTTCTTAGTTACATATAGGGCTATCGAAACAACCTATTCAGAAATTTACGGGACACATGTTTTTCTGTAGCGGGACATTTGGTGTGGAATGCCTCATATATAAACACTAAAGAGGGCCGAAAATAAAAATATCAGTTAAGTGATTTATATTCAAAATTTTTATTAACATCAGACAGAGGTTTCTCAACAGGTTCCCAGCACATGTGACTAAAAATTGATTGCGCGAAATACTAATTTTTCTAATTTATTTATTTTTTTATCTTTCGCCCCTCTCTAATACAAAGTGTGTTCATTTATAAATTGCAGAACAAATTGTTATTTATACACATACATGAACATATTCAAAAACACTCTCTATTGATAATAAAATAAAGGACACTATAATGACAGACAAGGATTTGTTTCTAAAGGGATTTATAATAAGGGATTTACACTTTGTTACCAAATTAAACCAAATGTTAATTTGTTAAATTTTCACTTCAAGGGTCAAATCAATTAATATTGATAAAAAAAAATTAGAATATTTGTTGAATGACATAGGAGAATAGATATTTTGATTAGTAATTACAGGACAATATATTAATTGTGAAAAAGATTTTTACAGGTTTTTCTTAAATACGAGAATTTTTTATAGGAAACATGATTTAAAACCTGATAATTTTTTAAAAGAAAAAATATGGAATCGAAGACGTTTTTTATGGGGCCATAAAGAATACAATAGTTTACAACGAAATTACGCACAAACCACGAATATTTTTTTAATGTAAAATTCACGCAAAATTTTTTAATACATTTTTTAACCGATTTTTTAATGTATGTTTACTATTTTTCTTGAGTTAAGTACCTCCAATCTAATCGCGTTCAAAACCAAATTGAATATAAACAAAATTTCAAAAAATTCTATACACAATATTTTCCCACCTAAATTTTTACAAAAATGGGTTTTATAAAAATCTATGGGCCAACACCAAAGTTATAAAGAGTTTTATTTATCTACGCATAAAACTTCCCATGTATTTTTAAATACTCCACTCCATGTATAACTCAACGAAATATCGGTATGGGATAAGGTATATTATTAAAAAGTGATCAAGTCTAAGCAATTCGTTCGTCTGTTCATCTGCCTAAATTCTTAGATTCAAAAACTTTTTTGTATAGAAAATTCTCAGTTTCTAATGATTTTTTTTCTCGAAAAATTTTCAGATTCTTATGCATTTTTCTCAGATTCTGAAACATTTTCATACAAAAACATTCTCCGATTTCGAAACATTTTTCGTAAAAACAAAATCTCAAATTATGCTACATTTTTCGTAACGAAAAATTGCCAATAATCCGCTTCAAAAATTTCTCAGTTAAAAATTTTTAAATATGAAATTCATGTTTTTAAATTGAATGCACTAAACGTGCAGTTAAAGTTTTACCTTCATTTATATATTTTTTTTTTTTTTGTTAACTCTGCACCCATTTGTTTGTGAAAATTACTTAATATGGTTTGCAGTTCTTATTTTATTTTTGTGCTACGTTTGTCTTGCTTGACATTGACAAATAATGAAAATTGTGACAAAAGAATGCAAGAAGGCACACTCACACTAATACTCACAGATATGCTAACTGTACCAAAAATACTAAGACTAACATAAATTAAAAAATTGAAATTAAAAACATAAGTTAATTTCGTCAAAATTGAATTTTAATTTACATATTGCATTTACTTGCATTGTGCCATAATTCAAAATATTCGATTTTGCAGAAAACGAATTAAAAGTTTGCAATTGAAACTGTATTTCCATTACAAAAGGAATTTTTGACACAATATAAATAATGATATAACTAAAAATTCAGTATCATTAACTCAAAACTTTTTTGAGTTATGACACTATGCAAGTAAATGAGCGGCATATCACTCATTTACTTGTATAGTGTCATAACGCAAAATGTTTGATTTTACAGAAAACCTGTTTAAAGTTTACAATTGAAACTTGTTTTATATTGCAAAAGGCCCGGACATAGAAAATGTTATAATGGCGTGTTCTCTTCTAAAACGGTGAGTTTAGAAGATATTAATACGAATTTTTGATACAATATAAAGCAGGATATAATAAATAATTCTGTATGGTTTACCCAAAAACGACATATTTTTGAGTTATGACATTATACAAATAAATGAGTGATATGTATGTATAAAAATAATGCTGTGATTACATCATACGATTTTCGGTATGATTATACGAACTATCGTCGATGATTTGCATGTGTACCGAGAGAAAATCATTCCGAAAATCCTATGATGTAAACTCAGCTTAAAGCTGTGTTTACATCATATGATTTTCGGTATGATTTCACGAACTATCGTCGATGTTTTGCATGTGTACCGAGAGAAAATCATACCGAAAATCCTATGATGTAAACACAGCTTACGTAGCATTGTGTTTGCAATACGTAAAAAAAAAACTTCCCATGAAAGGTGACGTCAATATTAAGGTTTAAATTTATATAGTTTTTGTATGTGTATTGGTTCATGAGTTACATGCAATAATAATGATCTTATAAACTTTAAATTTGGATTCTAAGGAAGGAAAATGTGTAAAAGGGTTTTTGCTTGGGACTATTTTTATAACTATTGAGATAAAAAGCCCAGAGTTTCAAATTTTAACATGTAGGACTCTCCAGCATGTAGGATCCTCCAGCATGTAAGATCCTCCAGCATAACATACATCCAAGAAAAGGACATATAATAATAATAAAAAAATTATGGTAAAAAGGGGTACCTAAGCAATTGCATTTTTGTGAAAAAATGAAGATCAAAGTTCACAAAAATCGTATGTACATTATTTTTATACCCTCCACTTAGTGATAGAGGGTATATATAAGTTCGTCGTTCCGTTTGTAACTCATCGAAATATCGGTCTGGGACCCCATAAAGTACATAATTGATCAGTGACCGATTTTAAAACATTCTAGCAATGTCCGTCTGTCTGTCTGTGGTAATGGTGATCACGGCCAAAATATTACACGGAGATGACTGAAACTTAACATATTTATTGGAAGTTCGCCCGGTTCAAAATTTATGAACGAAAATGTAAGGGCACCTCAAAAATTTTAGTACATTCAATATAACCTAAAAATACAAAATGCTTTAACTCGACTGCTGGTTGACATATGTGGACATACTTGAACACCGAATGGTGTTAAAAAAAGTACGAACATATTTTTTGACAAAAAATGAAAAAAAAATCGCGTATTTTTTTTAACAATTTTTTTTTTCGCGGATTAATTTTTTAGAATTTTTTTTCTCAAAAGAAATTTTCTTTTTTAATAACTCAAATTCTGATTAATTTTTATTAAAAAATAAAAATTGTTTTTTAATAATGTTTTTTGCAATAATCGTTTTTAAATTGTGGAGGGTAGTAATACATTCGGCAAGGCCGAATTTAGCTTTTTTACTTATTTTTTGCATTTTGAGCAGTATATTTTCTGTGATATTTTTTGATGTGATATTTTTTGATAATATTTAAGGTCAAAGTTCTCATAAAACGTGTTTTTGTCAATTTTTAGGAGCTTATAACTTTTTAACGGGTTGTGATGGAACGGAAACTTTGGTACCATTTTGTTAAGCTCAAAGTCCCCTTTCATCGTGCATATTTAAAAAAATAATTAAAACAAAAATTGAATAACATTATATTTGCGCCCCCTGTAGTGGGTTTTTGGAAAATTTTTTAAGAGAACCTGAAATCTGCTGAAATCAGATTTGCAATATATTCTGCCGTTTTTGGTTTGCAAAACAATCTCAACACTCGCGATTTCAAATGCATTGAAAAACTTCAAATTTTTAATTGCGTCAATTAAAAAATTACTATTTTATTTTTTAATTTAAAGAAGTGAAAATTTTTTTCCCCTAAATTTTTTTCTGTGCACAGAAAAAAATAAAAAATACTGAATTTTGTACCAGTAAACGATTTAACAGTATTGAGTAAATTTTCAATAAAAATTTATAAAATGTATGAAAAAAATTTTAGTAAACTTTTAATTGACAAAATTAAAGCTTAACTAATTTTTTTTTTTTTTAATTAAGTTTTAAATTGTGTCAAGTAAAAATCTATTTCAAATTTATCAATTTATTTTGTTTTAAAGTTTATAATTTTTTCTACAAAAAAAACACATTTTTTAAACTTTTACCAAACATACATATTTATGTCTTAAGGACATACAATATTTTCATAAAGATGATTTCAATTTTGTTGGTTATTGACAATCGTTGCCTTCTAGTATAGTACAATTTCTTCGTCTTTCTAATTCCCATTGTGGATAGAGTCGAATATGTATTAATATTTTAGTTTGTGCACAAACGATTTGTCATTTGACTCGTTTGCTACTTTGTAGTAGGGCTGCCAATACCGGATCGGTATTAGAAAATCGGTATTTCGATATTGGAAAATTTTCAATACCGAATTTTCGGTATTTTCGGTATTCATAAAAACAGTATTTTTTAATTCATTTCATAAATTTATTTACTTTAAAAAAATGCACATATTTAAATAAAAAAAAACTATTTATAAGAAAATTCACAAACTTTTATTAAAATGACATTTTAAACATGTCCTTTAAATCCTTAAAAAATGTATTCTTGAAGTCCTCAAAGTGTTACAAACAAATACCAACAATAGTTCTTCAAGTTTTGCAAGTCGCAAAAAGGTGTCAAAATCTACTGCATAATAAAAGTTTAATAAATTTTGTTTGGATATTTACCCTTTTTCCATTTAAGCAAAAATTTAAGTCCAATTACCTTACTAAAATTTTGTATATGGGTAGAAGTGAGTTAAATCTTGAAGCTAATGCAAAACAGTTTACAAAAATATTGGTTTTTAACCTGCGTTTTTATTGTCCCCTGTAAAATTATAAAAATGGTCTTTTCGTACTTATTCGCCTGAACTGTTCAATTGTTGAAATAAAATCTGTAATAAACGAATAATAAACCATGCACCTTAGTTATTTAAATTATTTTTTCGTTTTTATTGAGAAACAAAATTTCATAAACACGCTAAAATAATCGTTTGGCGTAAAAATCACGGCACCACTCTGAATAACAATAACTTTTATATTTAAAAATCAGAGTTGTATTATAAAAAGTATGTCGAAATCATGCTTTATTTGGAAACTAAGGGAATTTCACAATAAATTGATAACATTAAAATTATTTTGTAAAATATTTTTTTGGAAATAGTCATATAAATTTTACTTTAAATCAAAAAAAAAATTGTATGCAATACCGAAATCGAAATTGACTAAAAATCGGTATTTCGAATTTAAAAAAAGGCCTCGAATTTCGACGAATTCGGTATTACCGAATTCGGTATTGGCAGCCCTACTTTGTAGTAAATCGTTTCTATTTTTGCTTAATAATCTTGACAATGGAATCTAACAAATTCCGAAACACGTGTCGATTAAGTCTTGCAAAAATTACCAACATAAATAAATTTAAAACAAAAAAATAATTTTCTTGAAAATTATACTATGAGAATATCATGGTTTTAATTAGTAAAGAAAATAATGACCTCGAGCCAGAACAAACATCCTCAAAATATAATATTTTAAAGGTCGAATAAAACAATTTTTATTTTTTAATAAAAATTAATAAGAATTTGATGATTTCAAACTTTATAAACATATGCAAAAAAATACTACCTCCGTCCCAAAATAATCTTAACATTTCTATATTTTGGCTGGGATTATGGAGGATTTTTTGAAAAAGCTTTGTTTTTTTTGTTAATACATATCGGGACATATCAATAATTTAAAATTTTTTTATAGCTTTGCAATTTTTCAATTCACGTGCAAAATGGATGCAATAAACTGCATCCAGATAAATGAGACAACTTGTTTTCGACGTTTCAAACAGGCATGGTGTCCACTATGGTCGAAGAGATGAAAATTATTACAAAATGCGGCGTATGAAATAAGAAATTTTATGCTAGAGGCCCTTTTAACGGTTTTTAATAAATGCATTATGGATGCAATAGGGACATCTTGCAAATATTTTTAATTAATTTTGTTACAGTTTTAGTACACGAGATTAGTATAAGATTGTTTTTTAACTTTATCTTGTATTATTTCAACTAAAACACTGCTTAATAAAATGTTAAGTTTATTTTGGGACAAAAAAATCTATAGAAATGTTAAAAATATTTCGGGACGGAGGTAGTATAAACTAAATGAGAATTCTAAAATATAAAAGAATGCAAAAAATTTAAAATACTTTGAAGTTTTTATTAAATTATTTATTTATTTAAATAAATTTTGCGTAAAGTTTTTAATTGCGTTAATTAAAAAAATTTCTATTTTTTTTTTAATTTAAACAAGTGATTACTCAAAATTTTTCCCACATTTTTTTTTTCAGTGCAACACTTAAGTATTAGACATTTTTTTTAAATTTTTGCATATTTTGTTTAGCTTCGAAAATATAGCTCTTTTGGATTCAAAGCTTTTTCTTTACGTCAAGCAGAATTTCTGGCTGATTCAATAGAGACAAAATTTATTTTTGGACAAAAATTTATTAAACAACGTCTGCTTAAATCAAAAAATTTTTCATATCCCTCAATTTCCATAAAATTTGCAGTTAACTTACCAGATTTTTTGCTAGAGCGACATACTATTTATTTGAAATAATTTTTGTTAAATAAATAAAAACACTTTTAAACATAACCTATTTCATGTCATTACTTTTATACATTGAAGTAATGCTAAATGTAATAAGTACACATTACCAAGTAAGGCATAATGTAAGGACCTCCCATTTATGGATTTTTATTGTAATGTATTATATATAAAATTCTCTTAGTTTTCATGGAACTAAGACAGACATTTTTAACTCACAAGTAAACTGGTAATAACACAACCAATAGAAAGCTTAATGCAGAAGAACAAAAAAAGTCCTTTGGAAAAAAACAAGAAATTATTACAAAAAAATATGACGCGACCATTGTCAGAACCTGCCTGGAACATACAGGCACCATTACGAAATACACCAACTACTACTGCTACTACGACAACAACTACAGCAGCAGTCATATAAAAACCATCAGAGCGTAGTTTTGTAAACCCCTTACAATAAGCTTAACTACTCCATGTTATTTTAGCATTGTGCATGTGTCAAAATTGGTGCCACATTGTCCGCAATTTGAAAAAAATATTACTAAAGGAAAAAAAAAAATACAAAAATATAAAAAAAAACACAGGGAAAAATCAACACAAGTGAAAAACAGAAGATGGCAACAGAAAAAAAAAACTAAAAAGACAAATGTTTGAATATCACACAAACAAAAAAACCTTCACAGTAAATACAAAATTCTTTTGCTCAGATGAAAACGTCATTTCAAGAAGTTTTTGGGTAGAAAAAAATATGTATTTTACACACAAAAACTTAAATATACTTAAGCTTTGGCTAAAAAGAATCTACCCACTACCAATTGTAATTCTTTCCATTTCCCTAAAATCCATATCGGGTTTTAAAATTTGTTTTCGTTTTTTCTCATATTTCTATGGTTGATTTTGTGGTAATGGACGTGGGTCTCCACCAACTTCATCATCATCATCATCATGAGTAAACAAATAAAAGTGTAAAAATATGTTAAGCGTCAGACATTTTTAGTTGTCTTTTTCTGTTTTTTTTTTTATTAAATATTCTTATTTCATTTTTCTCTTGTATTCCTGATAATCAAAATTATAAGCACTTCTTTCCATTTATTTACAATTTTACAAACAAAGTCAGTCAAATGTTGTTAAAAAAAAAACAACCAGTAAACGGTTTGGGAGCAAAAAAGGGGTTCTTTAGCTGTATTTTTCCTTTTTTTTCATTTTTAAATGACATGGCGTTAAATGCAAACTAAATGTACGGGAAATTTTCTATTTAGAAAATATCATTTATTTAATGGAATGTAAATTTTTTACTACATAGAGTTTAAATATAAAATATAAGAATCTATTTAAAAGAAATATTTATGAGGTGTGTGTTTTTAAACATGGGGGGATCTTAAATAAATTATATATTTTAATAAAGAACAGAGAAATATTAGAAAAAATATGGGCTTTGAGAGTATAAAATTTTTTCTAAATTCACAGATTTGCGAAAACTGAATATTTTTATTAAAAAATATGTCTTCAAATTTACTAAAAAGGTTCGTGATCCTTGATCGGTTTTAGCGATTTTTATCTGTTTGTCTGTCTCACTGGGAAATACTGTTTTGTTTTCAACGTTTTTTTTTTTTTATCGGTCAATTATATTAAATGTTATAAATTTTTTATCAATTCTGGGACACACTCGAAGAGTTTTAGCGAATACTAAATACTTTAAATAAAAAATATGTCTTCAAATAAAAAAAATGATTGGGCTTCTAGATCGATTTTAGCGGTTTTCATCTGTCGGCAGTGTTGCCATTTTAGCCATTTTCCGGCTAGATTTTACAAAAAAAAAAAAATTAAATTAAAAAAAAATTCGCACTAAAAAAAAAAAAATTAAATTCTCACTCAATTAAAAATTTGACTTTAAATGTTTTATTAATCAAAAATAACTAAAAAAAAATTTTAAACTCAAAATAATTTTTTCTAGTGAATATTTTAATATTTTTGTACATTTAAAAAAATTTAAATAATTAAACAAATGAGAGTGTTAAATTCGGCTGTGCCGGATCTTTTATACCCTCCAATATGTAACGAAAACTTTAACAATATATAAAAAATTTTGTCAGGTGCGTTATTTGGGGGGGGGGGGGGGGGTTGTTGCTACACCTTCTCCCTCGCGATAAAGGTTTAAAAATTTATTTATTTGGCTTTCGCAATAAGGAAATTAAATTTTATCATTATTTAAACTTTTTTATATATTTCCACGCCCTCAAAAAAAAAAAAAACGCTGGAAAAAACTAAATTTTCTAGTCCACTGTGTCAAAGTGCCAGACTTTGAACTTCTTCTCGCATAAAAATGTTTCATTTGTTTATCAAAAATAAAAAAAAAAACAAGTATAAAAGTTAAATTCGACTTGGCCGAATCTATGAATACCCTCCAAAATGCCCTTTTTAAAGGCTAGTCAATTTTTTAATGTAAAAAAAAAAAACAATTTTGATCAGAAATATTTTATTTTGAGTAAAAAACTTTTTTTGTCATTTTTGTAAAAAAAAAAATAATTTACTATTTTTTTTTTTTGAGTGTAAAATTTTTTTCGAGTTTATTTTTTTTTTTTTAGTGTAAACATCTTTCTGAGAGACTAAAATACTATGTAAAATAATTTTGTGGCTTATCATTGTTTTTAAAGCTTTTTTTTTGTAAACTCGGGTTTTTCACCACGTGAATTTTAGGTGAAACCAATCTGAAATTCAGTGTTTTGCTTACAACTTTTGAACTACTAAACTGATTTGGCTGAGATTTGAAACGAACCGGGACAGAGGAACGACTAATGTATATGCCACACTTCAGCAATCTCAGAATTGTCGTTCAAAAGTTACCGTGTGTTTTATCTCGTAAATTCATGAAAAACCCTTGCCGAAATTCGGTCTTTTGCTCATAACTTTTGAACCACTGCACTATAGGAAATTTTACCCATTTTTTGGCCAAAAGTCAAAATTAAAATTTTTGCAAACATTATTTTTTTTCACATTAATATAAAAAAAACTTAACAAAGTAAACAATTCTTTCTCAATTTTTCGACAGAATTGATGTACTGTCACTTTATCAGTAGTTTTTCTTGCAATTTCTTACTTAGTTATAAAATAACGATTGAGAGCAGCGAATTTTGTGATAGCTTCTAACAAAAGTTTTTATATTAAGAATTTATAGTTTTTAAAAACAAAAAAATGGAAAATAATGTCAAAGGTGAGTACTTTAATGATAAATAGTGAAATGTTGGTGAACTCATCTATTAGATCGATTTTATTGGAAAAATTGAAGTGACCTTAAGATGAACTTATTGAAGTATGAATTGGAATTTTATTTTGACTTTAAAAAAAATTATAGCATATGTTAGCTATAAAACCATAAAAGTTCTCTAGGACAATCAATTACCTTCCGAATTTAAAAAATTTCAAGGTCGGATATGTGCAAACTTTTTTTTTATACCCATTTTTCCAGGTGACTACTGAGTGCCAAATTCAGAGTTATTTAATACATGACGAGAGAAATAAAGCAGAGGTGGATAAGGAGCCGCTATTTCTGACCATTTCTTTTCATACATTGCTGAGAGTGAATGTTTCGAAAACTTTAAACAATATATAAAGGAGGAATTAAGAATATTTTGTTCAAATATATATATGAAAAGGATTAAAAGTTGTAGGAGTTTGAAAATTTTTGAAAGACAGCATGCTGTTTGGCTTAAAGGCAATACTTGGCTAAAAAAAAACTTGAAACGCGGCCTGCCTCCACTAAATCGAAACCTGGGCGACAGCAATTAACTTTTTTGTCAAAATCTGCGAGAACAAAAATACAAGTTACAGCAGAAATCTCTAAAGATCTAAATAGGGAAGTTGAGCCCCTAGCTCTTGCATCATCTACGGCTGCCCGTAGTGGCATTTTGAAATGTAGTTGACGACTTGGAACTCAAAAATAAAATTTTTGAATAAAATCCTTATTAAAAAGTAGATTTGTTTGACACTTCTTAACATTGTTAAAATAAATTTCTACTGTTATCTTCGAAAGTTAGTGTACACTCAAAAAAAAAAAAAATATTGTAAAAACAGTTTAGAAAACCATATAATCTATCAAGGATCTAAAAAATCTTAGATGCGGCAACTTATAACCCTGGAACCCTGTTTGGAACTAATTATTAGGTAATTTTTTAGGTAACTTTACTAATTTTTTTTTTTTGAGTGTATGAAAACCTTTAAGAGTCACTCCCTCCCTCTAAAGAGTCTTCCAAAAGTCAAATAAAAAAAATCAGTCAAATCGGTTCAGCCGTTTGGCTGTAAATAATTTTGGCCAAAAAAAGGGTAAAATTTCCTATAGTGCACTGGACCGATTTCGCTGGATTGAAATACCAACCTGACCAGGTAAATGTCCAACATATATGCCAAACTTCAGGAGCCTCCGTAAAGTCCTTCAAAAGTCAGCGTGTTTTCAACAGACAGACGGACGGATGGACGGACATCGCTAGATCGTCTTAAAATCAATCGAGGATCATGAATATATATACTTTATGGGCTCTTAGACCAATATTTCGAGGTGTTACAAACGGAATGACAAACTTATATATACCCTCTATCAATACACACAGAAAACAAATCTCCAAATTTTCAACTGAAATTCAGTTATTACAACTTAAAATCGGTTGATGCATTTGCATATAGGTCGTCTTAATTAAATATCGGTAGTCTTAACTAAAATCGGTTGATACAACAAACATTTACTTGAAAAAACAACAAATTGGGTTGTCACACCAAAGATAGTAGCGACAACCGCATTATGAGTTGTTACAACTGAAAAATTCGATTGGAAATTTATTTTTCTGTGTATAGATTGGAGGGTATAAAAACATGTAAAAAATTGTGTTTTCCAGAGGTTGGTTTAGTTCTTCAAGAGGGAACTTTTTTCCCCCTGGTCTGATTTTCCCATATACGAACTTAACCTGCCTAGGCCCACAAGATATTTTTGTGCCAAACTTCAAGAGTCTAGCTCTTTTATTTTTGACTGTATCGTGTTATCTACAGAAAGACGGACGGACATTCATAGAATGTCTTAGAATCGATCATGGACCAATAATTTATATACTTTGTGGGGTCCCCGACCGATATTTCGATGCGTTACACACGGAATGACAAGTGAGTATACCCCCATACTGTGGTTGGAGGGTATAAAAAGTCTTTTGGAGCATTGAGTGTTTTAGTTAAAACTGTACCAAATATATAACAAAAGGTCACTTTATTTTAATTTATTACAAAAACGAACAAAATACGTATTTACATTAGTTTTTCTTAAAAAATTACACAGAAAAATATAAAAAATATTTAATTAAAAATTCGTAGATTTAATTAAAAATTAATTAAATCCGGACCAATCACTAAAATGCGCAAATAAATTAAAAATATTTGTATTTCGTTAATTAAAATAATGGATATTTATTTAATAAAAAACTTAATACTATAAATTAAAAATTTAATTAAAATTTAAAAAAAAAAATAATTAAAATTTTAATTGTATAAATTAAAAAAATTGATTAAAATATTATATTAAAAAAAAATAATTTGTAAAAACATTCTTTTTGAATAAAATAGTTTAAAAAAAAATATTTCTTCAAACTTTACAAAATTTATTTATGCCGTAAAGACATAGTCAGTGAGATGATTTTATAAAGTTGCTTATAACCTTTCATATACATACACATAAAACTATAAACAAAATGAGAATTCAAAAACCTAACCGAAAAATAAAAAAAACTTTCAACAAAATTTTTATACTTATGTATTTTTTTTGTATGTAATACAATGCAAGAGAAAAACACACACTCGCACACACACGGAAAACAAAACAAAAAAAAAATAAGTAAAGCTAGAAATTTAATTAAACATTTAATTATATAAATTAAATACTTAATTAATATTAAATTTGAAACAATTAAAATATTAATTAAATAAAGTTAAAAATTTAATTAAACAATTAATTATATTAATAAAAGTATAATTAAAATTAAATTAAAAACAATTAAAATTTTAATTAAAATAAAATATACGATATTATTTTCTGTGTAAAAAAAATTTGTGCCTTTTTTAGCATTGTTTAGCTGTTTTTTCGACTGAATTTAGCCGTTTTTGAATACAAGGTCTGGCTGGCAACACTGTTTAAATTTTTGATTTTTTTTTGTCTTTTATTTTTTTTCAAAATCGTTCAATGAGAGATCAAAGTTATAAATTTTTCATTGATTTTCACCATAACCTACAAATATGTGTTCACTTGTATCATTTTTGTTTAGTATCACGAAAAAATTAAAAACAAATTTGAGTAAATTTTAAATACTATTGAGTAAAAAAAATACTCAATTTTGCACCAGTAAAAGTTTTAATAGTATTCATTAAACTTTTAATAAAAATTTATTAAAAGTATGCCAAAAAATTTTAGTAAATTTTTAATTGACACAATTAAAACTTAACTTAATTTTTTTTTTTTTTTTTTAAATTATGTTTTTAATTTTGTCAAATAAAATTAAGTCAAAATTAATCAATTTATTTTTGAAAAAAAATTTCACACTTTTTTACAAAAAAAAAAATGTTTTTCAAACTTTTACCAAATATATTTATGTGTTGAAAGACATAGAAAAATTTCATAAAGACGATTTCAAACCTTTTATACATATGCAAAAAACTATAAAATAAATGAGTATTCTAAAAACTAACAAGGAAGTATCTCATAAATTGATTTTCCTGAAACTTAAAATATATATAAAAGAGACAATTCTAATGTCGGGGTGTCTCGGCTTATTGGTCATATCGGAATTTAGAGGTTCAAAACGTGGGTCAAAAATGGCGAAAAAATGGTTTTTTGCTTTTTCAGCCATTTCTTTTTATGAAACTATGATGTTTTTATATGAAAAGAAAGGTTTTTTTAATGCTATACAATGGTGCTATAACCTTGCGAAAATTCGCAAGGTTATATCTTTAAATATTTTTTTCAGGAAAATGTGTAAATTTTGCCCGGTATTTATGTGAAGAAATATACCTACGATATCCATATGAATAAGAAATAATCTTTATTAAATTTAAGTCGACACGTGATTTTGCCCTAGACGATATTCCTGTTAGTTCGAAAGTTAT